>OX457024.1:108966218-109291218 GCA_949752745.1 Protula sp. h YS-2021
TCGGTAAATCAAATAGAATCTAAGGTTATTCTAGAATATGCTCAGGTAGTTTTATTGTATGCTATTCTGGTTCGCGGTGGGGAGGGGAGGAGAGTTGGAGGGGGGTCGCGGGGCTAGTAACTCACCCGGAAGGAAAAATAGCAATATTGGCAACGAGTAAACACAGCCAAAGAAAAATAACAAAACAACGTGAAGATGACAACAGCTTTTAGTTATAATGATATCCCGAAATTTGGGGGTGGGGCGAGAATGAGGTCAAGAATGGTTACAGCATAGCAGAAATAATGACGCATTAGGCTGGGGGGGGGGGGGGGGAGGGGAAGTAGTGCCCATCGTCGCCCTCATCTAACATCTTCATAGATTAGATCCAGCCGGCAATCTTTTTTTTCTATTTATATCCATTTATTTTTCTCGAAAAAATATAATAAAATGAAATTTTCGTGTGTTCGGAATCGGCCAAAATTCTTGTTCTGTTTTTTTTTTTTTAAAAAGTAATACTTTGCAATTAGCAAAACATCAGAATGAAAACACCTTTATATAAGATATTTTTTTTTATATATTGTAACTTTTAATTGAATTTGGTAAACGAACACGAGCACAGAGGACCCCGAGAAAAAAAAGGTTTAAACAAAGTTGCCCTCAGCATGACAGAAAGGAAAGTGATCACCTCTTTTTTAATTTTTAGTGAGAAACAAATATGAATTTTTCTTGGCCTTACGATCCCTGAACATGTTTCAACACTTTGTCAGAACAACGTGGCAATCTTTTTGACACTACAGTGCTGTATAACGAAAACGGTTCACGTAAATGAGGTATTTTTTAATGTTTATGAGAGAGCAGGTCAAATTTAAATTTGTCTCAGTGAATACTTCCTCCTCTGTTTCATTTTGTTCCGAAAGTCGCCCATGCTTTCTCTTTCCTGGTTATCGCGAAGCCAGAAGCATGTTTAACGGACGATCCATGCAGGGGAGGCAACTCCCGTAAATCCTGCGCACGCCTTTGTGACGTCACCGGAAATATATCCACGCGTATCCCGTGCGTTAGTTCCAGGCTGGACAGATCCAGTAAATTCTCAAGCAGGGCCCGATCCAGACTTCCTCCTAGCCCGGCACTGTCTTGTTTGCCGCCGCCGCCGCCGCCATCGGGCTCGTTTGATTGGTCACGCCCCACAGTCGTTTCCATGGAAACGTTCTCAGAATGCGACACGTCACTATCACTCGTTTCAGTGTCATCTTCCGCGATGACGTCGAGTTTTTGTGTGGGAAGTTTCAAGCGCTTTCGCTTGCTCTTCCTCGTGGACCGCTTTCTTGGTTGAATCGACCAGTTCTTGCCTGATCGCGGCGCTCTTGTTGGTCCAGCTCTAACTCCATGGCCTTTAACGTTCTTATGGCGCTTTTCAGCGTTTCCTGTGAAATTGTCGGGTGTGCCGCACCCACCGCGACATTTTCCGCGTCCTGTTCGTTTGCGACACTCCCGCTCTCCGCGACTTGGTTTTCGTTAACAACGGCTTGATTTCGCGCAGAAGTGTGATCATAAGGGTCATTATTAGTCTTTAAATCTGGCGCTTTATCAGTCAAAAATTCTTCTTCTCCCCAGTCTTCATATGTCTATTTTTAGAAAACGAGAAAGTTCCGTTATCCTTTGGTGCTACCATTACCGAGCTTTTCTCATATCTTGATTTTTGCTTCAATGTTTTATTGTTCATTTTCTCAACTTTCTTCCCTCGGCGTCAACAACACCGGATCTTTCTGATAAATCGACTTTCTTCTTGGTGTTTTACTCGTAAATGTTTCCACAGGTTTTAATATAGTAATACCTTTTAATTGCATGTCTCTTCTCCCAGTGTTAAGTTCCTTTTTGGGAGCGTCAGAAACCCAGGCTTGCTGTTCAGGGTACAGTTTCACGGGTGTATTTGCAGGTGCTGTTGGATCTGGGTGCGCTTGCACCGAATAGGTGCTACTGAACCCAGCGTCGTTATGCCGATAGGTGGCGCTTCCTTTGTGAGGTGTTTCTGAGGAGGGGAATGTGTTCCCACGTAACATCCCACCGCTTGTGGCTCTTATTCTCCGCGCAGAATCGCCATGATCGAGAGACTGAAGCGAGAACGATCGAGGTTTCACATAGCCGCCATTTTCACGTTTTGTTAAACTTCTGGCATGAAAACCGTCATAGTTACACTTATCCCTCAACGCTTTATCCAACACAGGGAAAACGGGCTGCTGCTGTACAGGCTTCATTTGAAAACTATCCAAACTATGATCGGGCGGTCTTGTATTTACTTGATGAGCAATACCGATTGATCGATGTTGTAGTAGATTCCTCTGCCTCTCCGATACAAAGTTTGTATAGGACAGCATGGATTCTTTCCTTTGTCTTTTGCCATTCCGTGCGCGCCTCGGGACAGGGTCAGACGACTTGCGTTGATCCAGGTGAAGTGAATCCAGACTCCTGCTCTCCAGATGACCGCGATCCGCGCTAGCACTTAAGTGATCGAACGATCCCGGCATCGTTAAAGCGTCACGGGCTCAAGTGTCTGCAAACAAATACACTCAGACCATAAAAACGAAAAACAAAAAAACTTCCACATGACCCCGCTATCAGTTCTTTGGTTCATACACCTGCTGTTGAAATCCTCATAAATAATTCTATAAAAACGAATGCATTTTAAACGTCTGTAATTACACGTGTGCAGTTATTGGGGAAATAAATCAACCGAAATAAAAGCTGCAGCTATTGCAGAGATCCGCATTTTATCAACCATAACAACAGTCCTTTGTTCTCAGGTTCACTTTTTGCTCCAGCAGTCTGTTTTACCGCTGTTTTTTTTATTTGCTTCATTTGATTTTTCGGATTTGTAATTGCCGCATGATGCCATAGTACGATGGTAGTATGTTTGAACTGAGGTAATTCCACCATTTAAACCAGACAGTGTCACCACCACCTAATCACACAGGGTCATCACTGCCACTCCCAGTGTCACCAGCTAAACACACACTGTCACCATCAACATTTCCAGTGTCACCACCAACACTCCCAATGTCATCACAACCTGAACAGCAAGTGTCACCATCATCTAAATACCCAGTGTCACCACCACCACTCCCAGTGTCAACACCAACACTCCCAATGTCATCACCACCTAAACACCTAGTGTCACCATCATCTAAACACCCAGTGTAACCACCACTCCCAGTGTCAACACCAACACTCCCAATGTCATCACCACCTAAACACCTAGTGTCACCATCACCTAAATATCCAGTGTCACCGTCACTCCCAGTGTCACCACCAACACTCCAATGTCATTACCACCTAAGCACCTTGTATCACCATCACCTAAACACCCAGTGTCAACTGTCACCACCTAAATAGACACTGTCACACCCAGCAAAGCACCCAGTGTCAAATCCTAAACACCCAGGGTCACCACCACCTAAACACACAGTGTCAGGTTTTATTATATATGTTACAGGGAACAATTAATTTCAGGGAGACTATAGTTTTGCTAAATTTTTCGTGGAAAGTTGCCCTGAATTTTACTACGTAAAGTTTCCCTGAAAATAAGAAGTGCGCATGTGTGTATGTGTGCATGTGAGGATGTGTGTATGCGTGTGTACGTGTGTTTATGTGTGCACAATGTCCCCTTTTGTTGACGCAGCGAACATCACCCGTGTGCTGTGAGAAGCGCCTTGCGATGAACGAAAATTCTTCCTTTGAACGAAATTGGCACTTGGCGCTGGCCGCGTTTGGTTCCAGAATCCCCCCCTCCCTCCCTCCAACCCCAGTGCTTTTTGAACACGCATGGCAACACATCTGCTATATATATATACGTTCCAGTGTCGTAGACCAGCATATAACTGAACGAATCTGCCGAATGAAAGTTTATACCACACTTCGCAGGAATATATAATATAACCAAAAAAGGAACTTTCCTACCTTATCTCATATCCACGTCTTAGAATAATATATATATATATTTGTGTGCTAACCTACATCCCGACCGACTGCGTTTAAAGGAACGATCACGGTTGTGTTTTTATTCTATTAGTTCAGACAAAAAATTGACGAAAAAATATTTGTGTGTCCTCCAGTCATTAACGCATTAATCTAATGGCAAGTCTGGGACTTTTCTTTATTAACATTGATTCAGATATAAATATAGTACCAAACTGTACGTAAGGTTTTACAATAATAAATAAATGGTCTTTTCAACTTCGACAAGACATTTACTGAAAGGCCTACCCCCCTCCCCCCTCCCCCCTCCCCCTCCCCCCCCCCCACCTTTTGTTTCATGCCGAATCCGCCTTTAGGAAGTTATTCCACTCAATAAATTTCCTTGGCCCTATTCAGTCTTTTGTCTGTGATAATAAATGATCCAGACACGCTTATAGACATAAGGCATAAACACGTTTTTTTTTGTCAAAGAAGGGAAATTCTTGGAGGATGTGGGGGGGGGGGGGAGGGGGGAGGAGAGGCGGGGGGAATATTTAGGACAAACCATTCAGAACACGAAATTATGTTGCTGATATGATTCGGCTAAAAAAATTGAAAATATTCTAACAAATGTAACAAACTGTTCAAAAACTATACGTAGCAGAGCTATTTTTTTTTCAAATTAAAGGGTGAATAAACCCCCCTCTCCTTCCCCCGTCCCGCCCCTCCCGCCCCATGGTAACTTAATATTTGCATGAATCACAGAACTCTACCACCTATCTGCTGACAGTTACTCAATCACATAAAGTTATTTCTAAAATTATTACCGATCACCCGCTGAATGTTATACATTTTTTCGGCATTAGCACAGCATGTGTGCTCTTCTTTTATTAACTTTTATTATATTTCGATGACGCGTGAGAGAATTTCTTTTATTTAACCCGTCCAATTTGAAGCTCGGCTTTAGCTGAATGTTTATAATTTGACTCTATCGCAATGCTTATCATGAGGTTGAAATTATTATAAAAACACAATAAAACACTTGGAATTGTGGGTATAAATAGCGCGAGAATGCAGAAAAAGGGCGTAGAGACCGTAATATTAAGCCAGTTTCAATGAAATGAGCGGGGAAGTGAACCCCACCCCCCTCCCCTTCCCCTTTATGTGATATGCGAACCGAGAAGTAAAACACACCGGAACTTCGAGATACACCTACCCAGTAAAATGGGAAAACCCTTCGCAAATAAGACCGCTCTTCAACAGTCCCTTTCCAGTTGCCTTTTATTATAAATACGCCTCCCGAATACCTGGCGAATACCCTTAGCTGAACACCGCCTGAATATCTCCTTCCCCCCTCGCATGAATACCTCCCTCCTGACAATAAGAGAACCCCGGAAATCAGACCACATTCTTGCATTCGTCATTCGCCACCCTTCTTTCGCTGTTTTTAATTAATCTGAGGGTGTGAAGAGTTATGCATGATTTTCTTTTGGCGAAAGAAAATAAAGAAAAAAAAAAAAAAAAAGAGAGAGAGAGAGAGAGAGAGAGAGAGAGAGAGAGAGAGAGAGAGAGAGAGAGAGAGAGAGAGAGAGACATGAGGGCACTCAAGAATACGTGCTTCTCTTTCGCTGTGGAAATGTTATCAATTATGCGAAAGCATACGTGAGTATCAAGCCGTATTTCTTACCACTCATCCCCCCCTCTCCGCTCCCATGCCCCCCACCGCCCACCGCCCATCAGTAACTGATGCATTATTGAAACAAAAAGAATAATTATGACATCACGTCATAAGCACCTCACCTTTCAATATATGTAAAACATCATTTGTTAATACATTTATCCTTTATTCTCATGAACGTGTGAGATGAACTCTAGAGCTGGGGAAAAATAATCAAACTTAAATGCGTTTATCCTTCGCTCCCTGTCACCTTGCGAAATAAACTCGAAAGAGTCTTGGAAATCTGATTTTAAAAGCGTTTATCCCTTTGCCTATTTCACATCAAACAGATCCCCCAATGACACACGCGTATGCGTCTTAATAGCTGAAGTCATGAATAAATATTTGCCTGTGATTTTTACCTTAAAGAGTCTTATTTGGGCTCCTTGGCAATTTTCAGTACAAATGTTGACTAAATCATGCTTCTGACGGTGGGGAGGGGGGGGGGGACGGTTTGTGGAGGGGGGGGGGGGAGGGCAATTCTACAGACCATGCTTGCAGGAAATTGACTCACGGTATACAACAAATAACAACGTCCCTAAGTGAACGCAGCTTAATTTCTTAAAAAGACTTGTTGTTAATTTATTTATTTATTATTTGTATTTTGGAATGGGAGGGGGGGGGGGGAGGGTAGAGGGCGGTTGGAGGTGGGGAGTTCTCACAACAAATTAAGCAATAAACATTTACGTTTTTATAAAAACAAAACAAAACAAAACTTACGTCACAGCTGGGCTTTGTAATGAACATCAAAACAAACAAAAAAATCAAGATTATCTGCTATATACTAACCTACTGTTGTTCTCACTCAATATACTGTTAAAAATATAGACTGTTTATTTTTTTCGCTTGGATCCACGACCGTTCATTTAAATATCGAATCCACTTGTTATCTCTTCTTTGATAACAGAAATAAATTATGAATTAAATAGTTCAGTACTGATACAACTTGATTCGGTGACTGACAGTGCTTTATAAATCGCTGTTTATCTTGTGCTGCACTGAGATATGACTAACGTTATTATCATATAATCCGCGGTCTATTTATAATGCTAGTAATTTCCATTCATTACTCCGCGTTTCCTTGCCCCCCCCCCATAAAAAAGAGGGTTATTTCAGGATTTCAATTACCGTTTGCTTAAAAAGGAGGTATTATTCCATAATCAGCAGTCCACGTTTAGGGAGTCGTTTTAAAATGTCATGGACACGCCTGGTAGACGGTTGGTACGTGAGTGCATCCTCTCCCGCCTCCTCAACCCGGCAAACAACCGACGTCTCTTGTGGTTGAAAAAAAAGGTTGGATTTTGGTCGCAACCACTTCACAACCATATTCTGAATCAAATAAGGTTGTAAAATAGGTAGAATTACGTCACGACCTATTGCCCCAAAACCCGAATTTATTCCGACATCGAGGAAACGTCAGTTTTCTGACGTCATTCCGACGTTGCAAAAACGGCCAAAAAGCGATGAGCATTTATTATTGCTCACCAAAAATGAGGTCATTTTGAAAAAGAGGAAGAAAAAACGTAATTTTTACATGAAAATTTTAGAATTTTGATGGCGCGTCGGTATTTTCCCTCCTAGATTGTAAAAATTTACATGGAAAATGCTTTCGTATGTATTTCACAACAGCAGTTGAATGATTAATTATCTATTCATTATATAACTCAAGACTATTTTTGTAAGACGTGTCTAAGACTGGTCGTTTCAAGGTGGTAAACCCGACGACAGTTTCAGGTCGGAACCCGACGTCGGTTCCAATTTCATATACAACCTAAACCCGACTTAATTCCGACGTCGGATTTAGGTCGGAATCCGACGTAATTCTGACGTTGAAAACCCGACGTCGGTTCCATTTCACATACAACCAAAACCAGCACGTCAGTCCGACGTCGGAAACGTCGGGTCACGACGCCGACCCGACGTCCTCTGACGTCTTAATGTTTGCTGGGAATGGGCCCCACACCCAAGATATTTTAATATTATCCCTTTGTGTTATGGTGGTGCTGACAGACGGCAGACGGCAGACCAGAATAGAGGTTATATCCAATCATGCTGTGTCTTAATTGCGAATACCCAAACACTCACCAAATGATCGCCTCCCCCCTCCTCCAGCCCCCCCCCACCGCTCAGAACCCTCGCTCCCACACCCTGCACCCCCACGGTTCCTAACTCCCGCTGTCAGCCCCCTGCTTCCATGCCACAGCTTCCAATCCCTCATCTCCTCGCTCCGACCCACCTCTCCCAGTCTCCCCCTCGCCCTCACCCACCGCTTACCACCCACCCCACCCCACTCCACACCCCACCCACTCCGCCCGACCTCTCCCAGCCCCCCCCCCCTTCGCCCTCACCAACCTCCTTCCTTGCCCCAACCCTATTGCTCGCCCCCAACACCCCACCCTAGCCCCACTCCGGTCCCCACCGCTCCAACCCCTACCCCCTACCCGTTCCCACCCCCTTTCGCTCCAAACCATGACAGTTTTCAATCAAGCTCGTTCATGGAATCTTGAGAGCCGAAGCTTACACAAGACTTTGGTCCTGGCCTACAAAACGCTATTGTAACTTAATTGAATTCTTAATTGGTTAGAGCCAGGATCGAGTTGGACCCATTATTTCCTCCTAATCTCTTTCAAAATAAAGAGTCGTATGAACACCATTCTTCGAGGTACTTACTTGGAAAAACATAAACAAGTGTTTTGTTTTTCTGTCTATTCAGATCTGTGTTTTAATTTAATAAATGCAATTTGAAGAGAATATTAAAAAGCAGGTCAGTTGTAAAACGTGGCCCAGTTTTATGGTGGAGAAAGTTTCTGAACTAGTAAATGAAAAGTATAATAAATGTAATCGACAGTAGTAAATTTCGTTTCCAAAGTGGTGTGGTTTTTCCAGTTATTCCGAAGTCACCCCTTTATAGATGGCTACCTGAACTTTGACCCCGTTTCCTTGACTCCATGCTGGTGTATCTGGAAAACAGTATGCATTAGGAAGATTTTGGTTATATTTTTAAAATTTGGTTGTGGTCATAGATCGTGTGACTGCTGTATTTCAAAACCAGTTACAGAATGACCACTCTCGATTTCACTTCAAACCCTATAGTGTTCCACCGCTGGCACCAAATTGCAGCGAAAGCCCTTGTTCATCCATCCACGTACTAACCGCGCTCATCGCTACTTAGTGTCGTCTTTGAGATCAGGGCTCGAAGCCGTCGTCAATATCTCGAGCCAATAGCGAGGGTCGTCACCGCGCTGCATAGGCCCCGGCTATTCCATGCTGGTGGCCTGGAATCCGTCTGCTACAGGCCTGGACTCTACATGCTACGGGCCTGGATTCTGCATGCTACGGGCCTGGATTCTGCATGCTTCTGACCTGGACTCTACATGCTACGGGCCTGGATTCTGCATGCTACGGGCCTGGATTCTGCATGCTTCTGACCTGGACTCTACATGCTACGGGCCTGGATTCTGCATGCTACTGGCCTGGATTCTGCTTGCCACTGGCCTTAGTTCTGCATGCTACTGGCCTGGATTCTGCATGCAACTGGTTTGCATTCTGCATGCTACAAGTCTTGAATCTGCATGCTACTGTCCTAGATTCTGCATTCTCCCGCAAATTCCAGTTGAGAACTCTTTCTACCCTTTCTTTCTCCGGGCGTGGGGGTGTTGGTGCAGGCAGGAGAAAGGTGCTTAGGTCTAAAAATAAACATCTTGAGCATGCTTTTAACTACACTTGATAAAACCTAGAAGCAGCGGATTTCCTCCTCCGTAAAGACAAAGCCGGATGCCAGTTGTCTGCTGTTTCTATAAATAGCCTTTTCTGCGTCAGTGAGAAAACAGTGTAGTAATTGTTTGAGCTATAGCATCAAAATGTTGCCCAATGGCAGACAGACAAAAGGGGTAGGTAAACAGGGAATGTGCTTCCCCGGTTAACTAAACGGAAGCTCAGCACACTTCCGGTTTACAAACTAAATACGCACGAGGCGTAAGTGCAGTTTTGGAGCCCTGATAAAGGACTTCAGAGGGAAAAGCAGAGTTGCGATATCAATCGGATTTTCACACCGAAATTGTGGATCGTAAACTTTGATTACGTAACGGAAGATGTCGTTCACGTTTGACTGCCCTTCAAGCGTTTTTTGCTCCCAAAAATATAACAGACGTACTAAGTGCATGGAAGTTCTTTCGTGTAGAAAAAGAACTTTGGCCGACTTTGCAATTCGGTATGTGCTGAAAATAACTGTATGTATGTTAACTAGTATGTATGTTGCCCGTTGTCACTGGGTTAAGCTTTTTGGTTTCTGCCTGGAGGGTGACCCTGGTGCCAATATTAATTAAATTAAATATGAAACAATTTGTGTATAGGGTAGATACTCTGTCTTTCGCTCCCCCCCCCCGTCCCCAACTCCCCCGTCTCTGTCTTTCGCCCCCCGTCCCCCTCCGCCCCTGGATTTCTTCAGGGTGCAGCAAGCGATGAAAAATTATATTCAAAGAAAAAGACGTCATTTGAAATAGGGAGTGATGACATATGACGTAGATGATGACGTCAGACATCCGTGTTCTCTGACGCATTTCTAAGCTTCCTACAGAGTTTCAAGCCTCGTTCTTTCTTACCTTAGAGGAAATAGAAGATTTAAAAAAAAGCTGAGCTTTGATCGTTTGAATTCCACGAAATCATGTCTGTAATATCACAGCTATCGAAGTATAAAATGCGGACAGAATTACCTCCGTTGTTATAATACAGATGACCTCTGAGAAATCTATCTGTTATGCATAAACACAGAGCGGAGGGATATTTCAAAAAGATAGCCCCTCACTTTATAAGTATTATTTTCGGGGAATCCATAGTGGGTCTGCGGAGTAAAAAGGTGTTATACACAACAAACCAAACTGATATAGAGGTTGGCTGTTGGACAACAACCGAATAATTCAGCACCAACAACGTATTTCGTTTTTTTTTCTTGTCATTTCTCAGGATAAAACAGAACGCTGAATTGATCTGCTTTGACAACGATCCGCCGAATTCAATGCCGATTAGTGGCAACAAAGACTATAAACTACTAGTAATAATAATAATAAAAAAACAGCCTTTGGTGGCAATAAAAGAGAGATTAGCCAGCAGACATCTGGTCGGTCTGTCGAATCGTACCGGCGTCGCCGAGTCTCGTTTATTATTATCGTCACAGTGGTCAATTTGACTTCATTGTATGGTGAGAGTGGGGACAAAAAAAAAAAAAAAAAAAGGGAGGCCGGAAGTGCATTTTGTTCTGTTAGAAATTCATTGTTTGTGTGTGTGTTTAGTATAGGGATTGCCTCAAACTAATTCATTAAATAATTTATTATTTCTTAATTAAACGTAGTGGTGCGCCATATTTGAAATGGTATGTCTATATCTGGTCTTTGCTGTTTATGCAAAGCCCTGAAATGTGACAAGATGCAACTCTTTCTTGTTTTCAGACCAAATGTGAATAAGCTTATACGCTCTTGACATTTTTACCAGTACATGCTGTACATTTTACGATATGATGTGTTACACTTAAGTATATAATTATATTTTGCATTATGCCGGTAAATTTCTATCAACACGCCAAATTCACTGCGTGCTCGTTGTGTTGTGCTGTATATAAGTACATTGTAACGCAATGGCCTTTTTTTCCGCTGGAGTCATAATGTACTCGAGAATACTCCATAACCGTTGTGTACCATTTTCCTGATCAGTAAATAATGGGTTAGGAATTTCTGGGCGGTAAAGGAGGGGGGGGGGGGGGGGGGGTAGAGGTGTATTTTACAGAGTACATGACATATAGGGGAGGAAGGAACTAAGACTGGGTTCGGAAAATATTGACATTCTAAGCAACGATTATATACTGCGGATTATGAAGCTGTGTTGAACTGAACCGACGCTGTTTGGCATTTATGTTTATGGGGCTCGTTCAGAAAGTAAATATTAATTAATTATTGATTAACTACTTAAGCCAAATCAATATAATTTCTGCTGCGTCCGCTATTTCTTTGTTGTAACGAGATTAAGTGTGAAACTGAAATGCCAGGCGCCGTATTCATTTCTGTTCAGATATCACAAAATACATATGCACTAACCTGATCGATATAAACTATTTTTTTTAAATCGTAGGCTCTTGTTTTCAAAATGACATAGGTTTAAAACGTCGCACCTAGATTTTTTATGTGTAAGGTATATTCGGACAATTGTCAGAGACATATTGAACATATTGAACATATTGAACAGGTCCGCCGGTGCGAAACACCTTTAGCTCACACACTTGGAAGACAAAAGTTGGTCATTTCCCAGGGACTTCAAATGGCAGAAGATAAAAAAAACCTTCTTTGAAAAATAAAAACTTCTTTTTTTTTTGCCAAATTCCATTCTAATTTACAGTTCAAAGCTCTTAATTTTTGCTAGAAATTAAAACACATATTGGTGATATTGTAAAACTTGAAATATTCTGTTTTTCACGGTAATTGGCTGTAGTGCAGCCCCAAAATAAGGTATCGATTAAAGTGAAGTTTTTTACGCGTAAACTATTTATTCCAGAAATACTGATACAAGTTCATTTCTCAGAGAAAATCTGTATCATTTTACTCGCTTGCATTTCATCAAACAAGCGGTCATATATCAAATATATACCTGGCTACGTGTGAGGTCGGTTGGAATTTCATATCCTCCCACTGAATATTACGATATCTTTCTATCATTTGTTCAAACTCACAACGTCAAACGAACCAATTTTCGCCCTTTTGAAAAAAGGTGAAGTTGGTTATTTTTCGTCGCAACGGTTATCTAATGTCTGTGACAATTTTGGATGGACGTTTGGTTGTAGGTTAACGTCGAGACAATGCCCTTCTACCCCGGGTGTTGTATAGGCGCACGCACACACACACACACACACACACACACACACACACACACACACACACACACACACACACACACACACACACACACACACACACACACACACACACACACACACATTCGTACATACGCACCAACACACAAACAAACACGCACACACACACAAAGACACACACGCAAACACACACATAACCACGCACAAACACATAAACACATACGCACACACTCCCACACACGCACAAACACACCCAAACACATGGTGTGACTTCGTGCATATTCTAACACACTGGATGACCCAACGGGCAGCGAAGGGGGGGGGGCGGAGGGGAGGGAAACTTTGATGAAAGGGCGGCCGTGGTAACTGAGGAACGTCGTTTTCCACACATATATATATATACAACGCCGCTCTTCCGACGTCTGCCCACGTCGATCCCCGACGCTTGTGCAGCGTTTATAGGCAGCCAATTTCCGAAGGTTGGTCAGAGACCCGGGTTAAAAAAAAACCAACTTGTCACCAACACATGTACACCCTATCCTGGCACCGAATCATCTCGAAAGGGCAAGTGGGTACCATATGTGTTTCCATTTGATGTCAAAAAAAAAAAAAAAAAAAAAAACACGAGAAAGGTTGTAATTTTAGGCCAGACGCGGTTCGCGCGGAGTGCCAATTTCTTTTAGAAAAAAAAGCGGGGAGGGGTGATTTTCATTCAATGCTCCGCGTTTCTAACAAAAGGATGGGGGTGGGGTGGGGCATGGGGGGGGGGGGGTTCTTTCATTTGCTATTGAGTGTGCCTCCCCCACCTTCCCGAGGATAAAACCATACCTTTCTCGAACATGATTTAGGCAGGGCAGTTCGTGCCCGAAGGACAGGATTGATTTGATACAGTTTATTTCTTTGTCAGTTTAACACAGAAACCGAACGGCCCAATCATTCTTGCGTAATGGCCTCATTATTGTCGTTCTACAACCAGGAATGCAGAAGACAATAGGAAATATAATAGAATACAGTACTTGAATAAACTTACATAATGCCGCGTGCAACTTCTCACTCTGGCTCTACCCCGGGGCTTTGCCGTGCTCGTCTTAACTATGCTGTTGCTGTTGCTGCTTGCGGTCAGGAGGTGAGAGAGAGAGCCCCCAGGAAGGGCACGGGGTTTTATACGGGTCAACGGGGTGAAACCAAAAAGAGGCCAAAATCGTTTTCAAGATAAAATGGTCCAACCTTTACAACACTACCCCCCGTTTTTTTTTTTTTTTTTTTTTTTTTAATTTAACCCCCCGTTCACACTACACTCACACGAACATATATACATGCATGATCAATGAGAAGGAGAAAAGCACAGAATGAATACTTAAGAGCATTCAAAATAAGAAATCAATCCAATCTTCAGACATGTTACATGCCCTATTAGCTACAATACAGGCATGCCCGTCTGCGCTACTAATATTACCTGTTACAGCGATTGCTCGACTATAACAGACTCCCCGGTCAAGCACATCTACAAATGTAGATTTCTTAACTACCTTTACGACCATTGGTTAATAGCTCGAGCGCAA
Source organism: Protula sp. h YS-2021 (assembly GCA_949752745.1). Taxonomy (NCBI): domain Eukaryota; kingdom Metazoa; phylum Annelida; class Polychaeta; order Sabellida; family Serpulidae; genus Protula; species Protula sp. h YS-2021. The sequence goes on from OX457024.1 coordinate 108,980,287, forward strand.
TTAGAAATATCAACAGAATGCACGCAGATCTAAGGGCGTTTCTACGAACTTCTATCCCTTGGCCAACTTCTCGGCCAAATTAGTTAGCCAAGCAAAAGCGCGAATATAAATACATGCAAGTCGAACGATAATTCTACAAAAATTCATTATTTGGCCAATTTCTCGGCCAGGTTAATAAGCCAAGCAAAAGCGGGAATATAAACAGAATACATGCAAGTCTAACGGCAATTCTACAAATATTCACCATTTGGCCAATTTCTCGGCCAAGTTAATAAGCCAAGCAAAAGCGGGAATATAAACAGAATACATACAAACATTGATAGCGATCTCTCAGCGACAGATACAGTTCGGGTGATTTCTCGACCCATCTGCAATAATTCAATAATACACGTCTAATAATTCGTCAATCCGGTAACTAATAGCGATTTCTCAGCGATAGATACACTTCGGGTGATTTCTCAACCCAACTGCAATAATTCAAAAATGGTTCAACTCGGAATTTTGAAGAATTCTATTACGTTATTGAGGGTGCTCTGTAAGACAATTTTCACGTCGATTTTTAGAAGCTCTGCAATTTTGTCGGCAATAATAAAAATTGATGAAGGAAAATTTGTGTTCTGTTGACCGTAAGGGTGAAGATGTGGGGCGTCAGATTCTAAAACCATTCTACGGAGATTTCCCACTGTCAAGAACGTGCCAAGAGAATCAAAATAGGTCAAGTTCTTATAAAAGAGAATCCCATTGATGCCGAAAATAACGTTGGAGAATCTAGAGGTCCACAGGTTCGCTTCAATATTGTTGACTAAACTATGCTTGTAGATGGGATAATCCTGGGGCAGTATTTCCCATAGTATATTCAGACAATCCAAAGAGGCTTGAAGGGGATTGTATTTCGCATGTTCTCTACAATGTATGACTATAGGCAGTCCTCGTTGTTTTGCCAGAATACAAAGTTCTTTTAAAATTATCTGTTGCGCTTTCTTGTTTGACCCTTCTATTGAGTAATCTAAACCAATTTCCCCTATGGCAACGACTTTTGGACAGGTTTCAACGGCATCTACTATCGTTTGGATAATTTCCATGTTCGGATTCTGGGCTTTGACTAATTTTGGGTGGTAACCAATACAGGTAAAGAAACGGCAATTTCCGAGAATCTGTTCGCGCACTTCATGACACGGAAAACTAGTCGGATAGCAAAACGACGTGACTACGTATTGAAGCTCTCTGTTCGCTGGGGTCCCCCCTAAAAGCTGATCGAAAGGTATGGTTTTTCCCAATTTTTCAGCGAGTTTTTCTAGATGGCAGTGAGCGTCGGCACCATACACAACGTATTCATACGGATCGTCATACGTCAAGGAGTACGTTCCATCTTGATTTCGATTCAGCGTAGCGTCTACGTTGACGTCATTAATGGCAACTGGAAATGATACGTTATGATGGGAGGAATGACTCGTATTCTTATGATCCGAATTGCTGCCGGCCCCTTGATCTACGTAAACACAGGGTACGTCCTTAACGATGCACGAAGACGTGGACGTTGTGGTGGTGGGCTCTTGCTCTGCGTTGGCGCACGGTACGTCACTACCGATACACGAAGACGTAGATGTTGCGGTGATGAGCGCTTGCTCTGCGTTGGCGCACTGTACGTCACTACCGATACACGAAGACGTAGATGTTGCGGTGATGGGCGCTTGCTCTGCGTTGGCGCACTGTACGTCACTACCGATATACGAGGACGTAGATGTTGTGGTAACGTCTCTCGGAAAATCCATATTAACGTCAGATGGTGGTTCATCAGTATGTACTAGATCGACTCGACGTTGAGAAGCATAATTTTCCGCTAAAAGTTCAAGATCAGTCGGAGATAGTTTCGAATAAAGTAAGAGTACGTTCTTGTACCACGCAAGAGCCGACAGACAATTCGACGTATGAAAGTCAATACTTTGACTAGGTAGTGGATCCGCCAGAAACAGGTGGAATTCTTCCACGATTGCTCGGTGTAATGGACCCACCTGCTCCGACGGAGCCACTGACAGATGATTTTGCCGCATGAAAAGAGGAAGGTCGCTAACGTCAAGTACGTTTAATAATGTCGCGATTTGCGTCAAGAATTTCAGGATTTGTTCGCAACGTTCCTTCACCGGGCCCAAATCGTCACGTTTAAAAAGATAAGGCGAACAATGCTGGCGAGAAAGATGACGTGTCACGTTGTTGGCACTCCAGTTGCACTGAGTAAATGAACGTAACGGACACACAGGCTTTTTCTTTTGACGGCTGGATCGAGACGACACGTTGATGGAGGAGGTAGCTGTTCTCGATAGCGTCGATACACGAGGCGCGTGCGTGGTGGAAACGTCAATCGTCGGTACGCAGGCAACATTCGAGGGCGTAACGGGCACAGTGGAGAGTTCAGATAACGTTGAAACACGAGGCGCGTGTGTGGTGGAAACGTCAATCGTCGGTACGCAGGCAACATTCGAAGGCGTAACATCAGGTGCAACAGGTGCGGCGGGGAGTTCAGAATCGTCACAAAGAGTCGTTACTGTTACGTTTCGTTCGTGTGGAGGGGCTGCGACAGTCGCATCTTCCGGAATGTACAAGGAAGCGTTCGAATCACCAACGGTGCAGGGCGGAGCACCAGCACTGCTATACCCCAACTCACACTTGAGCTGTTCGCGCACCCTCATGTGAATTTGTCCCATTATGTTTTTCCCCGGCCACGACTGGACACGCGTCCACATCAGGTCACTCGCACTCAACCCGGCTGACCAAAAGTAAGCATTTGGGACGGCCTCCGCTATTATCGGCTCGGCAGCCAGTAGAGCATCTCGATACTCGGGCACGTTCCTCAACTTCACTTGTACTATCTCTTCCATTATTCCAACTTTCATGTTGTCCCACCTAGGGCTCCCTATGCCGTGCGTCAAGCGCTTTGCCTCCACAGGATCTTCCGTATCAAGCAGAATTTTATAGGCTATTTTATCCCGATTGAACTCCAGACATTTCCGGTACTGGTAGGCATGCTCAACGGACTTGAAACAATGTCCGTATATTAAAATTTTGCACGGATAGAGGTTGCTGAGAACACAGCTCGGTCCTTTAAAACTAGTTATAATCCCGATCTTGAAATGGGAGCGAGCGGGGCAATTTGTGTCTAAAAACTGATGACCACGACTGAAACAAACCTCACACACCACACCATCTTGCGGGAAGGAACGGGTATCAAATCGAGGATTTGCAATGCTGGGGACTTCCTTCCGATAACGCGCGGGACAATTTTCGTCCAAAAAATTATGATCGCAGGTGAAACAAACTTCGCAAACTTTATCGTTGTTAGGGAAGGAAAAGGGATCAAAATTGGGGTCCGTGATGCTGGGAGCTGTAGAATTCCTGAAAAGTAAATTCCTTAAGTACACTAAACAACTTAACTACTCCCTAGGTTATCTCGTCTTCAACTGGTGAATTCATCTAGATACTTAGGTTTCTTAGTTGCCCTTCCTGTACGTGTTTTTCGTTCAGGGATACTTATGTCTGGAATAACGGCACATTGTGAATTTTCTAATTGCTGCATTTCCGGTCTGTCATTACTACCGTTAAAGAGGAGGTCCAAATCATAACTGTCACTCCCGGATCCCTCATCATTGTCCCTATCGATTTCTTCCCCAGTTCCCTGCGCAAATAGGCTATGCCGAAGCTTTCTAAGCCATAAGGGTAGAGCTCTATCTTGGCATAACTTCACATTATTGTGATGTATTACCAATTCCCTCTTTCTGTCCTTAATTTTTATCAATGCTGGCGACAAAATCTCGACTACTAGGAAAGGGCCGCTCCAAGGAGCTTTCAATTTATTGCTTTGACCAACTTTCGATACGTTATTTAGTCTGTACACTGTGTCACCCACAGAAAATTTAGTCTGGTGTAATTTTAAGTCGTAATCTTTCTTCTGTCTCCTCTGGGTCATTTTCAAAGTGGTTCTGGCAGTTTCTTGTGCCTTAAGCATCTCTCTCCGCAACGTCTTGACATACTCCGGCTCGCTTAAATCCGATTTGACCCAACCTTGAAAATAAAGGTCAACGGGTTGCCAGACTTCCCTACCCAACATTAACATATTGGGTGTGAACCCAGTTTGTCGGTTAGGGGAAGCTCTAATGGCTCCCGCAAGCTGTTGCAAATGATCATCCCAAGTATTTTGTTTCTCATTCAAGAAACATCGAATCATCTGCAATATTGTTCTATTGTATCGTTCCACCTGCCCGTTTGAGGCAGGATGATATGGAGTGGTTCTCAATTTGGAGATTTGCAGGAGGTCACAAACTGCGCGGAAAAGCTTTCCATCAAAAGCTTTACCCTGATCTGTAAATATTTGCAGAGGACACCCGAACCTAGAAATGAATCCATCAACTGTGGTTTTCGCCACTGTTTCGGCTGATTGATCTGGGATAGGGTAACATTCAATCCACTTTGTAAACTGGTCAACCATCATTAGAATGTAAAGGTTGCCACGTTTGCTTGGGACGAAAGGGCCCAACACATCGATGTGAATCCTCTCCATTGGGGCTGATACGTGGTAGCTCTGCATTTCGGCTTTGGGTTTAACGGTAGATTTTTTCTGTTTGTTGCAAACACCACAGGATTTGACATAATCTTTACAATCTGTCGCCATGTGGTACCAAATAAAGGATTGCTTAATTTTGTGTAAAGTTTTATCAAAACCTAAATGACCAGCCAGAGTATTGTCATGGCAAAATCCAAGAATTTCGCTGACAATACTTTCTGGAACCATAAACAGATATTTCGGTGGATGCGGATCTTGATCCCATTGATAGTACAATAAACCGTTTCGAATCACCAACTGGGAGTTGCATTGCCAAAATTTCTTAACTCCCGGACTTGCTAAGGCAAACTCATCCTCGTCTATTGTCTGTTTGTCCATCCATTTCAGCAAAGTGCCAACTACTGGGTCATGTCTTTGCAACTCGGCTAATTCCGCTGCTGAATATCCAGGGAGCCAATGTTCTGACGAAATGTTTCCAGTTTCATCAGGAACTATTTGTCTCAGCATTAAAGATGCATTCCCTGGTGCTTTCGCGGCCAGAGGGATAACATCGTCAACGTCTTCCTCAAATCGGGCCCATTCGACATGGGCTCTTTGGCAAAATTTGCACGGGATCCCATTCTTAGCACAAGGCAAACTACTAAGATCCTTTCCGGCTTCATAGCAGTTACAAAATCGCAATTCATCGGGTATGCGTGAAAGAGCATCGGCATTCACATGTTTAACGCCAGCACGATGTAATATGACCATATCATACTGGCTTAACTCTTCAAGCCACCGCGCCAAAATACCCTGAATATTTTTAAATCTTGTTAGCCAGGTCAATGAATTGTGATCGGTCCGAACATAAAAAGAACGCCCTAAAAGATAATGCCTAAATTGTCTAGTAAATCGTACAACCGCCAGCAACTCGCGTCTGGTTGCACAGTAATTTCTTTGGGCTGGATTGAGTACCAACGAACCGTAACTGATGACGACTTCCGATCCATCGGGCTTTATTTGACTGAGTTGACCGCCAATAGAGGTCAACGATGCATCGGTATCTAAAATAAATTTGGAAGTCTGGTCCGGAAACCCTAAAGTTGGCGCGTTTATCAGCATCTCTTTCAGAGTATCAAAGGATTCCTGATGTCTGTCTGTCCATATAAATTCCACATTCTTTTTCGTCAATTCATACAAACTTGATGAAACTTCTGCCAAATTTTTCAGGAAATCTCTGTGATAATTTACAAATCCTAAGAATTTTTCGACTTCATTGACCGTCTTCGGCTCAGGCCAATCCCTAACCTTTTCAATATGATTTGGGTGGACCGTGATTCCCTTCCTGTTCACTATTCTGCCTAAGAATTCGATCTCCGTTTTAAATAGGGCACATTTTCTGGGTTTCAGCTTCAAATCAAAAGTCTTGAATCGTGTAAAGACTTCGCGTAGATTGTCGATATGCTCATCGAAAGACTTTCCTAGAATCACGATATCATCTAAATAAGCAAGAACTACATTCCACGTTAGTCCTCTAAGGACTAACTGCATGGCCCTAGAGAAGGTCGCGGGTGCATTACATAAACCAAACGGAAGTCTAACATGTTCATACAACCCGTATTTGGTGATGAACGCAGTTTTGTGAATATCGTCTGGATGAACACCCAACTGCCAGTATCCCGATTGGAGGTCTATTGAACTCATAAATGCGTTTCCGCTTAGGGAGTCCAAACATTCTTGGATTCTAGGCAAAGGAAAAGCATCCTTTACAGTTACGTTGTTAAGTTTCCGATAGTCGATGCACCATCGCACCGACCCGTCCTTCTTCCGAACCAGCACCGGGGGACTAGCCCACTCAGAATTCGATTCACGAATGACTCCCATATCTAGCATCTTATTCAAATGCTTCTCCTCTTCCTCCTGAAAACCCAAAGGTGTTCGGCGCATTTGTTGTCGTATTGGAGTCGCATTTCCCGTATCGATTCGGTGAGTAACCCCTGAGAAAAACCCCAGGTCGTCATCATCCCTAGCAAACACTGATTGGAATTCTTTGAGGAATTTTGCAAGTTCCAAGCACTGTCCAATGTTTAAATCCTGACTGGAAGTCATAAATAACTCCTGTACATGACTTGGAAGTGTTCGCTTCCACTCGTCTAGGGTAAGCGTTCGAGGATCAGTGGACGCATCACCCCTTGTTCTCCGAATAACAGGTACTCCTGGGGGGGCTTCCGCAGGTTCACGCCTGCATGTCAAAACTTCAGAGCCATGAGTCTTACGGGACGATTTCTCGGTTTCACTGGCTTGCACAGCCAGTGTAGAGTACTGAGGACACAATTTCTCGATGTCCGAGGTTACTGTGAATAACCCATGGCACGATTTCTCAGTATCACCCACTTGAATAGCAGAGTCAGGACATGAGCTCTCGATGTCCGAGGTTACTGTGAATAACCCATGACACGATTTCTCAGTATCACCCACTTGAATAGCAGAGTCAGGACATGAGCTCTCGATGTCCGACTCAAACACTAGCAAACCGGCAGACGATTTCTCAGTCTCCGGCACGTTTAACCGAACGTCCGATCCTGCCAAATCACTAGACTCCAGGATTTCTCCCGACTGCATTGCTACTCCCAAAAAATGTCCTTTCTTCAGCAGTTTGGGATTATCACTGAGGTTGGTTAAAACTACCAGGATATTATTCGCGGACTTTGTCAAAATTCTCGGCATCAATAACCCTTTGTGGTTTGTAGTACCTTCCAAGACAACGTCCCCCTCTCCCGCAAGAGTGGTACTACCCAAGACCATAATGGAGGTATTAGCCGGTACCTTAACCCTCTTTATCAGGAAAACCCTGCTGACCTGGACTTCCTTCCCTGTAGAATTCTTCATCAATTTAATTGGAATTTCTTCATTTTTAATTTTGAAAACATTATTACCTAAATCAATTGTTATTTTGTATTTGTTCATGAAGTCTATACCCAGAATCAGATCGTCCGTGATTGGGGCTACATATATCCTGTCAAGGGCGAAGAATTGCGAACCAATTTTGAAACGAATACTCATTGCCAAATGGGCCCTAAAATATTGATTTTCGCCTGCACCTTTCAATCGAATAGCTTCTAATAATTTTGGTGGTGTAGCTAATGAATGGTAGAGCTTCTCACTCATTACAGTTACTTGTGCCGCGCTATCGACAACAGCCCTTACCTGCTGATGATTTAGACTGATGTCAATTACAGGTGTCAGATCGTTAGGCTCGGACTTCAGTAACGTTACTTCTCTCACTGTGTCATACCGTAAAGTCTCGTAATGTGACTCTGATATACCTTCCAAATTTGGACAACCTCTTACATCAACGTCACTTCTGGAGCCGAGGTCAATTAGGCCCTTTCTTATCGATTTCCGGGTCGACACCACAGGGCCTAAGAGTTCGACCCTCTCTCTTTTACCGGTTCTGTGAATGCTATGCGTTTGGAACGGGGTGAACTAAATCGTCCTCTAGGACTAATCTGAGTAGCACAGTCTCGGGCGAAATGTCCTCTACCGCCACATCGAATACATTCGATTTCATTCGCCCCAATATTTGAAAAACTTTGCGTCATTATTTTGCAAAGCTTATCAAGCTTTGAATCAATAGACGTCATTGAGCTTCGAGTGTCCTTGTCACTTGTATAAGGACCTTCTTCCCTACGGCTATACCTCTGTGAAGGGGCACTACCTAATGTCCTGTATTCGGGTCGCTCTACTTGTCCATAGTCCCTGCCGTTCTCAAACCTGGGGGAACGGTTGTAATTCCTATCGGGTGATCGGTAAGCAGATCTATAGGTATCAGGAGACCGCGAATCTCTCTCAAAATTTTGACGAGGGGACCTGGAATAACCCACATTTTTATTCCAGTGTTCTCCTTCGTTCCTGTATGGAGAACGTGAAAAAACATCACGTTCTTCCCACTCACGCTCATATCTGTAAGGGGAATGTCGGTATGAGGAATATCCGTCGTAACTATGGTCAGTCCGATAGGGGGAACGCGGTGAATATGCACTGGGCCCTTGGAAGCCCTTATCACGTCTATTGCTATGACGTTGTGAGTACACACTACGTTCTCCTTGAACCCTTCCATTTCTAGAAGGGGAGCGTGGTGAGTACTCAGTGCGTTTGAAATTGTTATCCCTCATCGGAGAACGTTGTTTTGAATCCATTCTTGACCGTTGCACGTTGATAGGCGACGTTCGGGTTTCATCAGCCAACTTAATTGTTTCGTGGTCATCTTTACGGACTACCCTTACGCTCGGAGAATCTAGTCCTGGCTGCCTAACACTTTTGTCCCCCAGAATAGTTTTTTGATTGGTTAATGCTACGTCTAAAAGACGCACGGCTTCTTCTAAAGAAGTAGGCATTTGATTGGCTACAGTCCAGGCAACCGCCTTATGCTGTACACCATCTAAGAAGGCGTCCGCTGCCATTTGATCCATCATTTCCTGACTAATACCTTCCATCCCCTCCATACCTAGCTTCCTAATTTTGTCCGCAAACTCATTAATAGTTTCTCCTGACTTCTGTTTTAAAGTCAAGAATTTTTTCCTGATTGACCTTGGGTCCTCCTTCTTGTAAAAGCGCTTTTCTAAGTTATTTTTAAGTACTTCGTAGTTCGTCTGTTGCTCTAGGGGTAGCGAAGCAAAGTAATCAGCAGCATGGCTACTGAGGCAGTCCCCTAAATACTGTGCCTTGTCTTCATCAGAGCAATTGTTCCACTGGCACAACCGCTCGAAGTAATGGATAAATGTTATCCAGTTATTGTCTTCGGAAGAACCAGTGAACTTGTTAAGTTTTTGAAATTGTTGGTAAATTTGATATTTGCTCGGAAGAGATTTGTCTGATTTTTGTTGTGGTTTTTCTGTTTTATTTTCGCCTTGTGTTTGCCCTGAAATAACGGTATTTTGATCTTTGTCATCTGCGTTGTCGCCAGACGCTTTAAGGGCATTGACACTATTACTAGATGTCACTGTATGACCCTGTTCTAAATTATTGCTATCATCATTTGCGCCTGACACACATCCAATATGACTAGTTGGCGATGCATCACTAGCAATCTGATTCGTGTTTGCTGGAATGTGAACACTGTCAATATGCCTAGTTGACGGCGTTCTATTGTTGCACTGCTTATGTAGGGAAGTTGTGTTTGGTTGGTTATGAGACAAAGGATTTGTCGTGTCTGTTGGTGCGGTATCATTGGAAAATGGTTGGGGAAACGTTGCATTGAGAACTGACTGACTAATTCCAGAGTTATGAGTTCGTACATCCTGTGTCCCTACTCGTGTGATCGGAGGAGGAACTGGATAATCATGAGGTGTGTCGAGTGGATTAGTGATACTGTGTTCATTGTGGAGCAACGATGTATCTCGGTGCCTAAAGATTTCAGGTTGTCCTGCTCGATCCTGGTGTCTACTTAAGTAACGATTTTGCAACTCGTCACTCAAGTGCACCATGGCACGAATTTCTGATTGGCCTTCCAAAAGCCGTTCAACCTTGGCTAGGGTTTGTTCCATACTGGCTATTGTAATTTGCAAGGGTTCAATTTTTTCATCCAAATGTTCCCCCACCTTCTTGATTTCCGTAGCCACAAAAGTTTTTGTCTGGTCTATTTGAGACTGAAAATGACCAAGATCCGAGGCAACCTTATCGCTAAAGGTGTTCATCTGGGTCAGTACATTATTGCAATTCGACTCGACCTGTGTTAGCCTATCTCCAAATCTGTTCATCTTTTTGCTAAAATGTATTAAACATACCTGATCTCCTCTCCTATAATCGTCTTCAAACTTTTCAAAGCTAGTTTTTGTAATTTCAACATCTCTCCGAAGGTCAACTATGTTTTTTGTAATCTCAGGAATTGACCATGTTGATGGATTTTGGTTATCCCCCCTGGCTTTGAGTTCTGCACTGAAACAGGTTTGAGTTATGCTAGGTTTGACTTGAATTGTGCCTGCCGGTGAATTCGGCAACGTGGAGGTCTGGTTAAATGGTGGTGTGTACTGCATTGTAATTGATCTATGCTGATCAGTTGATAACTGTTGAAGTCGTGGTCGCCCGTCGGAAACCGTACCGTTTCCGATAGGTGATGAAAGTTGGTGTGAGGGTGACAAAGCACCCCGCAGGCTTACCAAATGTTCGGTGAGTCTTTGTATTTCACCAAGTGAAGGTGATATAGGTGTGGATGTTAACCCATCTGGTTTGAAACTAGTTCCCGTGTCTCCGCCTGTTGCCAAAGACATTGGAACTGTTTCAGGGGTACTCCCCAAGTCTTTGTGTTTATACACAAAACCGTTGTATTCAGAGTCCGATTCCATTTGTCCACAAACACCTCCTTTCAACTTAACTACCTTATCTAATCTTAAATCTATTTAAATCTACTCTACAGCTATGTGCAAACACGTACAGGAAGAAAACTAAGAAAAAGAAATACCTATACCTCTAGGCATACACATGATACCCACTATTCACATGCACAAAAGAAATAACCTATCACTAGGGTAATATCTATTGCTAGGATAAAAGCAGTGTTTGTAGGCACCACGAAACACATAGAATTTTAAGAATATATACTTATACTTGTTTATTTCTAGAACTCTAAACTGCCTATTTTCATGAGGCAGTACTAAATTCTATTTCTAGGAAAAGAAAAGGAAAATTTAATATTTACAAGAGGAAAATAGATATATATTGTTTATTTCTATAACTACACAGTACTTAAACTGTCTATTTTCATGAGACAGTACTAAATTCTGTTTATAAGGAAAGAGAAATATATATACTGTTTATTTCTAGAACTACACAATGCTTATTTTCATGAAGCAACAAGGAATCCTATTGCTAGGGAGAAAAATGCTTAGTTCATGCTACTATCAGCATTAACTAATGACTGTTACTGTGTTTTAAGCGTCTATTCAAATTTCTTTGAATATAAACTTAGATTACCAACAATAAGAGGATTAGTATAAGTATTAGACAAAGGAACGAAAAGAAATCATGGAGAGTTTTCCCCTCCCCTTGTTTTTTTTTTTGAAAGCCTATATGCTTTGGAAGAAATCAAATTCCGTGTGGTTTAACAGATAAAGAAATAAAGCAAGTAGTAATCACTAAATTTAGAAATTACGCTGTGATAAAACAGCTAAATATAGTGAAAGAATGAAATCAAATCAAGCATAAATAGAATCAAAAGAAAAATGAAATTCGCTGTGGTATAACAGCTAAATAAATGAAGCAAATAGCGAATAATATTCAGAAATTACGCTGTGGTATAGCAGCTAAATATATAGAAATAATGAAATTGATTTCCACACAGTATAAATCTATGAAGCACGATAAAAATAAAATAAGAAACACACAATCATTATTCCGTCACATTCATTCAGATTCGGCGGGCCCCTTGGACGACGGGATATGGAAATATTAGTTTATGTTGTTAGTACGATATTGTTGGTAACCTTGGGAATCGAATCTCATACATATATTACATAAAATGAATTGCTTCACCGAAATATAATCGTAACTTTAGATAGGATGTATAATGTTTCAGACTTTAGTTTAAGAGAGTCGAATCTGGCGAAGAGGTACTTGGAACCATTACTGTATAGTAAAAAATAATAAATTTATACGTATATATTTTTTATATATGAAACAGAAATAAAAACTGATGCTAAATTTGAAATGTGGTTTTGCGTATTAATGAGAGCTACTTGGAGCTGTGTTACCTATTCCTTTATACTATTTCCGCGCCCAAATAAAAAAATGATTTGCTTTTCGAAAATAACCGACCAAGTATACGATAAATACGCAAAAATTGCGGCAATTTCACAAAGGATTACGTGGAGCGATATATCAAAATAGAACTGCAACTCATATTCGTACTGCGACTCCCGTAGATTCCTCGTACGAAGCTCGAAGACTCAGGCTGGTGTTACGAAAATACGAGATTTTGTCGAAAATCGTTAAATTCTAATAACTTTCGCAAATGAACTATATAAAAGTATATATCTTTGGACGCAGAAATTAGTGCATTATTCCGTACTTAGTGTCATTTTCTACGAAAATGAAGTATAACGAGAATACGGTTAATTTTTTACCACGTGTGTTAATCTCCCGTTATGGAACAGCTTTTCAGCTTACCTTCGTATAAAAACGGTTATTACAGTTTTACTAAAACTTTTATCCTTTATTCGAAACTTATGGTTTTTAAAGAATATATTCAGTTACAAGGCCAAAATTTAAAAAAAATTAACTATTCTTTCAATTTCGAACAATAAAAACAAATATGGCCTTCACCTTCTTTTCCGGCTATTCGCGCAGAAGGATCATGCGCATAAATGCACGCGTAGAAATAATTATCGGGTACCCTGTCTTCAATGACAGTCAAGGTGACTTTGAATGTCCTCTTTCACTTTTTAATTATTTTTTCCCGTGAGATTCGATACCCACAAACACTTCTGGTACCATTTATTGTCGTTCTACAACCAGGAATGCAGAAGACAATAGGAAATATAATAGAATACAGTACTTGAATAAACTTACATAATGCCGCGTGCAACTTCTCACTCTGGCTCTACCCCGGGGCTTTGCCGTGCTCGTCTTAACTATGCTGTTGCTGTTGCTGCTTGCGGTCAGGAGGTGAGAGAGAGAGCCCCCAGGAAGGGCACGGGGTTTTATACGGGTCAACGGGGTGAAACCAAAAAGAGGCCAAAATCGTTTTCAAGATAAAATGGTCCAACCTTTACAACATCATCTAATACAGTAACATACGACGCAAAGGTTAATAATAAACCATTTACCCAGACAATAGTTTACGGGTGTAATGGATTCATTTTCATGACATTACAAATAACTTGTTTACACCTTCAGTGTTTTATCGATTTTTAGTTATCTATGGCTTGAAATATACAATTAATTTCATATAGATTGGATGGCAGCTTTTATGTAAGTATTAATATCTATCAGCGGGATTCCACTGAAATCCTAACTTTGTACATCTATCTGAATCTTTCGAAGTTGAGTTTAGTGGGTCGGCGTGAAGATTGATATCTTAGTTCACACCTTAGTCCATAGCAGCATGTGTTGTAGTCTTGTTCCCCAGAAATCGAGGGATGCAGTTAATACAAATCGAGGAGTGTAGTTAATACAAATCGGGGAGTGTAGTTAATACAAATCGGGGAGTGTAGTTGATACAAACCGGGGAGTGTAGCCAATATAAATCGGGGAGTGTAGTTAATACAAATTGGGGAGTGTAGTTAATACAAATTGGGGAGTGTAGTTAACACAAATCGGGGAGTGTTGTTAATACAAACCGGGGAGTGAAGTCAATACAAATCGGGGAGTGTAGTTAATACAAATTGGGGAGTGTAGTTAATAGAAATTGGGGAATGTAGTTTATACAAATCCGCGAGTGTAGATAATACAAATTGGGGAGTGCAGTTAATAGAAACCGGGGAGTGTAGTTAATACAAATCGGGGAGTGTACTTAATACAAATCAGGGAGTGCAGTTAATGCAAATTGGGGAGTGTACTTAATACAAATTGGGGAGTGTAGTTAATACAAATCGGGGAGTGTAGTTAATACAAATCCGCGAGTGTAGTTAATACAAATTGGGGAGTGCAGTTAATAGAAACCGGGGAGTGTAGTTAATACAAATCGGGGAGTGTAGTTAATACAAATCCGCGAGTGTAGTTAATACAAATTGGGGAGTGTAGTTAATACAAATTGGGGAGTGTAGTTAATACAAATTGGGGAGTGTAGTTAATACAAATCGGGGAGTGTAGTTAATACAAATCCGCGAGTGTGGTTAATACAAATCGGGGAGTGTAGTTAATACAAATCCAAGAGTGTAGTTAATACAAATTGGGGAGTGTAGTTAATACAACTCGGGGAGTGTAGTTAATACAAATTGGGGAGTGTAGTTAATACAAATTCGCGAGTGTAGTTAATACAAATTGGAGAGTGCAGTTAATACAAATCGGGGAGTGTAGTTTATACAAATCAACGAGTGCAGTTAATACAAATTGGGGAGTGTAGTTAATACAAATCCGGAAGTGTAGTTAATACAAATTGGGGAGTGTAGTTAATACAAATCCGCGAGTGTAGTTAATACAAATTGGGGAGTTCAGTTATTACAAATCGGGGAGTGTAGTCAATACAAATCGGGGAGTGTAGTTAATTCAAATCCGCGAGTATAGTTAATATAAATTGGGGAGTGCAGTTAATACAAATCGGGGAGTGTAGTTAGTACAAATCTGCGAGTGTAGTTAATACAAATCGGGGAGTGTAGTTAATACAAATCCGCGAGTGTAGTTAATACAAATTGGGGAGTGTAGTTAATACAAATTGGGGAGTGTAGTTAATACAAATTGGGGAGTGTAGTTAATACAAATCGGGGAGTGTAGTTAATACAAATCCGCGAGTGTGGTTAATACAAATCGGGGAGTGTAGTTAATACAAATCCGGGAGTGTAGTTAATACAAATTGGGGAGTGTAGTTAATACAAATCGGGGAGTGTAGTTAATACAAATTGGGGAGTGTAGTTAATACAAATTCGCGAGTGTAGTTAATACAAATTGGAGAGTGCAGTTAATACAAACGGGGAGTGTAGTTTATACAAATCAACGAGTGTAGTTAATACAAATTGGGGAGTGTAGTTAATACAAATCCGAAAGTGTAGTTAATACAAATTGGGGAGTGTAGTTAATACAAATCCGCGAGTGTAGTTAATACAAATTGGGGAGTTCAGTTATTACAAATCGGGGAGTGTAGTCAATACAAATCGGGGAGTGTAGTTAATTCAAATCCGCGAGTATAGTTAATACAAATTGGGGAGTGCAGTTAATACAAATCAGGGAGTGTAGTTAATACAAATCTGCGAGTGTAGTTAATACAAATTGGGGAGTGTAGTTAATACAAATCCGCGAGTGTAGTTAATACAAATTGGGGAGTGCAGTTATTACAAATCGGGGAGTGTAGTCAATACAAATCGGGGAGTGTAGTTAATACAAATCCGCGAGTGTAGTTAATACAAATTGGGGAGTGCAGTTAATACAAATCGGGGAGTGTAGTTAATACAAATCAGCGAGTGTAGTTAATACAAATTGGGGAGTGTAGTTAATACAAATCCGCGAGTGAAGTTAATACAAATTGGGGAGTGTAGTTAATACAAATCCGCGAGTGTAGTTAATACAAATTGGGGAGTGCAGTTAATTCAACTCGCCTAATAGAAACCTTAAAAATTTTATGTAGCCAGTGAAAGAAAGTGACATTCAGAAATTCAAAAATTCAGAAAAAAAATAATGCCGAAAATGAATCACTAAAAAAAATATATTACCAAGGACGAGAATCTCATCCCATTGATCTCATGAAATGCATAGTGGCCCATTCGTAAGTCCGAGGGGGTGTGTCCTGAAAGATACCGAATGCAGCCTGCGCTATTTTCAACAAAAATGAACAAAAAGAAATATGCTGGTATTCTCCAATTCCATGGATGAGCTTATTGACCTAAGTTCGCACGAAGTACAGTATAGCGGTATATTTGTCTCCAAAAAATCAAAACCTACATGTTGTAAATTTCAATTTCTCGCGATCATTAAAATGGCCACGCGGGCAATTTCTATTGTAGCGCAACATTATGCTTAACACATTTTAGTTACTTTTTATTCGCGCTCTTTTACTTCGCCGTAATTTTTTCGCGCAATATAATTATGCATTAAATCTGCTTTAAAAGAATGTCTGTAAACATGCGCTTTATCACGAGTTTGGCTGTGACATTTTTAATTTTAGAACGCGAAAAAATTAATTATGGGCACTTAAAATTAATGCATGTCAATGCAAATTCTGTAATTTATTTTCAGAATAATAAAAACCACGTGCAGAAATAGTATTGACTTGGATGACATAAAAAGAATTAAATATTTTCTTGCACATTAATTATACATAATAATAATAATTATACACAAAATGTCTGTTGGAGCGCGAACGTCGCGAAATTTTTGCACTGTTATAGCGCCATATGTACACAGCTGCCTGCTGCTGCTGCTGCTGTCTTCTACCTGCTGCTGCTGCCTTCTACCTACTGCTGCGGCTGCTGCTGCATCAGATTCTACCAGTTCTCAGTTGCCTTCAGCAATTTCAACAGGCAATCGCTTGAAAAAAGTAAAACAACTAATACGCCATTAAAATATCTATTTATTGCTGCCCGAAGATTATCACTATAAAATATGCATAAAACACAAGGGTCTTTGAGCAACAGTCTGAGAAAATGATCCATTGTTGTACGCTCCAGTCCATTGCCATACATTCCAGTCCATTGTTGTACAATGCAATTAAATCGAACAAAAAATACGCCCACACTCATTCTCAACAAGAATTCGTTTGAATGTCGAATGCCGAATGAAACTTATTCAACAACTAGCCAATCTCGTTAAGCTTAATAAAATGGTTCATGTGCCAATCACTTGTTTTACCGTATGTTTGACCATATGTTTTACCATATATATTAATTTCTACCATACGTTTTACCGTATAGTTTACCATATGTTTTATCATATGTTTTACCGTATTTTTACCATATTTTAACCACATATTTTACCATATGGTATTTAGGTGTACTATTTAAAGTCAACAGTTTACAGTACAAAATTATACAGTTAATCACATATATTTATCACTTGGTAACAAACCACATGGTTACCGTTAAACTGTCAAAAGGCATACAGGGCCCGTCTGTTTGACCTGATGATAACAAGCGCTGTCCAATCAGATTTGCTAAAATTTTGTCTCAGACACTTTGATTGGACAGCATTTGATGCCATCAGATCGAACGAATATTTCCATATTTGGATATTTAGAGAGCTTTTTCGACTTTGAATACAGTCTCAATATAAATATTTGTATAAATATGTCAATCGCAATTATATCTTTTCTAATTGCAATTGAAAACCATGACGAAGGAGATCTATGATGAGATGCCGGTTAACGACATTGTACTTGCAACTTCTGTGCTCTGGATTGCAACTTCTGTGCTCTGGATTGCAACTTCTGTGCTCTGGATTGCAACTTCTGTGCTCTGAATTGCAACTTCTGTGCTCTGGATTGCAATTGAAAAATCTCGTTTGAAAATGCTTTCTGTTCGTCACGGAATTGTTCAGCATTGAGCTCAATGCCGTGATATAAAACGGTGGATTCTACAAATCCTACTCTACTAAAATTTTATTGGAATAAGAGCGTTTCACTGTTATAGCAGAAACCTTGTCTTGAATTTAAGTGGGCATAATTTGGTTCTCGTAAATTTGGAAAAAATCAATCACCCCTTTTTAAAAGAAATACTGTTCATATTTATTTTTTAAGAATTTAATATAAAGAGTTATCTTTTCTGTAACAGTTCTTTTTATATTATTATTCAGATGTGAAAGTTATGCAAAACATTTTTATAAAGAAAACTTTAACATATTTTAAATTTTTAAGTCATGTGTGAAACTAAATGACCACAGCATAAAATAAAAACAATAACCTCGTGTAAGTTATTAAATGTGGGTTACGATTCCCGATTTGCAAAAAAAAAAAAAAAAGAAACATTCGTCCAAATCATTCCCAATATAATTTAAAATGAAAGCGACCCTTTAATTGCAACTCACGCTATTCATGTCATGTTATAATTACTCAAAGCTAATTGCAATTAGCCAGTTTTTCTGTGTTACAGTTGATGATAAGTAACAGCACCTGTCATCGTAACCGAAGATGAAACTGTTCTTTTCTTATGAAACCGTAGCGGTTACTTGCTACAACCAGTAATTAAACCCCGAAATAGTCTATTTATTTGTTCACGATCGAGAAATGATGGACCAGCGATCGATCAACATTATAAAGTAAATATCACTCCAGGCAAACTGTCAGGTTTTGGAGCTCTTAAAACCATTCGGTTTATAACACGGCTGGGCATTTTAGCAAAGTAACTGACTGAACCAGGCTTTTTACCCGGTGCCTGAATGTCATGGTCAATTTTCATTGGACTTACGCCACATAAAATCAGCTTCCGGGTAAAAATTTTTTTTACAGTAGAAACGTAATATAACTAGAGTAGTGTGCGTAGCCCATATATTCCCCACAGGCCCCCCATCAGTTAAACACGGCCATCAATAGTCAATCAATAGCTAAAATTTTCCAAGTCCAGTTGGTCCATTTTCCTTGGACGAACCTAACCCATTGACAATACCGATCTCTGTTTGTTCCCATAGAAGCTACATACCAAGTTTCATTAAAATCCCTGCAGTTTTTTTTGAGATATCGTGTTAACAAACTCATTCCGATGCGTAATAATTTCCAGAATTTGATAAATTTCAAAGTATATTTGGCACATGTTCCTTGGCCAACCTAACCCATTGACAATACCGATCCTTGTTAGTGCCCACAGAATATACACACCAAGTTTCATTAAAATCCTTGCAGTTGCTCTTGAGATATCGTGTTAACAATAGTCAATCAAGAGCTGAAATTTTCTATGTCCAGCTGGTCCATTTTCCTTGGACGAACCTGGCCCATTTACAATACCGATCTGTGTTTTCTTCCATGGAAGTCACACACCAAGTTTCATGGAAATCCTTGCAGCAGTTTTTAAGGTATCGTGTTAACAAGCTCTTGATGACAGACCGACAGACCGACCGACCGACACGCGGTCGATCGAATATATTCCCCACAGGTTCCACCTGTGGGGAATAAATGACATCGTTATAAAAAATGCAGATCAAGAACCTCCCTGAAGCCCAACCCAAAGTGGTCTCAATTCAAGGTGGTCTAAATTCAGAAATGGTCTTAATTTGGGGATAAAAAAAATAACTGTTCAAAAGAAAAACAAAACTCGGGCACACTATCAGCAAAATCCAGGTCCTTCACAGCATAAAACATGTACAATGTTGGGTGGCTAAAAATACATCTTATCATGACAATGTCGTGCCGACTTCAGGAGCACTTGAAGACATGATAAACATTCTAAGATTGATGCAAAGTCGATTTGAGGTTGTGACACCGATCCAGTAAAAACCACAACGTTACGTCTGGTTGTTTCTCTGGGTGTGATTAGCCGCTACCACAGATTAACATTTTACCAATGTCTTTTATAAAACGTTGAAAATCATTTGGGCAAGCCACATTGTTTAGATGTTGCTTTTGGTCGTAACCAAAACGGAGTTATCGCTAACGTCTAATTAACAACTTTGGCGCAACGTTGAACAGACGTCAGAAAGAACTTTTTCGAATAGATGTCGAAAGGTTGACGTTGCATAGACGTCACACCGACAAAAAAAAAAAACAAAAAAACAACAACAAATAAATAAAAAAACAACGGCCTTGTGTTATCGCTCACCGGAAATGGTAGACATGACAGTAACCTTGAAATTATGCGGGTGCGAGGACGAAAAATCAGTTTTTTTTTAAAGTTAAACGTCAATCTCGCGACGCTGTATGGCATTGGAAAACGTGCGATGTACACTCTTCGGAAAATATTCATCTAGAATCCTTCAAATGATCTTTCAATAATAATCGCCGTCTGGACAGAGACGGTAATAGCGTAGTCACGTCTCTGCTACAGTACCCCCCCCCCACCACTTCCCCCAACCCCCCCCCCTCACCCCCTCCCCCTCCATTTGGTCATTACGTCACTCAGGATATGTATGAAGTCGATTTCCATGAATATGTTGTAAAAGAAACTGGATAAAAGTTCTCATAGTTTACGTTCTCATTTTGGTCTGTTCTCGTCATGGGGTTCTGTCCAGACAGCTACAATCACAGCGTGGTCACCCCTTCGCCCCAGCACGCCCCACCACGGGGTACATGGGGTCATCCTGTCATTCAGGGTATGTATGAAGTGGATTTCTATGAATATTTCATACAAGAAGCTGGAAAAAAAAAAAGCTTGCGGTCTCTTAAACTTCTCATATTTTAAGTCCTCATTTTGGGCTATTCTTCTAATGGCTACCGTTTCCGGCGAACGATAACACGAACAGGTTGTTTTTTTTTGTTTTTTTTTTTGTTCAAGGGGATTATGGGGATACCAATCTCACGATACTGCCAACTCAGTTTTACTGAAAGGAATAAGCAGATTGCCTGTATGATTAACTATAACTGCATGAATACCATTTGCCATATGGTGAGCATAACATAGCATGCTTAACGTAAAGTTGGCATTTTATAACCATATGGCTTTGAACTCGTCAAAGATTTGTGACTTCGAACAGAAAGTCTCAAAACGAATTCGGCATTTTCCGGCAGCTGCCGAAATGAGCCGAAGCTACCGAAATGCGAGTACTTCGTTCAAAGATGATCAAAAAGAGACCTTTTGCAAGAGTTGAAAACTTCTCATTTTAAGTCCTATTTTGCTTCTTTTGTGTGCCGTGTGCAAAATGAAACGTTTCTTGAGAAGTTTTAACTTGGGAAACACGATTCGGAAGTAAACAATACTTTACGAATAATACACTTTGACAATTGATTATTGATTAGCACATTGGTGTAATCAATCGTGTTCCTGAATCCCTGTACGCAATATTAAATGGTTTATTCACATCTGAATAAAAAATTAGCTGATAAAAAAAATTCCTGAAGGATTTGTAACATGTTCTTCCTTTCGACGATAAAAACACAGGTTCGATTCATATTCATCGTTTCGGTAACTGATTTAAATTATCTCACATTTGAAGTAAGAAACTAATATAATCTTATTCGTACTTCGTTTTTATTTTTTTAAGACGGAGAACATTTACTCGTTTTGTAGTGAAAAATAAATTTTACTTCTGGCGAAACACTCTTTGCCAAAAGATTTTACTTCTCATTTCAGAAGTCATCTCAGACGTAAAGTTTGAAAAGTGAACTTCTTGCAAAAGGTCTCTAATATCACGGTTGGTTTTATCACAATATGCGTGAAGTTCCAGCTGTACACAGCCCTTTATTCATGAATACACCGTATAACTCAAACCAGCTGAGGTATATCTTTTGGAAATGGCAAAACTAAAGATTGTTTCAACTGTTTTAAGGTGCTGTTATTTGCAAAATCGTAACCGTACTCTAACAATGTTTTGTTGCAGATATTTTGCAAAATATCTACGAAGCTATAAGGTAAATAAGTACGCCATGCTTCGGCTGTTTTCTCGGAGTCTCGCTGAACGCCGTAAGGATTGACTCTGGCCCTCGCTGACGCATGCGTGGACCGATCAATAAACGCTTGTACTCTCTGAGGCAAGGGTATTCCTAAGTACTTATACAGTAATGAAGCCATGTCTGTTGGGTGATAGGCAACGTCTTCGTATCGAAGCACTGCGACGTTTTTACGCCATTCAAAGTCGCCGCTGTGTATATGGTTCCTGAGATACTGGGCGTTAGTTGAAAGTGATTTGCACAGTTTCGCTGCCTCTGCGGACAGCCGAGCCTGCGTCCCTGGACGCGCTAGGTAGGCTGCTGGATTGCTACGACCACCGTGTATCTTCAGCCTGGAGGACATGATCCCTCTCGGGTCACGTACCAGATACAAGACGACAGCACCCTGGTCGATGAGTCGAGGCACGACTTCCTGCAACGTCGGCAAACGGATTACCTTTACCGCAATGTCCTTCTTCACCCGACACTTGTCACGTGCCATGGAGAACGAACGACTTCCGGGAAAAGCCCGAGGTATCCAAGCAGTCCTCTTCTTCACATTGGGCAAATAAATTTTCGAGGCAGACTCCAATGTTTTCACCTCGCATCTGAACAGTAAATCCTCCAGGTATGACGCTGTGTTATCATACGTCACATTTTTCTGTGTATTTACTATTCGATTCGGTTGTCCTGCCGAGGTCACAAAATATAACGGCTCGAAGGAATAAAATACATCGGGATTATTTTTCAATAATTCGCCAACAAACGATGATCCCGATCTGTAATTGGTCACCAAAAGAACCTTTAATCTTTTTCCCGTCACATTGGCAGGTTTGGTTTTATTATTTATATCTGTTTTATTCAAAGCTCTTGTAATACTGGTCGATATCCTGCTTTTATTATGGATGTGCCGAATATTCAGAGGGATGTGGACGTCAGCGGGTTTCGTTGCGTCCGTCGGTGCGTACGCCACTGACGTCACAGACATTTGGTGTATGACGTAGACTACGGCCAGAGCAGACGCACTGATCACAATGAGAGTGCTGCGACGTGGGTTGTTGAAACAAGTCATCTGAAAAGTCAAACACATAAAAACACAATTTTCCAATCTACAATAGCTAAAGGTAAACATGGAAATACAGTGTAAAACGTTGTTGTGAACTGGGATCAATTATCTGGTAAAATAAACAAAAAATAATAATTTATTAAATAATCGTAAAAAAATTGGATTTCATTGCAAGTAAGTGCAGTGTCAATCGAGTTTACGGTCAACAATGAAAACTTATTGACTTGGTAATCGAGGAATCAGATTCCAGCATTCACACAAGTCATGGGACAATGGGGATTTAATGCATCCAAATGCCATTGTTATAAAATAGATGGCCAACGAACCGAATGATAGGTAAGGTATACATTTACATGTGAGGCAGCAGAGCGAGAGTGTGAGAGAGAAAGTGAGAGAGAATGAGAGTGAGAATGAGAGACAGAGGGAGTGAAGGAACGAGAGCGGGAGAGAGTGAGAGAAACAGAGCCAGCATTTACCCCCCCCCCCGCTCCACCCCTCCCTCTTACTTTCCCACTTACCATTTTATCGAATGGCACATTATTATGCGTTAAATGCTACCAACACCAATGCGTTCTATCCTAGCATTTAAGACGTCACCAACAACACTTTAAATTATCCCGGTGAGCATGAGCAGCACTCCATATAATTTTTGTTTGCCTTTGTCCTTCTGCACTGCCCTGAAATTATGTGATTCCTGAGATTTATTTATAGCAAAGTTCATGCCTTTGAAAGCCAATACTGTCGCCGTGTTTACTTATTACTGGTAGACTATATTGATTGCCCTGTAACTAATTTTTGTATGGTCACCATTGGCAAAGGCTATTCTACCTGGCCTCAGTTCACAATCTCTTCTGTGTTGGACTCTCCCTGATCCGCGGCCTTGGTTATTATCTAACCGATTTTACAAGTTGACAGCTGAAATAAGTTATGTTTGTTATCGTGTTTGGGGGTCTCCTCTTGTCATTGGCTAGAGGAGCTCAGTGAGCTTATTTCATACTGGACGAATGGGAGCGGGGCAAGCGGGTTAGGTAAAAAAAAAAATCGAAGAGAAAATACGGGTTCTGTCAGGTGGTTACTTGAGGGAACAAAAGAATGCTTTGGGGTTCAAAATGAAGAGTGTCGCTCTGTAAAAATGTGTACAAAAGAGTGTTGATCTTTAAATAGAAATACCGAATTTGGGTGGCAAAGTTAAATATTCCGCTAACGCGTGTTTGAGCTCTGTGACGTGCCCTCTCACCCCTGTGTGGGACCCATCGTGTGGCAAGGGGTGCCCTCTCACCCCTGTGTGGGACCCATCGTGTGGCAAGGGGTGCCCTCTCACCCCTGTGTGCGACCCATCGTGTGGCAAGGGGTGCCCTCGCACTCCTGTGTGCGACCCATCGTGTGGCAAGGGTGCCCTCTCACCCCTGTGTGGGATCCATCGTGTGGCAACGGTGCCCTCTCACCTCTGTGTGGGACCCATCGTGTGGCAAGGGTGCCCTCTCACCTCTGTGTGGGATCCATCGTGTGGCAAGGGGTGCCCTCTCACCCCTGTGTGGGACCCATCGTGTGGCAAGGGGTGCCCTCTCACCCCTGTGTGGGACCCATCGTGTGGCAAGGGGTGCCCTCTCACCCCTGTGTGGGACCCATCGTGTGGCAAGGGGTGCCCTCTCACCCCTGTGTGCGACCCATCGTGTGGCAAGGGGTGCCCTCGCACTCCTGTGTGCGACCCATCGTGTGGCAAGGGTGCCCTCTCACCCCTGTGTGGGATCCATCGTGTGGCAAGGGGTGCCCTCTCACCCCTGTGTGCGACCCATCGTGTGGCAAGGGGTGCCCTCGCACTCCTGTGTGCGACCCATCGTGTGGCAAGGGTGCCCTCTCACCCCTGTGTGGGATCCATCGTGTGGCAAGGGTGCCCTCTCACCTCTGTGTGGGACCCATCGTGTGGCAAGGGGTGCCCTCTCACCCCTGTGTGGGACCCATCGTGTGGCAAGGGGTGCCCTCTCACCCCTGTGTGGGACCCATCGTGTGGCAAGGGGTGCCCTCTCACCCCTGTGTGCGACCCATCGTGTGGCAAGGGGTGCCCTCGCACTCCTGTGTGCGACCCATCGTGTGGCAAGGGTGCCCTCTCACCCCTGTGTGGGATCCATCGTGTGGCAACGGTGCCCTCTCACCTCTGTGTGGGACCCATCGTGTGGCAAGGGTGCCCTCTCACCCCTGTGTGGGATCCATCGTGTGGCAAGGGTGCCCTCTCACCTCTGTGTGGGATCCATCGTGTGGCAAGGGTGCCCTCTCACCTCTGTGTGGGACCCATCGTGTGGCAAGGGGTGCCCTCGCACTCCTGTGTGTGACCCATCGTGTGGCAAAGGGTGCCCTCTCACCCCTGTGTGGAACCCATCGTGTGGCAAGGATGCCCAAGGGTGCCCTCTCACCCCTGTGTGTGACCCATCGTGTGGCAAGGGTGCCCTCTCACCCCTGTGTGTGACCCATCGTGTGGCAAGGGGTGTCCTCACACTCCTGTGTGCGACCCATCGTGTGACAAGGATGCCCTCTCACCCCTGTGTGGGACCCATCGTGTGGCAAGGGTGCCCTCTCACCCTCATGCCAACAGTCCATTCACCAGTAGACAAAGGGTTCGTGCAATATCGAGGTACAAAGCTGTCAGACCGCATAGTCAAGAAGAAGAAGAAGAAGAAGAAGAAGAAGAAGAAGAAGAAGAAGAAGAAGAACAAGAAGGAGAACTTGCTGGAGCTTTTACAGTTTTACAGCTAAATAAATTACATTTAATTAAAAATATTCGCATGCATGGCTAACACACCACGTTTAACTGGTTATAGATTGATTTTAGTTTTGGTTGGCGGGGGAAGTAAGAGGTGAGGGATGAGGGTGAGGTGGGGAGGGGGTTGAGGGATCCTTTCAGAAGTTCGCTCCACATTTGGTTAAAAAAACAGGGGACATCTTTCAAATTTAGCAATCCGCGTTAACTGGTCGTTTTAAAAGCTCATGGACCCGCATGCCAATCAGCTAACGCCTTAATGCAATCCTCATATAGCCTCCCCGACCTACCCCTGCCCCCCCCCAAGCCCCTCCCGCCGCGCTGAAATCCACGCATGACTGTGACCAATAAGGATTCTCCAACGACCAATAATCCTTTCAGGCGTCAGCGTAGCAAGAAATTCGCACATGTTTGAAAGACACTTAACTCTAAAGTGGATTAATTAAGCAATACGAAGGCCCCACAGAACATTTATAAAGTTTATATGCACTGTGTAAACATAACAGTAACAGGCGATCCTTTTGTTTTCTGGCACAGTTTTTTTTGTTGGGGGAGTGGGGGGAGGGGGGAGAGGGGGGGGGGGTATACTTCCCAGGTAGACGCTTTGTTTTGGTCACGTGGACTGAGAGCATTGTCAGTTATTGTTAAGCAATGCTTCAGCGGCATTGCCCAATAACGAGTAGCAGGACCGGTGTACCGTGATACTTTCGCCCCCCCCCTAAATTTTCGCCCCCCGGCAAAAATATCACTATGATATTTTCGCCCCCCGGCGAAAGTATCACGGTTTGGGCCCCGTGATATTTTTGCCCCCTCCATGATATTTTTGCCCCCCTGTCAAAATTATATAATTTTGTACAGGTAATAGGTGCTACTTCTTTAGACAGTAAAAATAATTTTGAATACAATATTGACGATCTTTTTCGATCTCAGTGCCTATTTTACTATATTTTACGCGAGATTACAACTTCAAATAACATGTCATCCAAATTTGGGGTTTTGTAGATCAATCTTAGCACTTTGAACATGGACTACAAAGTAACATCAAAGTCGAGTCAAGACATTTTCAATCACAATACAATCAATGCCACATGCCAAACCCAAAACATATAAAAGGCATCCGAAATGGTGTGCCTTTACATTACTAAAATTGCAATAAGAGGAATGTTTCAAATTGATAAAATACGATAGATAATGAGCAAAAAACAAAATGGATGAAGGTACAAAATACAAATCATGGAATGATCAGATAAATGTTATTTTTGACTATGTTGTGCTGAACAAGTATCCGGAAAAATGCAACAAAAACAAAAAAGCGAACATTAGAAGTATAAGCAAACCGTATATAGCAAAATCTGGTGAACTCTATTATCAAAAAAAAGATAAAAATTCAAATGTGAAGGAGCTTTTGGTTATTCGTAATAAGGAAGCGCAAAATGTTTCAAGTACATTGGTTTATTCCATCTAATTAACATTCTTAACGATTAAAATATAACCGAGCTTGAATATTAAAATAGCACTTGAAAACAAACACTTGACATATCATACAACCTAACGTTTTCCTTCAAAAGCAACCAAGAAATAAAGTTCAATAAAATTTACAGGAAAAATACTTTTTGGGAGGGGGGCAAAAATATCACGGAGGGGGCAAAAGTATCACGGCCAAAAGCCGTGATACTTTTGCCGGGGGGGGGGGGGCGAAAATATCATGGGGGCGAAAGTAGCACGTTACACCGGAAGGCCAAGGTAGATTGATTTGAAATTTCCGACCCCCCTCCCCTCCTCCCCCTCCCACAACCCCCTCTCCCTCCATCTGTCACCGTCCTTTAAAAATCTGAGTTCGAAAAGATTGATTTATTATGTACATAAGCGTATATTTTGTAATATAAATTATGATATGAACCATTCTCAGTTTTCTTTGTAGTAAACTATGTGTCGTGGCCTTAGGCCAAGAGAAAATATTGTCTTGTTTCCCATTCCATTTTTTAACTGACCCGGCTGAACTTTTATATATAACACATTAAAAAAAACAAAAAAAAACAAACAAACAGACAAAAAAAGACAATTTCGGTGACTTGGTATTCGCCTAAATTCTAGTTTCGTTTTTTTTTCTCACAAAATGTGATTTAATTGTTAAAAATAAACGTGTTAATGACTTAAGTTACTAATTAATATAGTACTTCGGAGCATTTTAAGTGTTTCTGGTATGGAAATGCGAGGGCCGAAAGCTTTCTGCACGAAATAGCCAACACGTGTGAGTTATAACTGGTTTCTAAATGGCTAGTCTGATAGAACGCCATCGTGCGAAACTAACATACAGGCACTGACGGACAGACAGCACCGAAACGTGAGCCCCCCGCCCCTCACTCGCTCCCCCTACCCTTATCCCGGTCCTACAGCTGTCTGTACGGTCACATTGTCGTGAAGTCAGCCAGTGTGGTACAGCCACTCTTCAGTGAAGTATCAGATAAACGGGATGGAGGAGGTACAAATACCGCAGGTGCTGTGTAAACGTTAGCAATGTTTTGGAGTGTGACAAAACGACTTTATTCACTTAATACAGAAGCGACGAACTGATAATTAACCTCGTCTTTTAACCATGTGTTTACTATCAATACGGATCACCGTAATTGTGTAACCGGATCACAACAAGAAGGAAAAATAAAATCTTCGCCGTTTTTAAAACTCGATAACTGGTTAACAGAGAAGCAATCGAAAGAACGCTAGAAAAAAGGGAGATGAAAGAGTGCAATAGTACGAAGGATCACGTGGTACAGAAAAGAGGAGAATTTAAACATTGAAAGCGTCTTGTTTGTACTTCTCAGAAAAAAGCTAAGAAGTTGTGACACTAGCAAGTAGCATGCGTGAAAATGTCATCAAGGCGAAGAAGAAAAATAGTCATGTTTCTCATACCATTTAACAAAATGTACCTTTTTCTTTATTTCTGTATCTCTCTCTCTTTCTCTCACTCTCTCTCTCTCTTTCACTGTCTCTGTCTCTCTTAAAAAAAAAAAAAACCCACAGGACAAGATCGGTTTTCTTTTTTTATCATTGGCCAAATCGTTGGTTTTCTTCCTCTCTTTCTCGCTATATTTGACTTGATTTCAGGGTTTAATGCAATGGTTATTTGACATAATACAGTGAAACCCGGAAAATGAACACCCCGGAATTATGGACAACAGTCTGTTTTAAAACGCCATAGAGTTCCTTGATATGTAGACCCTTCTATTGTGGACACCCCTCTATTCAGAATAAGGGACACTCTTTTTATCCCGTAAGTACGGTTACACATTTAAAACAACCTCCCTATTGTGGACAGCCAAATTGCTGTCCATATTTCGTGCGTTTTCAACTCCTATCAGCTTGTTACTCGGTAGTGTTTGTTTTTTCTCTGTTGTGATCTGTGGGTATTGAGTAGATTACATTGACCACAGTGCATGTAAATACAATGGGGCTTATTGCAGAAGATGTGTGCTTAAGAAAGAAGCTTTATACGACTAATCCCTATTGACACGTGCTCCGTCTTTTAAAATATGTATAAAAGAGCAAGTAATTCATTGTCTTTATACTCAATTAATACGTAAAACAAAGTGTTATTTTATAATAAGTGTTAAGTCTGAATATGGGTGGTGTGAAAAGAAAACGGAACCAAGTTTCTCTATCTGATAAAGTTAATATAGTCAAAGCTAGTGATGGAAAAAGTGTGACAAAAATAGCCAAAGATTTTAGTTGTAGTTGTCAGATAGAACAGCACCTCGGAATTAGCGACAACCCGCCATTAGGGAGAAAAATTATTCAGTCACTTTTTGTCCCTAATAGCGGGGTTTCATTGTACTTATATTACCAATGTGTTAAGTTGCTAATTTGAAGCGTGTGCGGTGTCGGTTTATGTACTCGAAGCGTGTGAGGTGTTACTGTACGTACTTGAGCGCCGAAAGTGCGAGCACAAATTTTCAAGAGGTTTTTATTTGAATAGGCCACTTGAAGTAGTTTTTCAGCCTTCAGGGCTCATTAACATTTTTTACACCGGGCAGGCCGATCGATTAATTTTAATTATAAGAAATTACTTAGACCTAGCTGGATTTATTTGTTTTTGATTTTTGTTTTTATTTGGGAGTATAGTGATTCGGTCGGGGATGAGCTTGTTCCCCCCTCCCACATTTCCATATAGTTTTACCACAGATAAGTAGCTATTTTCGGATGAATGAGGAGTGCGCCTGTTCATTGACGAAATCCATTACGTCATGCCCCCTTCTCCCTAAGAATATAAACCACATCTCTTTTCAGGAAATTCAAAACGCTTAGATATTTCAAGGAATTTTTCAAAGCATAATTTTCATGTTGATGTCATGATATCCGTATCTTGCTGAAAATTTGGCAATCAGTTTAAACGATGCTTTCCTCGGGGATTAGTTTTTTCTTCTCTAGCTGTTTTATCGTAGATTTGCCTTGGTGAACACATCGCTCTGAACTAAAGCAAATCTACGATACGAAGGTAGGAAGGGACACGACGGGAGGTGGGGGTGGGGCATAGTAGGGTGAAAACAAGAGTTCCAGCGCACTTTGTGACGTCATACTGTCTGGAAGTGACGTCATCATGTCTGGAAGTGACGTCATCATGTCTGGACCGGAAGTGACGTCATAGTGTCTGTTTGTTTTTATCTGCTTCAGTTTTTTGGATGGAGCGCGCGCACGTGTTGGGATGACGTCATGATGAAGGGTAAACGTCACAGCAGAGTGTGCGTAAACGAAACGTCATTTTGTTTTCGTAATTTGAAATAACGGACTTCCGTTGAAGTGTGGAACTTATATTTGTAACATGCCGCCATTTTAACTGTGTAAAAAGTGAAAAAGTGGGATAACTTTCGTTATAGTTGACCGATTTGAATGAAAATTTCACTGTTTGATTCAGTTTTATATCTAGTTTTGTTATAAAGTGGTCACAGGCTATTTACACCGGTGGCTGTATGCATTTTTTGTAACATGCCGCCATTTTAACCTTGTAAAAAGTGGAAAATTGGCATAACTTCCGTTATACTTGGTTGATCTACATGAAAATTTCACTATTTGATTCAGTTTTATATCTAGTTTTGTTATAAAGTGGTTATAGGCTATTTGCGCAGCTGGCTGTATGCATTTTTGTAACATGCCGCCATTTTAACTTTGTAAAAAGTGAAAAATTGAGATAACTTTCGTTATACTTGGTCGATTTACATGAAAATTGCACTGTTTGATTCAGTTTTATGTAACGTTTTAACATTAAGTGGTTATAGGCTATTTACACCGATGGCTGTATGCATAATGTGACATACCGCCATTTTAACTTTGTAAAAAGTGAAAAAATGAGATAACTTTCGCTATAGTTGGTCGATTTGTATGAAACTTTCACTGTTTGGTTCAGTTTTATATCTGGTTTTTGTTATAATGTAGTCATGGGCTATTTGCGCAGCTGGCTGTATGCATAATTTGACATTTGCCATTTTAACTTTTTAAAAAGTGGGAAAAGTGTGATAACTTTCGTTATGGTTGACCGATTTGCATGAAAATTTCACCGTTGGATTCAGTTTGATGTCTTAGTTTTACAGTAGTTTGTGCATAGGTGGGTTGTTGGAATGGCGCGCGCCCACCATTCAAACATGTGTTTGAATAAGTTTTACGTCAAACTATTGTTCAACAAGTTGTTTAGCAATTGTACAACAATTGTTCAACAAGCTGTTGTTGAACATGTTCAACATGTTGTTGAACATGTTCAACATGTTCAACATGTTCAACAACATGTTCAACAAGTTGAACATGTTCAACATGTTCAACATGTTCAACAACATGTTCAACATGTTCAACAACATGTTCAACAAGTTGAACATGTTCAACATGTTCAACATGTTGTTGCACAAGTTGAACATGTTCAACATGTTCCACATGTTCAACTTGTTCAACAACATGCTGTTTAACAAATTGTTCAACAAGTTG
The DNA here is from genome assembly GCA_949752745.1 of Protula sp. h YS-2021. Taxonomy (NCBI): domain Eukaryota; kingdom Metazoa; phylum Annelida; class Polychaeta; order Sabellida; family Serpulidae; genus Protula; species Protula sp. h YS-2021. The sequence goes on from OX457024.1 coordinate 109,011,761, forward strand.
TAGTTCAAGCAAAGAAAAAACAAGACATATGTTGAATAGGTTTATTAATACATTTAAATACACTTAAATACACTTAAATATATACAGCTTAAATCTATAACAATATTATAACATTTATTGATTTACAAAGTCTTTATTATAATGTTTAGTCAAATAAGTCTATTTTTCTTCATCTGCTTCACTCTGTTCACTGGCATCCATATCACTTTCTTCGTCACTGCTTTCATCTTCCTCCTCCTCCTCATCTAGAAGCTCTTCAAAGAATGCATCGTTTCTTCTTATAGCCGCCTTTAGTGCCTTTGAATACTCGTAATGTTTTTCATCAACAAAGTAATTGAAGTCTTCTAAAATGGTTTCATAATGTTCGTTTTGTTGTAGACGTTGGGCATATTTGAATAGTCTCATAAACAGTTGTTTAAGTCGACGCTTATAAATGGGTCGAAAGTCATCACTTGCTATTTCACGCGCATCTTCAAGCCCTTGTTCTTCGTATTCTGAAACCTTTTCTTGAAATTTCTTATCATATTCATCGTAGACTTCTTGAACCATATCATACCAAACAGAGTCTGTTTCTGACTCACTTTCAGAGTCTGTTTCTGACTCACTTTCAGAGCTGCCGTCATCATCACCCTCAACACAATGTTCCATATGTTTGAACAAAGCTTCTTGACTGTTGTATAATGCACCACATTCTGTACAAGCATGTGCATTCTTTTCAGTCATGTTGACGCTTTGACTTTCCATAGAAGACTCATCTAAAGTTTCAGTGATAGGTGGTTTTACAGGGTTTTCCACATCTATCTCCAATTCTTCTTCTTCTGAAGTGTGAGCATTCTTTAAGTGCCTTTTAAGACTTTGTGGCCAATTGTAAGATTTCAAACAAATGTTGCATTTATACATCCTTTCGGTTCAACATGCACTTTTCAAATGATGAAAAAGCCTTTAAACATAGCCTTATATACAACTTGTTGAACAACATGTTGAACATGTTCAACATGTTGTTGAACATGTTGTTGAACATGTTGTCTATGCCTAGGGTTAGGGTTATGCCGCTTAGGGGAGTCTAACGTCATGACGTCTTTATGACGTTATCATGACATCATTATGACGTCATAATAACGTCATTCAAACAGGCGCGCGCTTTACCAAAAAAAAAAAAACTGACTCAGCAGAATTTGTTTCTATTTGATAGGTATGAAATGCATGTCTCACTCTTCCTTTTATGTTACTTCGATGTAATCAAAATATGGTGTGTAACTTGCTCAAAAATGCCAAACTAAAATTGCTAAAATTGCTGACTCAGCAATTTTACCAAGTATGGCATATTTGAGCAAGTTACAATAAATGTTATAATATTGTTTTAGATTTAAGCTGTATATATTTAAGTGTATTTAAGTGTATTTAAGTGTATTAATAAATCTATTCAACATATGTCTTGTTTTTTCTTCGCTTGAACTACAACTTGTTGAACAACTTGTTAAACAGCATGTTGTTGAACAAGTTGAACATGTGGAACATGTTGAACATGTTCAACTTGTGCAACAACATGTTGAACATGTTGAACATGTTCAACTTGTTGAACATGTTGTTGAACATGTTGAACATGTTGTTGAACATGTTGAACATGTTGAACATGTTCAACTTGTTGAACATGTTGTTGAACATGTTGAACATGTTGAACATGTTCAACAACATGTTGAACATGTTCAACAACAGCTTGTTGAACAATTGTTGTACAATTGCTAAACAACTTGTTGAACAATAGTTTGACGTAAAACTTATTCAAACACATGTTTGAATGGTGGGGGGCGCGCGCCATTCCAACAACCCACCTATGCACAAACTACTGTAAAACTAAGACATCAAACTGAATCCAACGGTGAAATTTTCATGCAAATCGGTCAACCATAACGAAAGTTATCACACTTTTCCCACTTTTTAAAAAGTAAAAATGACAAATGTCAAATTATGCATACAGCCAGCTGCGCAAATAGCCCATGACTACATTATAACAAAAACCAGATATAAAACTGAACCAAACAGTGAAAGTTTCATGCAAATCGACCAACTATAGCGAAAGTTATCTCATTTTTTCACTTTTTACAAAGTTAAAATGGCGGTATGTCACATTATGCATACAGCCATCGGTGTAAATAGCCTATAACCACTTAATGTTAAAACGTTACATAAAACTGAATCAAACAGTGCAATTTTCATGTAAATCGACCAAGTATAACGAAAGTTATCTCAATTTTTCACTTTTTACAAAGTTAAAATGGCGGCATGTTACAAAAATGCATACAGCCAGCTGCGCAAATAGCCTATAACCACTTTATAACAAAACTAGATATAAAACTGAATCAAATAGTGAAATTTTCATGTAGATCAACCAAGTATAACGGAAGTTATGCCAATTTTCCACTTTTTACAAGGTTAAAATGGCGGCATGTTACAAAAAATGCATACAGCCACCGGTGTAAATAGCCTGTGACCACTTTATAACAAAACTAGATATAAAACTGAATCAAACAGTGAAATTTTCATTCAAATCGGTCAACTATAACGAAAGTTATCCCACTTTTTCACTTTTTACACAGTTAAAATGGCGGCATGTTACAAATATAAGTTCCACACTTCAACGGAAGTCCGTTATTTCAAATTACGAAAACAAAATGACGTTTCGTTTACGCACACTCTGCTGTGACGTTTACCCTTCATCATGACGTCATCCCAACACGTGCGCGCGCTCCATCCAAAAAACTGAAGCAGATAAAAACAAACAGACACTATGACGTCACTTCCGGTCCAGACATGATGACGTCACTTCCAGACATGATGACGTCACTTCCAGACAGTATGACGTCACAAAGTGCGCTGGAACTCTTGTTTTCACCCTACTGGGCATGAGTTGTCTCTGAAAAGATATCAATTTCTCCTTCGATCTTCTGTGTCAGTTCCCATAAAATATCAACGATGCCCTCCAGTGCTTGCGATAATGACTCATTAGTGTGTATCAATCATGCCTTCTCATGCTGCTGATAATGACGTATATGGGTGTATCAACCCTACCTTCCCATGCCGATAACAATGTATGTGGGTGTAACAACCCTACTTTCCTATGCTTATAATAACGTATGTGGGTGTATCAATCCTACCTTCCCATGCTGATAATAATGTTTGTGGATGTATCAATCCTACTTTTCCATGGTGATAATAATGTATGTGGGTGTATCAATCCTACCTTCCCATGCTGATAACAATGTATGTGAATTTATCAATCCTACGTTCCCATGCTGATAATAATGTATGTGTGTGTCTGTCCCGCCTTCCCATACTGATAATAGTGTATGTGGGTGCATCAGTCCCGCCTTCCCATGCTGATAATAATGTATGTAGGTGCATCAGTCCCACCCTCCCATGCTGATAATAGCGAGTGTGGGTGTATCAGTCCCGCGTTCCCAATACTTCTGCATAGCTGCATATCTGCCGTTTTGCGATTTCTACATTAACATGACCGCCAACTTTTCGTGGACGTTCATTACACCTGAAATTAAGTTTACAAATGTCGTCCAGTAGTCATTTTATGTGAAGTACTTATGAAATTGTTACTTAGAACCAAGCACGGATATACTTTTGGTCGAGGAACAGAACATAGTACGGATGTACTTCTGATTGACGAACAGACATGGAAGTCACCAATTAATGGGTCAGAGAAGTGTCTTGCCTGATCAATATTAACAAAAACGGATACATATATGTGTAAAAAATATGTTATGCAATTTTGCCAAGATGCACTTATTGCGCATGCGCATCAATGCGTATCAATTAAAATAAATGTAACTGACATGTCTTTTACCTAACGGATACTGTAAGCTCTCATAAAATAGATAAAAATACTTGCATTGCAAAAAAAAGTAAATAAATAATTTACACCACAACATTGATCAAATCGCCAAGGATTAAGCGGAGAAAGACTCAACAGGCTTAGCCACTTCGGTACAAAACATTTATAAGGAATATTTTGTTGACAGAGACAAACTAGTTCTAAAGCACAAATATGTTAACAAATTTAACCCTTTGACAAATAACATAACATATGCTAATTGTATAGAATGTACAAACAGAATATGCAATTTAGAAATACGCAAAATATCATCCTATGCTTTGTGGCGATAAGACCAGAGATTGTCTCTTAGTCATGCTGGTGTCAAACATTTCTATGACCTTTCCAATAAATCAGTTTATGTTTTGTAATCAGTCAACCACTCGACCAATAGCTCACCTCCCCCTTACGTGTATTTGGAAGAGTACATCTAGTACATCTGTCTTATCTACAACTAAGGAACAGCTTCTCTCAGTAACTTGAATTACTGTCAACAGGAAAGCTGCGTTTGTTGATGTAGACTGTCCAGTTTTTATCTTGTAAGATCATAATCTATAATCCTTATTACGCTCTGTACAGATACAAGAAAGAAAACAATAAACAACAAAGGCACTGAAGGTGCTGGACAGATATTGTTAGGAAGAAAATAAGAGCACCGAAGGCACAAACTAGCTGTTGTTAGGGGAGAAAATAAGGGCGCCGAAGGCATAAACTAGCTGTTGTTAAGGGAGAAAATAAGGGCGCCGAAGGCATAAACTAGCTGTTGTTAGGGGAGAAAATAAGGACGCCGAAGGCATAAACTAGCTGTTGTTTGGGTTAGAAAATAAGAGCGCCGAAGGCATAAACTAGCTGTTGTTAAGGGAGAAAATAAGAGTACCGAAGGCATAAACTAGCTGTTGTTAGGGGAGAAAAGAAGGGCGCTTAAGGCACAAGCGACGTATATCAACAGAGAAGATAGAAGCACTGAAGTCACGAGCCGGGTGTTATTGGAAGAGAAAATAAGAGCAATGAAGGCACGTACCAGGTTTTGAAAGAAGAGAAAAATAGAATCATTGAAGATATGAAGCACTTGTTATGAAATATACAATATAAAAACAACGAAAGTGCAAGTTAGGTGATGTCAGGAGAAAGAAAAAGAAATTTTCGAATCTCATGAATTTTGAATTTCTTGCAAACAAATAATCTATTACATTTCAGTTTGTCATTTCTGAAAATGACCAATCGAGTGAGTTTGGGTTTATGAGACAGTTTGATTTCATTAAGGCAACGACTTATCTTATAAGACTTAATGTTATTTATTATCCTTTTATAACATAACACTGGGCATATGAACTACCTGAAAAGCTATGCATCAGTTACAAAGTGCTCCTTTACAAACAAAACTGAAGACCTAGTTATTGTTCATAAAAACAGTCGATATTCACATGAGTTCACAGTCCATCCAATCTTGAGGTTTTCAAGAAGAAAAAAGACAAAAGAAATATTTTTTATCCTTCTGCAGCATATGTGCAGACTGAAAAGAAAATTTTTGAAAGCATCCAAAGCAATGTCAATAAGGTGAACATGCACAAACTCAGATTAAAAAAAACAACATTATAAGTTTTGTTTCTATTAAGAGATTCAAACAAAATATAAATTTTACCTTAAGATTTATAGACAAATGGTACGCTCATCCTACTGCGACACATGGACGGAAATGAACAGAATTTTAACTATTTAACAGAAATTGTTAAATATACAAACAAACACACACCTGGTTTTGGCCTCGAGTGGAGCTAAAGGGACATTCAGAAAAAGAGTGACTGTACTCGAGGCTGTTGTTGATTATCATCAACCTAATGTGTTTCTCGTTGTTATTCATTCTCATCAATTGACCTTGTTTCAACGTGATTCACATTCCCATGGATTGACACACATATAACATCTGGCAACACAACGTCAACGGACGCGATACATTATGTGAGAGCTTCAGATATAAAAAATCGCCACGCTCTCTGCGCTTAACTCACATCGAAAAAAATTATCCATCAGGGACATATTTTGCTGGTGAAAATAATAACGCGATACGAATATAAGGAATTGTAGTTCTGTAAGCTGAAACATACGAATATTGAAATATTATTTTGAAAGTGACAAATTGCATCTTGTGGGCGCAGCAGGGGGGGAGGAGGAGGAGGAGGTCACTAGGTGCCTTTCAGACTGAGCAAAATAATGAAATGTAGGCATATTTTCTTTGAAGCAGCCATAATGCACCTTTGCAAAGTTTCAGCAATATACAGCTGATACATATGCTTACTGAAAAATTATCGAAGAAAAGTGGTACACTGTACCGTGTGGCTCCAGGTTGTGAGAAATATATATAGGCACATTCATTCATACATACATAAATATACACATGCATACATAATTCTATGTTACGACCTTGGTGCAAAACACTTTAACATCACCGTGACAAATTTGCTTAATCCCTTTTTATCAAAACCATAAATGACCTTATTACTGTATCTATGATGTGACAAATCAACTGCTCAGCTACATCAGCTTTAAGACCAAAATCATTTTCTTATATTCAATCACTTAGTTTTATGGTATACAAACGACTCACCAATATCAATATTCATGCCCAAAAACTTAAAGAAAAAAGCCTTTTTAATGTGGTTCTTTTATAGAATTTCGTATAGCGACAAGAAGAGAAAGAGGAAGAGCTTTGACAGGTACAAACATATTTCTAATGAAACACATAGGTAAAAATTTGACAACAATTTGGTTTTCATTAATTACAGAAATCAAAATTGAATCCTTGTACAGCATGCTAACACAATACGCCATTTCTACTAATTTTGCCTGTTGATACATATACACACAGAGACACACACACTTGCACATACCTAAGCATGTATAGTCGTGAAGAATTTTCCGAAAGTTTGTAAAATGATATATAGTGAACATATCTTAAACGTCACAATGCTAAATGTTTACTTACACCTATTTTTCGATTCTCTTCGTATTTAATTTGCTGTCTGTGAACCGTTACCCGGCATGATAATATATTATTAGGTTTTCCGATATATTGTTCTTTACAATTGTGGCATATAATGATATATAACACATTTTTGATTTGCAAATCATTGGTTTTCGAATTTCGAACCTTTTGCCAGTGGATAGTATGGTAATGTATATAGTTTCATTATGTGAGGGCAAGTTCCACATCATTTATCGCTACATTTGAAACTACCACCTTACAAATTTTGGGGTGCAAATTTAGCTTTTGTGAGAATTCTTTTGAGGTTGTGTGGTTGTCTTTGGGTTCCCTCCAGTGCCTTATTTATGCTTTCACTTGTTCTCATGACCTCTAACGTGCTTTGTATTAACGGTCAAAGATTTGGATTTTTAGGGTTATGAGTTGTGACAAATGTGATGATATGATATAAGTTCCTCGTGTTTTGGTTTCGTTTGCCTCAGTTGTTCTTGAGGAATAGCTTTTGTCTTTCTAATACCATTATCAATAAGTGTTTTTGGATAATCACGATTGATAAAGAATTCTACAATTCGTTGATTTTTTATACTGGTGTCATCTGTGATGGTGCAGAGTCTAATTGCCTGAGAAAATGGTATGTTGTGTTTGGTGTGTCTGGGGTGGCAGTTTTGGAATTGCAGATACTGATGGGAATCAGTGGATTTATAATATACATCTGTAGTTATGACACCATTGGTTAAAACAACGTTGATATCTAATGCTATTTCCGTGTACCTTTTTCCATTTTGCATTCAAGATTGGGGTGTTGGTTATTTAAAAGTTTGTTGAATTCTTTAATATCCCATTTATTATTCCAGACAATAAAGCAATCTACCCAAGTATCTTAGGAAATTTTGTTTGATAAATTCAGAGTATTAGGAATGTTAGCCTTCCTCAATTTGACTGTATAGTTGTTCTTCAAAATATACAAGAACAACTTAGCGTAGCTGGGGGCCCTTTTTGTTAACGTTGCTGTTCCTTTAATTTGCAAATAATGTGAACCGTTGAAGTACAATACAATTGATATGGCATCACATATAAATCTATCAAAAAATCGAGTTGGAATTTTATCACGGTGTTTGTTTACCCAGTATTTAATTGCCTTTAACCCCAATGTTTTGTCAATATTTGTATAAAGACTTACTACATCAAAAGTTACTAGATTACTGTATGGATTTTTGAGTTTTCGTGGAATTTTTGAGATTGAATCTATATCAATCCCTAATAAGATTTTGTGACCTCTTGTATTGGTTTTATTATTATGTCTATTAAATTACTAAGTCTGGAGGTAGGGCGTGTTGGTCCTGCTATGGGCCTGAAGGTGAGATCAGAGGGTGACAAAATATCTACGGCCTCTGTTTTTGCAGTTTGCAGTTGTACTATTGACAATTTTACCTTTGTGTACTTTTGAGAGGCCGTATAGATTACTGATTTGGCCTCAAGGTTTTTAAAATAGTCAGGTTTCTTATCTGTTAAGACCTCGTGGTGAATTTGACACAAGGATTTAATTTTGTTTATAGTTGCATTGATTTCATCATTTTGTATTTCTTGGTGCGCTTCGGATCTTTTAGCATGGCCTGCATTTTATTAGCATAAAATGCTCTATCCAGTAGGCAAATAGTCTCACCTTTATCTGCTTCTTTTATAATCAAGTTGAATTAGACCAAAGTTGTTTGAGAGCCATTCCATCTGAGCGTGTAAGATTTTCTTTGGCTATTTGAACTGAAAATGAATATAAGTATTGTGCTGCCTTTTGTGAGCATCAATGCAGTTATCCAAAGTGATATCACGGTTTCGGTTAAGGTGAAAGTTGCTTTTATTTTTAACTAGACTTTCGTCTTCCTTGGCCTGTTGTTCCGGGTCATTACTATAGAAAAAATTTTTTGAGTCTCACCTTACTGCAGAATTCGTTAACATCCTTTTCGAGTTCTGGATGATTGAATGAAGGAGCTGGTGGCAATTGAAGGCCTTTTGATAATAATCGTATTTGGGGTTTTGTTAGTTTATGTGATGACATATTGATAATTTTAGTTGTAGCTGAGTTATTTGTATTAATATTTGTTTTTAGGTATAATGTGTTTCGACTTTTTGACTGAACGTTTGGTTTTAGAAGTTGAATATTAGAAGCTTTCCCTTTACTTACCATAAAAATGATTGTTGTTTTGAATGATGCGTATTATTCTTGTATCTGGTTCTTGATATTGAGAATCACCAGTGATTTGGTCTCGGATGTCTGCGAAAAAAAGCGGTTTGGTTGTACCTGGTTGTGTCTCAAGTTGCTGGGTTGTCCTTAAGGCTGCTGGTGTCGTGGCGCCCTGTGTTGATATTCCTGGACCCATGATGGGAGGTGGTTATCAGTGTTCATGTATTGGCGTTCAGTGGTGTTTCCTCATCGCTTCCGCCAATGCTGCCATTGAGTGGTGCTTTCTGGAAATTTTCTGTAACGCGAAGGTGTGCGATTCCGCCGGTAGTGATAGTTTGTATTTTAAGTTCGATAATTTGCGCCTAGATGTTGGTTTGTATTTGTGCTCCATGATTTGTGGGCCTTGTTTTGAGATGTCGGGTGGTTGTTTCTGTCATGATGTTGTGATTTATGGTTACTGCGTTGGCGGCTGGTTGTTGGTGGGAGATGCGCGTGAGAATATAGTGGTCCTTATTCTGTGCCCTATTGTGGTGTTCTTGGTAGCGTTTTTTATGTCGGTTTCAGAAAACGGTTTACGTTTGTTGGCTCGTCCACGTCTCCAGTGGATGTTTTCATCAGCATTGGAAAGATTAATCCAAAATTCCTCTTTTTGCTTCCATTCATTTTCAATTTTATTGCGAGCTGCTTGTATGTCTTTGATCCACATTTCGTGCATAACTTCGACTATGTTGGCCGTTTCTCTATTTTGAATTAAGTTTTTCTTCACATTCATTATGTCATCAAACCGTTTCCTGTGAGTATATATATTAAGGAAAGTGCATAAGCAATTCGGTGCAGAGTCGAGAGTCAAGCATACACACATAAGCAAGGTTGCTAATCTATACAATTAGAAAGGTAAAGAGTTATCACAGTAAACCACAACATGCATGTTTGAAGTATGTTTGAAGTATGATTGAAGTATTGACAGAAAGTTATATGCATAAGATGCGTGCATTTCAAGAGAAAATAGGATTTAAAGGTTAAACACATAACCCTCAACCACAGTTAACAATTGTTAAGTTTCGACGCAGTCTGTCTCATATTGCCCAAAAGATTACTTGGAGCCTCAAGAGACATTTTCACGCTACCAATTAAACTTTGTTTATAAATTTAGTGATTTAAATAGAATTCTCTTAATTACTGAATGCTTTTTAAGACTGCATTTTAATTGGTGCGTTTCGGCAAGTGCGTTATGAAATTAGGGACAAAATTTCGAGAAAGAAGAGAACAGTGCGAGAAATTGATTTTGGCGATTGTTAGACTTGATTGTTAGATGTTTTGGGGGTATGCGATTGTTGCGCCACGTCATTATGGAACCGTTGTGCGTAAGTTACGTCTCCGATTGCGCACTGTGTCATGGGATCTGGGGTGGGGGGGGGGGCGGCATTGGTCTGCGTTGTAAATAAATCCATTTTTGAATTGGTTTTGAAACAGGCAGACGTGTTTTTATTATGAGTTGATGACTTCCCACAATTCTCTCATAATTCACGAGTGCTTTACATTACAATTCTGAAACCACTCATCAACGTGGAAATACTAAAATTTCACAAAAGGTGTTTCACATTGTTGCAGGTTATTATCAAATGGCTGTGTTTCACTTCTACTGACTATCTCAGATGGCCGTGACAATCGCCAAGTGGCCGTGCTTTACGATGTTGCTGATGATTGCCAACTGACCATGACTGAAGCTGCCCCTGAAGTAGTATGGAAATGGGCGTAATAAAACACTTCCGGCCTGATACGCCAATTGGCGTAATGAACCACTTATACCTGGATACGCGGATGAGCGTTTTAAAACACGTATGGTTTGTAAGAGTGTTTTGATATGCCCATGGGCATAATAAAACACTTGAAAGGGTTTGAAGGTTGATAGGTGTTTTGGGAGGAATTTTATTCAATGAGCTATTCTGTAACGACATTTACAGCAGAGTGTGTGTGACGACATTGATGGCGTGCAAACGAAACGTCATTTATGCCTTTGTTTATCGCAATTTGAGTTGAAATAAGTGACTTCCGCTGAACTGTCAAAAAATAGGGAAACATTTTTTTTGAAAGGGGAGTGTGTGACGACATTTATGACGTGTAAACGAAACGTCATTTATGCATTTGTTTTAGCGATTTGAGCTGAAATAAGTGACTTCCATTGAAGTATCAAAATGGAACGTTTTTTTTTTGAAAGGAGGGGGAGAAAATACTTGTTTATTTGAGGCTTGTGAGGTGTTTTATTAAAAAAAAAGCCACATGAGTTCAAGGCGGCACCATAAATGAAAGTGCTATTGAAAGGTTTTTTCCTCTCTCTCCGCACATACCATCACCAGGACAGAGTTAGCGTTTCATTTCATAAGCCGCATAGGTATTTTAACCCAGATGGCTATGTTTTTGCTCTGTCTTTCTCTCTCACTCTCTCCGCACATACCAACACCAAGGGAGAGTTAGCGTTTCATTTCATAAGCCTCATAGGTATTTTAACGCAGATGGCAATTTTTTTCTCTTTTTTCTCTGTCTCTCTCTCCGCACACACACACGCACATACCAACACCATGAAAAAAGTTTTGCTTATTTCGCAATATTTGGCGGCTGCCCTAAAGGGCAGCCAAGAGGCAATGCTCCTCACTGTATTAGTAAAAGGTGACCACATCTTGCACCGGGCGGATCCTTTGATTCATTTGCTGCCCGGTGAAGACAAAATGTGCCGTTTTGCCGCCGCATGTCATGCATTGGATGCCGTACTCGTGGCGTAGGGCTGCCTGATAGGTGTGCTTGGTAGCACAGTGGATGCAGCCTGCGGTGATAACTTTATCACCCCATCAGGCAGCCACATCCAATGCAGAGATCTATATCCTGGTTCTGGAAATACCGAGCCCATGCCGGATATTCTTGCTCTTCTTGCGCAGATGGTGCGTCTTCTCCGAGCATGAGCATTCGTAGATAAGCGGCTTGGAATTTTCGATGTCCTGTAGCCATTTTCCTGTGGTCACCATACGGTTGAGGAATACTGGCAGGCATATCGCCGATGCTCTGACAGGGTCTGGCAACAGCTGTAGAAAATACAATCTGTAGTACGGTCCGGCTAGTGCATTGACTGGAACATCCACTTCAATGACTTCTCTAACTGCAAGAGGATGATCTATTGCAAAGAATTCCATCTTGAAAAGGTGGTGAAAGGTGTGAAGAGAGTACTTATATAGCTTAGGAAATTACGTCAGACCACCCCCCCTAGAACATATTATGTGTCGACTCCCCTAGAACATACTATGTGTCGACCCCCCAAGAGCAAAACAAAAAAAGGGCAGGGGATAGGGTGCTCTATTCATTTCGGTGTTTTCTTTTTACTATTCATTTTAAAAAACTTGCTAAATGGACAAAATCAGCGGTAATTTAAAAAGGGGAAAACAAAAAAAGATCAAATCAAAATAAGCACAAAAAAGTCGTATAAAAGTGATGTTTTCGACTCGGGAACGGCAACGATATCGTCAGAAACATCATGGAAACGTTGCTGAATACACCTCCAGCTATCAACACAGACATTGCTGACTTGTTTGGCTTCGAAACAATTCTCCAAGTCTTTTTTGACAACGCTGAAAAAGACTTGGAGGAACTTCTAGGCATTCCATCAGACGTCCCTGCAGTACTGCAAAGAATATTAGATCATAAGGAAGCGTTAGGCGCTCCGTCAGATGTCACTGCAGTGCAGCAAAAAATGACAGATTCTGAGGAAAAAGCCTTGGAGGAAGCGTTAGATGCTCCGTCAGATGTACCTACAGCGCAGCATGGAATGCCCGATCCTGAGAACCCGACTACCCTTTGCGGGTTGCAAATGCACTTGTAAATGGTAGAAACACACAACTCAGCACAAAGTTAAAAGCTCATCTGAAGCATCTTGAGCAAGAAGTGAACATATCAAGCGACAACGAGGGAGATGAGGATTCAGAAGTGGACATGTTAAGCAACCACGACGAAGAAGACAAGCATCTTAAAGGGAAATCTCCCATAAAATTAATCTGCAACAATTTTGTTTTGATATTTCGAATGTCCAACCATGTGACACAGTGCTATAATAGTAGGATATAAAAAGCAATGGTCACCAGACTTTTATGAGAAATAAAACAGAACAAAAACGACTCAGAATTTCTTTCGATTTGTATTGCTAAGAATGGCAAATAAGCAAATTTTGAGACTAATTCCAATACAGAACGAAAACCTGCAACATTTTTTCTCTCATATTGTACATAATTACGCACTGCTCATTCATTCAACATTTGAGATAGTAAAATATAGGTGTCCCCGCGGCTCTTTTGTCACTACAGGTTTCTTTGCGAACCTGCCCCCCCCCTCTCACTCATTTTTTACACTTTTTTCAGTGATGACATATACCACCATTTCCCTCCCAAATTTCAATAGAAATCAATACAAACTTTCAAGCTGCTGTACTTCAGGAAACAGGATTCGAAAAAACATCATTTGGTTGGAAAAGTCTACAGATTGTTGCCCTTACCCACCCTTTTTCGCATTACTGAACCGAGCACACCGTTGTCTGACATTGGCGCTGCTTTGTGATCCAGTCAATTCTAATGTTGTCAAACAAACTGGGTGGCCAGTGGCGTGTAAAATGATTTTTGAACCCTAATTACCAGATAACTTTGCAAAGGATATAATTCTGGCGCCCCACGACTGAAAGCAGAAAATTTAACATTTCAGTTTATACACAATTTGAAAATTCGGATCCTGATTCTAAATTCACTCACTAGATGACTCAGAGATAGCCGCATTCCTCTTTAAATCTAAATTTGAATATAGCAAAACCATCCCTGTTACTGAGGAAGATGTCTCGTTGTTGAAACGAAACTTTCAAGCAGTGCTTCCTCTGATCATTTTATGGTGTTTATGTGGAGAAGGCTTTTTTGACCAACACAGGTACATGCACCTAACGGAAGAAGTGAATACCGTTATTCAGTTCATCTACATGCTGGAAGGAAACATAGAGCATGTTCCGGTGTCAGAGTCAACGTTCTCCGAAGCCATGACCCGACGTTTCGTTCAACTTTTTAGAAGCCTTCATGAGGAACATTTTAAGACTTTGTGTCTGCCAGAGCCGAAGCGTGTTAATGAGGATCGCGATTCCAAATGTGCAAAGGTCATGCTACATGGTTTCAAATACCTTGAAGAACGCATTAAGGTGTATGATATGATGGCCTACCGCTATGAAAAAGGATATTTCACCATGCCAATGCTCTTTAAATGGATAACGGGCCATGGCAAATGAGGAGACTTTTTAGTAATCGTCATGAGAAAATCTCTAACAGGTAGTTTACCAACAGCCTTTCTTGATGGTTTCAATGAGCTGACTCCGCGATTTTACAAACATCTCATGAAAACACACATGTGATACCCATATAAAAGGAGTGGGGGTGAGGAGCATCAAGTCATTATTCAAAGTGCAGCCATGGAGAAGACAAGTAGCTTTAAAATTATTGCAAACTTAACCATTACTGTGGAGCCTGAAAAATTTGGATTATTTCTTCGCATCAAACGTGGAGAGAGATGGCTTGCTTTATCACCATCCTTGTGGAAGATTGTGTCTCAGACTTGAAAAATTTACGCGACATTGGCTTAAAACTGTACTTAACGGAAACAAAGTGGCTTGAAGTCATTTCATATCAAGACATGCGTTATGTGAACTTTGTGTGCACATCACTGTTTGAAGGGAAAGAATACACGCATCACATCAACATAAACGATGGTGAATGGGAGACACTGCTTCAGGAGATGGATAACATCGACTCAGCCTTATTGGCTGAACCATGTACGGAATGTCATGACAAGAAAACTGTCATCAAACTGCAAAAGGACGATCGGATGAAAGTGTCAAAATTATCCAAGAAAAGACTAGCGGAAGTTCAATTGGAGAATATGGACGTGCAAAATCAACTTGGACTTACCTGTGACTATTGTGGTGCTAATGGATATGTGGAGGATTATCATTGCCACTGCCACAAGTACAATTGCAAGATGTGCGAACCTAACAATTTCTGCAGCAAGTGTGGAGTACTTAAAGTCTGTGAAGCAAAGTAGAAGCCACATTTTTCAAGACGAGTGACAAGATGGACGCATGTTTTAAAAAGGCTTGTGTTGACCTGATGATTGCTAAACTTGCTTGCTGTGGAGCCTCAGACTATCAACTTTATCACTTAGACGCTTTTTGGGATGTTGTAGATCACAGTCTTGATGTGATTGAACTGCAGTCAAGATTTATTGGAGAATGTCATAAAACTGGAATAGAAGAAGATCTTGACTTTGACTTTGATTCGGCACTCTATTCTGCCCGCACTGATGTGGAAGTATACTTTCGCGTGGTTGATTATTTGAGAGATTGTTGTGGACTAGAAGAAGAAGAAGAAACTGAGCAGCTTTGTCAGGTAAGAGAACTTTAACATCAACCTTTGAAGCCATAACAATGTTTTTCTTTCTGGCAAATATAATGTTATGTGAGTGGTTTTAAAGTGAACAAAAAAAAAAAAAAAGAAAATGATAGAAGAGGTAGCAGACGTTTTAAAAGACACTTATCATTATCCTATTACAGGAAAGAACTAACATGTCAGCAGCAGAATAAACAAAGAAACAATGTCTTGGTGAATGACTTTGAAAAGGATACAGCATGGAGAATGTGTTATCATTTAGCGGTCACAAGGATGTTCTTTCAAACATGTTTCCAGCACGACTTAAAAAGTATGGACTTACGTTCACCTCGAGTGAAGGTTTGTATCAATATGAGAAAGCTGTTTTTCATCGTCGCCAAGATATTGCTTCAGCTATTGTTTCATGTAGAAATGGATATGAAGGGAAGTGATAAAGCCATGTCCTTTGTGACATACAGTGAAGAGAAGCAAAATGCAAGATGTTTTACATGTCAAATTGAATCAGTGTATTTCTTTGCAAAAAGTTAAAATAATGTAAAGATAAGACTTTAGTTGAAGCAACTTATGATCATGGGTGGGGAGCTGGTGTTAAACAATTGTCATTTCCTTCATATCCTGGTAAGAATATCATGGGAAAACTATTAGAAATTTTGTGTAAGGGGGTATAAAAGAGGTGAGACTTTTCATTTACTCACCATGGTGTGCAGGCGTGTTTTTAACAAATATATGGACATGTGAAGCAAGGGTGCATGTAGAAACGTGTTTCAAGAACAAGTACATGGACTACATGATAAGTGAACTGGCACGTTTTGGAGCTGATGAACAACAACTGGAACACATCAACATCTATTGGGAACTTGCTCATTTCGCGCTGAATTTGACAAACTTGCGTGAGGATTTCATCAGAGAGTGTGATAACATTGCCGGATCTGAGGAGTTTGATGCGGAAGCAGCATATCACTTTGCTCGATTTCATCCAAGAATGTTTGATGAAGTGAGAGAGTGGTTAATGTATATTACAGTATAATGGCAGACATTACACTGATACAATATATTATACAAAAAGCCTATTGCGAAGAAATTGGTGATCATGTTCGCATTTCCCACATAAAATATGTATTTCAACGGGATTATCACATAAAATGGACGCAAGAAGTCTTCATTGTCACACATCGTTGGAAGAAGCAAGGAATACATTTGTATCGTGTGAAAGACTTTTTGGATGAAGATATTGATGGACATTTCCATGAGAAAGAACTGCAAAAAGTGACCAAAGATATTGAATCTATCTACAGAATTGAAAAGTCTTGAAAAAAAAAACGAAAAAGACGAGGTGTGAAAGAATTATTTGTCAAGTGGTTACGTTGGCCAAACAAGTTTAACAGTGAAAGAAAGAAACAGACATTCAAAAATGAAACATCCATTTACATGCTTGGTCTCTAGACCAACAGGCAGCGGTTAAACGTCTCTGCTGAAGGATATTCTAGAAAAAAAGTTGATTAAACCATCTTTAAATGGTATGTTGTGGCTCTATGCAGCAGATCAGCCTCTGTACAAGGGAATAAAAATGTGGAATTTTACCAAGGCATTCCAGATGACATTGAAGAGCGCTTTATCCCGAAAAAACCAAACTTACTCATCATTGATGACTTAATGACTAAATGTCATTGTGATGAGCGTATGACACGTCTCTTTAGTGTTGGATATAGTCATCAAAATCTAAGTATCATTTTTATTGTCCATAATTTATTCGATCATGGTAAAGAAATCCGAAATATTAGTTTGAATACACATTATATCAATCTGTTTAAAAATCCTAGAGACAGTCAACAAATCAGTACATTAGCGCGGCAAATGTATCCTGGAAGATCTCAATTTTTCATAGAAGCCTATCAAGATGCTACCCGAAAACCCCATGGTTATTTATTCATTGATTTAAAACCAAAGACAAATGATCAACTACGTATTCGTACAGCCATTTTACCAAAAGATACACATTATGTATATATTGATAAAGCAGTGTATGAACAAGAACCAAGTCATTTAACCATTCGCAGTCAAGATGTCTAAACGTATTCGAGCGAATCAACCTTTTCTTTACTTGCTCGCACGCAGTGGGCCAAAAAGCTTCTTTGAAATTTGTTTGAATATATTGCGAGGACATTTACCCTTAAGCTCAAAAAGGTTTAAGGAATTCAAGCATGGGCGTCATACCCGACGCACACTAGCAAATAGGAAGATATCACTTCGAAGACAAAAAATGTTGATCAATCAGAAAGGAGGATTCATTGGAGCTATTGCTAAATTTGCATTACTCTTGTTAGCCCAGCTGCTGCTAAAATGAAGCATACTTTGAAAATGGTCCTCATTCCAGAATCCAAATATAGAATGTTATTAGAAAAGAAAAATGGCAGAATCAAAACAAAAGTAAATAAACTTTTACGTGGGAAACGAACTCGTGAAAAGGCAATGGAAATGTCTCAACTTGTTGGTCGTCATTTACGAATAAGTCAATCACAACAACAACAACAAAAGTCTATAACATCATCTGAAAAACCAGAAAAATTATTTCTAAGTCATTTCTAATCTATCTATCATGGAAAAGTAATACAACTGTTAGCAGAACTGAAGAAACATGGTGTAAAATGGACAGAGAAAAATGAACTTGTGTTGAAAACGGGTGATATCATCATAAATTCCAACATTGTTGATTTGATGAAAGAAGTTTTGGTTGCTATAAGAAGAAAAGAACGAGGAGAACCACCATATGGTTGGCATCAGTTTATCCAGGAAATTGTAGATGCTAATATTCCAAAAACTATGCTACTAAAAAGACCACTCGTGACGACATTACAAAAGAAATGAAACAGCGCCAACAAAGCAGTTTCCTGAAGGATGGGAAAATTTTGTAATATGGGTTACAGAGTTATGTTGTTGTTGTCAAGAAAATGAAACGAAAACGCGTATTCCTGTAAAAATAGGATGTACAAGTGCTTGTTGCGAAGCAGGAGTAATAGACACTGTAGACCATGAAGTGAAAGATTGAGAAACATCATTTACATACATGTGCGAATGGCGCGCGCTATAGTGATGTATATAGGCATCCATTCCGTCAACGCACATATACCATTTAGTCATCATGGAGTCAACAAGTTTTTACATTACTTTACCTAGCAATGCTAGTATGAACTATTATCCCAACAACAAGGCTTCGAACTACCAAATTCATATGCCTCGAACCATCTATCTGAAAGGAGAACATGAAGTGACTTTAGCTGAAATTAAATATCCACATACATAGGCAACCATGAGACATGGAATGGACTATTCTATTCGGTATCGACAACAACCACTTACAAATTCTGTTCTTGGCACAGTCACTATTCCTTATGGTTACTACAGAACCATATAAGAGATATGTAATGCAGTTCATGAAGAAGCGGCTAATTCCATGAAAGATGAACTTAAACAAGCTATTCGGATACACTTTGATAAAATTTGCTACGTTCTGTTCTCATTCAAGGTCATGATGGTGATATTATCATGAAAACTTATGGCAAACCTCATTATCTTCCTGTAAACACATCCAAATTCCGACGTGATAGACGGGAATATTAAGGAATGCACAGGGCATAATGTCACATTTCAAACTGGAAAGGTGACCAAAAGCATTATGAAAGCCTACACACACGATCCATCTGCATATCGCAGCCATTTTCTTCGTCAAGTGGGCGGGGAATTACCAGGATTCAAAGGAGCGCGAATCTAATATTGAGACGGTACTGGTTTAATACTGTTATCATTGGCTCGTAAATCTATTCCACTGCTTAAGGCGATGTAAATTATTCTCATGAGAGTGAATGTGAGCCAATACGGACCATAAGAAACATTTGTTGTCTTTATTCTTAATGTTTATCACACTCCTTGTATTTTTCACTTTCTTCGGCAGTTTTATAAAACTGCTTGCTGCCAGAGGCGCTGATGTAGCTGTATGTACCTCAATGTATTGCATGTTATCCAATACCCAACCAGAACCTTGTCGCTCATGTTCATCAAACTTGGTAAACAATTCTTTATAAGCTTCTGGTGAGTCCTGTTCTATATCCGATGGATTGTATGCTGTATATGTTGGACTGCTGATAAATGCATTATCCGCTTGATCTATCATAACACCTTCAGCATTTGGTGTCATTTTCTTGAAGCGTGCATGCACCACAATATACCTTTCCATTCCATGGTTTAACGTTTCTAGCAAATGTGTCTTGATCAGGTTCTCTTTTTGTCGCATTTCAAGTAGTAAATCCGATCAATTTTCAGACCCAAACCGTTTTTCCTGTGCGTTTTCACCACAACTAATTCTTCTGCCTCTCCCTACTTGTCCCGTCTTTTGTCTCTTTGCAGCTTGTTCTCCCATCGGACATGCATGTGCCTCAAACGCATCCATATTTTAATGCATACACAGCAGAGGAACGGATCAGGTCTGTCAATACCATCTTGTTCCACCTTTCGTCTCTTGGCTTCAATCTCCTCAACAAGCTCTTCACAAGCACGTTTCAACTCAGCTGGTTTGCATCTATATGCTACAAACAATTCCTGAGATGGAAATGTTACATTACAATCATGACAGAAAACTGATGTGTCTGAATTCGTAGCAATTGTTGTTGTTGCCGCATCAACTGCTTAAACTGATGTGATGACATGTGTTCTCAGACGTCCCCTTTTATGCACCCACACAGACTGATTAGCGTCATTTCGTAAGTTAGGATGGCCGAAGGATCGAAAGTTTTAGTAACTCTTCACCAACAAGTCGGGTTTCTGCAGCTGCACTGGTATCTATAAAACTGCTTCATGGTGACAGGTCTTCCCGCGCACTTGAAAGGGTGAAAATTATAATATTTGATGTTTCTCAGTGTCGCACCGCACCATCAGCAGTCTGTAAATGGTCCTGGCCCAGGCAGCGTTGCCGCAAACTTATACCAAAGCAGATCACCCCAGGTCTTGCAACAGAACCGCCGCGGTGCATTGTGGTGCACCGGGCAGTTGTGTGGCTGTCCTGCATATTTCAGCCACACCCAGCACTTGTAGCATTCTGTTGTCAGCGTCACTGCCCGGCCATTCCGCATCACTGTGTATGTGCGAGTTGAAGACATCTTGCTAGAAGCCTTCACTGGAGCAACATCTGATGGAAAGTCTAGCGCTTCCCCCAAGGCGTATGCCATTGTAGCCTTTGGAGTGTCGTCTTTCATACATAACAGGATGTTAACTGATTCGTCTGCATAGAAGTGGCTCAGGTCATCAATGTCGATATCAATAGCTGAAGTTGGCGTGTCCATGATGTTTCTGACAATGTCATTGCTGTTCCCGAGTCGAAAACGGCACTTTTATACGACTTTTTTTGTGCTGATTTGGCTGTTTATTGCTCTCCTGGGGGGGAGGGGGGTCGACACATAGTATGTTATAGGGGGAGAGGGGTGGTCGACACATGGTATCTTCTGGGGGGGGGGGGGGGGTGGTCGACACATAATATCTTCTAGGGGTAGGTGGTCGACACATAGTATGTTCTAGGGGGGGTGGTCTGACGTAATTTTTCTAAGGTATATAAGTCTTTCCTTTCCCCGCACACTCATCCTAGGTCATGGAAGTTACATTCAACCCGGATACGTCGTATCGAGTGAGGGCAGTGCGTGAGGTTCGGCTCCAGGCGCGTGCGCCTACTGGTTCTCAGTACCGCCGGTACTTCCTGAACCTGCTACCGGAACAAGCAACTGGTTTGCCTGTGTGCATTCCAGGTTTTTTTAGACCGTACCATTGCCCTGGGGAGGAGAATGGTAGACATCGAGACTAACAACTTCATGGGCGCATACCTGCGGCAGTGGTTACTGGGAGAGGATGTGCAGTCCGATATGGAGGAGGCGGATAACCCGGAGTGGGGTTATTACTATCGTTTAAAAGACATTGACGTCTGCATTAGCTGTGATACGTTCCTGGGGAATGATCATGCCACATCAGCCATCTGTAACCACCAGCATTGTCTTCTCGGTGCATGTGAACATGCCCAGAGAGCAGCTATGCGGCATCAGTACAGCCTGGACTGTATTACACGCGGTTCTGCTACTACTTACATTATGCTGAATGGTCAGCAGATGAGCCAACGACTCAGGAGGCGACAGGACTGGCTGATTTTTGTCGCATAAGCTGCGACAAACATAGTGAGGAGCATTGCCTCCTGGTTGCCCTTTAGGGCAGCCGCCAAATATTGCGAAATAAGCAAATTTTTTTTCATGGTGTCGGTATGTGCGTGTGCGGAGAGAGAGACAGAGAAAAAAAAGAGAAAAAAATTGCCATCTGGGTTAAAATACCAATGAGGTTTATGAAATGAAATGCTAAGTCTGTCCTGGTGTTGGTATGTGCGGAGAGAGAGAGAGAGAGAGAGAGAGAGATAGCGAGAGAGAGAGAGAGAGAGAGAGAGAGAGAGAGAGAGAGAGAGAGAGAGAGAGAGAGAGAGAGAGAAAACCTTACCTTCCAATAGCACTTCATTTAAGGTGCCGCCTTGAACTCATGAGGCTTTTTTTTTCAAAAAAAACACCTCATAAGCCTCAAATAAACAAGTATTATCTCCCCCTCCTGCCGTAAAAAACGTTCTTTTTTCTCACACTTCAGCGGAAGTCATTTATTTCAACTCAAATCGCGAAAACAAATGCACAAATGACGTTTCGTTTACACGCCATAAATGTCGTCACACACTCTCCCCTTTCAAAAAAATGTTTCCCTATTTTTGACCGTTCAGCGGAAGTTACTTATTTCAACTCAAATTGCGATAAACAAAGGCATAAATGACGTTTCGTTTACACGCCATCAATGTCGTCACACACACTCTGCTGTAAATGTCGTCACAGAATATCTCAC
Organism: Protula sp. h YS-2021; assembly: GCA_949752745.1. Classification (NCBI taxonomy): domain Eukaryota; kingdom Metazoa; phylum Annelida; class Polychaeta; order Sabellida; family Serpulidae; genus Protula; species Protula sp. h YS-2021. The sequence goes on from OX457024.1 coordinate 109,034,164, forward strand.
TGAAAAACATTCCTCCCAAAACAGCTATCAACCTTCTAACCCTCTCAGGTGTTTTATTACGCCCATGGGCGTATCAAAACACTCTTACACACCATACGTGTTTTAAAACGCTCATCGGAGTATCCAGGCATAAGTGGTTTATTACGCCCACGGGCGTATCAGAACACTGTTCTATTACGCCCATGGGCGTATCAGAACAGACCGAAAGTGTTCTATTACGCCCATTTCTATACTACTCCCTGATTATCGTCAACTGATCGTGATTAATATCGTTACCAATTATTGTCAGCTGACCCTCCTTTACCTTGTTACTGATTATCTTCAGGTAAGTGTCGTTCATCTTGTTAATGATTACCTTCAAGTTACTAACCGATTATCTTCACGTGACCGTGCCTCAATAGTAATGTCGGTGTGATGATTATTAGTGATGCCGGCGGTTAGTGAAATAACTGTTTGTTTGTCCCGTTCCGTCCCGTTCACCAACTATGATGGGTATATTAGGACGCACTTGCTAAAGAAACAAGTGAAAAAAAACAACGAAGAACGAACAAATAGTACAAGAAGAGTTAGAAAGAAAGAAATTCCGATTAGTCGCCTCTTACAACATGCAGGCAGTGTATTCTTAATATTCCTCACCCCACAGGGAGTAAAATAACTAAATAATTGGTTAAACATAAAATGGTGGCTACTAACCGGTGACTAGAAAACATCAGAATAAAGGAACATAAAATAAAAAGGTTTCCAGTCATTACATTACACGCTTCCGCAATTTTTTATAGAAAAAAATTAATTGATGTCCCCTTACGAGCAGGTGATTCACCGCTGATAAGCCAGTGCCTGAGCAAATCAATACCATTGTGATGCAACAGAGCACACTCCATTGCATGGACTCACCGCGGGCTGTTGTTTTGATCAATGAAGCAACATTCAGTGACCGTTTATCCGTGAATGCCATTGAAGTTATAACCGTTTAGTGAATGGAGACCGGTTAGATAACTCTGCTGATTATAATCAACTGACAATGTTTCATTTTGTTACTGATTTTCGTCAACTGACCGTGCTTCACGTGGTTACTGATTACGAGCTAGACGTTATAAAGCAGAGACAATAACAGCACTGAAGGCACAAGCCAGTTGTTATTAGAAGAGAAAATAAAGCGATGATCACATGAACTATTTGTTGTAAAAAATCTAAAAATATATGCTGAAACCATGAGCTTGCTGTTGCCTGAAGAAAAGCTAAAGACACTAAAGGCACGAGTTAGGTGTTGTGGGAAGTGAAAATGAACGTTCTGAAGGCATCAACTGAGAAAGTAAAAACACAGGTTTGAGCCACATGTAGTGGAAACAGAAGTTTTATAAATGTAACTTTTGAGTTTATTAGAGCAAACAATCCGTTACACTTCACTTTTACGATCCTATACTCTATCAGCCAGCCTTCTCTTACAGTTGGTATTTCGAGATAATATAAATGATTGCATTTTTAATTTTATTTTTTATTTAAAAAAACCGCTGACCTGATCAGACAAATATGTTATCCCATACGTAATTCCCGCCATAGTATAATATATATGAGTGTGGACAAATCACGTGACCTATGGTATCATTTGCTAGTAATATGTACATTTTGGTAAGCTCCACAATGTCGCCTAAAAAAAGAACGGTGCTGGGAATATGATGTCATGATTGCTTCTGATCCAGCTCAACCAAAAATGAGTTTTGAGGTGAGTCAAATGTATACCAACACAGCGCTACACTCACGAAGATACATTCATATATTTTCCATGAGTGTGTAAATCTGGGATCAAGAGGTGTGTAATCGTCGTGAAAACCAGAGATGTCACTCACAGACGTAAGAAAACTGTAGGTGGCGTACTATATATGAAAACGTGTATGTGTGTATCACCAAAATGAATTCCACTAAAATTATGAACTATGCATAAAGAACAAAATTATCAATCGGTCTAAAGAATTTTCAAATTTTCTTTTAGCTGATAAGATTATCGTAATATTTCCGAAACAGGGTATTACCCAAAATAAAGTGCATACAAATAGTATGGAGAACATATTTTAGCATAAATGCACCAAGAAAAAAGCTGTCGATTTCTCTAAAGAAATATATAGAATTGATCTTTCCAATACTTTTTCTCACAATCATATTTTTATGATGAAACCAAATGCTGCCAGTTTGTATTTATCTTCACTTGATTTGTTAACTTTAACGATATTAATTCAAGATTTTTTGTTGTTTATGCCATAAGTTGTTGCATTAATCTCTTGGGTTTTTAAACAACTCATGTTCATATTTATGGCACTGTGTTGCTTTAACTTGTTTTGTTCAAGCTGAAGAATAGGGATTTGCAGCAAGAACACAAATAAACAGCTGTACTGCTTATTGTCAGTTGACCTAGTTGATTATCGTCAACATGTTCAACGTCACTACTGAGTACCATTACATGACCTTGCTTCACCTTATCACTGATTGTTGTAAACTTACCGCGTTTCACAGTGTTACTAGTTACCGATTGTGTTTCATGTTAGTATTAATTATCGTCAAATATCCGTGCTTCCCATCGTTACTGAATATCACCTTGTTACTGACTGCCGACAAATGACTGCTACATGGCATTACTGATTATCGCCAAGTGACTTTTCTTCATGCTGTTACTGACTTTGTCAAATGTCCATGCTTCAAGTTGTTAGTGACATTCGTCAAATGTCCGTGCTTCATATTGATAGTGGCATTCGTCAAATGTACGTGCTTCATATTGTACTGAATATCGCCTAATGTCCGTGTTTTACGGCGTTACTGATTGTCTACAAATGACCTTTCTTCACTTACACAGTCTTTCTTCTGTCTTACACAGCATTACTGGTTGCCGTCAAATGACCTTTGTTCATGTTGTTACTGACTTTCGTCAGCTGTTCATGCTTCACGTTGTTACTGAACTGTCAAAAACCGAGTTCATCATGGGGTAGTTAATTGTAATGTTTATTTTAAAAGAAAAATAATCCCAAACTAGTGAAATATCTTGCATTCAATATGTTTGCTTATTGAAAGTTACTATTGTTTTTTTAACACTATCCCTTATGACACATTTATAGTAAACTAAATCTGTAACTTAATTTCAGTCTGATTCATTGAGTATTTCCTGCATTGAACTCTTACTCAAAGCTTAATCACACAAGCTTTAACAATTTGTTAAATTGTGTGTGAATCTAGGAGAATTGTTATTGATGTATTTTATGTGTTTGTTGCAGTTTCAATCAATGTATACTCGATTTGTATTTTAATTTAAATCACCTGAATTAAGCTTGTGCCATCTGCATGCCAGCTGCAAACACTTCAATTGTGAAACAAACTGTTTTCTAGAAACCATCATTCAAGCACATCATTCCGGAATTACTGTTTTATCCATCTCATGCCAGTATACTAAAGTATACTTTTAAAATACAAAGGTTGTCTCTCCTACCTCAAGAGTCAAACAAATTGACTCCCCTGCAAATTTACATCTTTCACAGGCCAATTCAAAACTTTTCTCGCTGATGCATAAAGCGTAACCTGACTTTTTTTAAGTGGGAAAACCTCTTACGCAACCTCTGGTGAGAGTTTTTATTTTTACCTTTTATTTTGCTGATACGTTTTCGATACTCTCTATGAAAGTATAGATAACTAGAACAAAGGCTTTCTTAATCAAATTGTTAAAGCTATAACGGCTGTAGGTTTTTAAACAAATCCTATATCTTCTCGTAGGTTCTCGAGGTCATCCATCTGAAGGCCTTGTTCTATAATGTCTACTTGTTTCTTATTTTTTAATTCGACTAAGAAACATGAGTCGTATGCTTACTCCTGCTTTATGACACTTCACTGCATTTCCTCGGCGATACCGGCGACACGTCATCTGGCAAGGCTTCTCCCAATTCCGAGGCCGGGGTGTGCTCCGTTTCGCTGTCGGCTTTTATTGCTGCCTCTTGATGGTCCTAGAGTGCTTGAAACTACCAGTGGCCGCTGATTCCGGACCAAGCAATTCTTGTGGCTACAGATGCTCGAAACTCCGTTTTTGCAGCGACCTTGTATGTATGACGAAACAATCGTGAACTGGGTACTTCTCCGCTCCTCGTCAGTAATCCGGGTTACCACATGCATATGAGGGTATATCTAGTTCTGGAATCTGTCCTTTCGCTGTCGGCCACTTATACATGTCTTTTTGCCGTAGTAAAACATTAGTACCCTCCCAGTGTTCAGAAAGGTGCCTAAAGCAAGATGGCTGGGATATCTTGGAACTTGTTGCAAATTAATTAAGGGAACACTCAAAAGAATATTCTTGCTCAGAATCCGGCTCCTAGTTGCCAAATAAATAACAGAAAATAAAAATTCCGAAAAGAAAAAAAAACGTCTTTTTCAAAGCCATCTTCTAAAAGTCAAATTAGTGCCGCTTGACAATATTAGTAATTGTCAAACGTTTCTTTATTGCTTTACATAAAATTTGATTTAAGTTCTCTTTTAAAAATAGAGAAAGTTTTTCTGTAAATCTCCGTCCGCCATGTGCAAAAACGAACACGTTTGAACAAAAACGTTTCCGTGTTGCTTGGTTACATTGAGACTGATAAATCATATTAACTATAAATCTTACACTGTAACATGTTACACTATAAATGTTGCAGTGTTTGTCATTAGTTGAACTCCTCTACTTCTACTGTACATCACTGTAACAGTGGCACTGTAACAGCACTGTAGCAGTGGCACTGTCACTGATTATGTAAGTAAAATAACACAAAATTATTCGAAAGACCTTTCTTTATTGCTTTTTTTTTTCATTTCGCTGTGCTGAGACACGCATTGTAATGTACAATAAATCGACTTTTACGCAGATACCATGTAGATGCGGTAATGCATTGATCGACACATAATTGCAACACAAGTTTGGGATGCTATTAAACTGCCTTTGTTGTTAAGTATTTGGCTGAATTGTGCGCATGTTGGTCTCGCATATCTTTTTATATTTTTTTGTGAAAGTTTCAGAAATTTATGTAGAATCCTCCTGGAAATATAGCAAGCTACATCTCCAGGTTTTTAAATTGAGTAAGTATTATCAGTTACTGAATGTATTACATATATTCATTCGTCTATATTGCATTGACGTTGCACATTTATATTGCATTGAGCTACATTGGTAATAATTTTTACAGCAATGAGAGAAATGCCTCAGATTGAATCCAACGGGAACAGCAGCAATTGGTATATTATACTTAAGATGGCAGTTTGAACCAAAACGTGGTCAGCTTAAAAGATGGAAGGAAATACGTGAATTCGACTTCAAATGTTTAGATATAGAGATGAAGCTGTTGCTGTTGAAAACTGTAGTTACTATTGTTAAATAGTGAACATGGGACCCCCTTCGTGGGTTCCAGCATTTTATCAGTGACTTATGAATGGAAAAGAATGATATCGAAGTCATTATCTCCTGAAAACGCTAAGATATGCATAGACAAACACAGACAAAGGCATTAAGAATACTAATTGCAAAAAATTGCAATGTCGCAGACCGGATCCCACATTAACAACAGCAAATAATGAATTCAATCAAATGAAAATTTCAATCAAAACTTAGTCAATGTAAAACATAAAAAAATTAAGAGTGACCACAGAACAATACTCTTCAGGAAATGACCAATAAATAACAGTTGCAGCATTGAAAGTGTTATGAGAAAGGTTTATATATAATACGATTGGTACTATATAGTTCAGCCAAAATAAAAACTCAGCCGAAATAAAAAGAGAAAAGCGATTATGAAATATGCGGCTATAACTTTACGACAAGTCAAATCTGACCGACTATAAGATTATCAGCATATCTATTTCGATACTAAGCATAACGTAAGAGCACAAAAGTAATAAAGCAACATTAAAAACAAGGAATTGCTGATATTATTGTTATGAGCTTTATTTATTTACACAGCCAACCCATTCTATGCTACATTGCAATAACTGGTTAACTCATATCAAACAAGATGTAATAGAAAGTGTATAATGTACATACAAGGTTAATGAGCTTTTCTCCCATTAAAATTCTTTAAACTTTATTGGACTTTCCAAGACACAGCTTTTCCCCAGAAAATGGTTTTTACCCTTTGTATAAGTAGGTCTTGTTAAAAAAATATCATTGTAATTATAGTCATAAAATTACCACAATGAACTCTCAAATCCAATGATGAAACGTTGCAATAAGTTTAATAAATTAATTTTCAATTTACAGGACTTTCCAGGACTGTTTATAGCTTGGTGTATATAACAGAAATTTTAAAAGGCATTTTAGCCAAGATTTCATAGGCTAGCATTTCTATTTAAAATTTTCAAGAATCTGACATTATTAATAACCATAATACCGTTTAAAACCGAGGCTGCGAAGTGCGGATATTTTTATTCTGCCACCAAAAATGTATACAGGCAACTCAACCCTCTAATGTGGGCCACTTACGTGTCGTGGGATTGCTTAAAAATCTGTTAGCTGCGATACCAAACGTTGAGAATACACTGCTTTAGACAAATCCTCAGTTTTCCACGCGCTGAACGGTAACTAATAGCCAAGAACCTTTAATCCAAAAATTCTTCACCTAATATCTTTGTCCCCTACAATCCGCCCTCCCCGTCTCGCTCCAAAATGTAAGTGTACCGGTCAACAGTGAAGGCGAATCTCCTTCAACGGTCCCTAGAAAGTATTCCCCAGGAAGGAACGTCCTGGATCCCCATGGAATGTGTGACATCGAGTCACAAAGACCAAACACCCATTGCAGGTATATCAAGCAACTCTGGTTAAAACTCAGTATTACTGGTTAGGTTTGAAGCATATTCCAGCCATGACTCGTTTTTGCTTTGCTCGAGAGTTTTGGGTGAGCATTTTGAGTGAATTTTTTAACTTCTATTTTACGGGCATTGTAGGAATAGATTGTAAAACGTTCCAAAGCAATTGTTGGACTTTTGACCGGATCTTGATGTTTTCGGTATAGATTTTTCAGCAATGTTATAAAAAAGAGCGGCGAACAACAGAACTGGGTGGTCCCCTTCAGCAAAATGTTCTCTTTTTATAGCATGATGACATACTTCAATAAACAGCGACCAGTGAAATTGATTACATTATAACTTTCGCACCCTCTCCTCACAAAACGCGCGGACTGACTCAATAAAATAGGAAAATCATGCTTCCGTATAGAAATGCTAAAATTCATATTAAAACCTAAAAACAGATTTCCAGAAATTGTGAATAGATGAAGAAGATTCTGAACCAGAACTACGATGAATATAAGCTGGGAATATGTCTTTGCCGGTCTTTGAGTTTGTAAAGATAGATACTGGTTTAAAATCTTTTCAACCAGTTTTACTTTGTGATCGATGTTAGTGTTACCTCATAATAAGCTGTGTATTGAAATCACCTAAACACAATACATGTTTGGAAAATTGGTTTATCAAACTGTTTTATTTGGAGGATTGAGAGGCAGTAGAAGGTATATGTTACAGGTAGTAAATGTTTTTTGTTGTGGCGCAAATGGTCTGAGCTTGGAGGGTTGAATTAACAATTGTTCCGCTTTAGATATTGTTTTAAACAAATATCATCATTCGTTGGCGAATATCTTGTTGTAGTTAAAGAAGCCTCTTGGGTGAGGTATATTGTTTTCTGTGTCGCCTGTTTCTTGCAGACCGAAGACGACTGGTTTATGTATGTATACTAAAGTTTGCAGTTCAATGCGTTTGCAATTGGTCTTTTTAATTGCTCACATGCTGAACACACGTATACACAAGCACTGCTCAGTATACTGTTAAAGTTCAAAAAGTTCAATGCAGTACAGCTGAAGCGGCTAAAAAATCTGTACAGCACATTAATGCGGCTATAGATAGAATGTAAAGTCAAGCGATATCTCCAAATATAATTTAAAATCGTATGTAAGATTTAAACCTAATCTAGCAATTAAAACAAGGACATTGCTGCTATCAAGAATTTAAATATGTAACATTTAATCACAGTATAGGAATCAAAGCAAAAACACTGCTGATGTTATTGTTTGTAGTTTGTTCAATGATACGGACAAGCTATTGCGGGTTTCTTCGTGTTTATACTAGGTCATGAATATAAATGGTAGTCAGTAGTTAGATATATGATGTTTAACTTCACGGTATCCTTATCGGCTGACATTGTGTCATTAGCAACCTATATGATTTGCTTAACGACACGACCGATCGTTGGCGAGTCATACTGTGTTAGATATATAATCTGCTTAACTGAACGGCAGACTTTAGCTTCTGGCATTGTGTCAGTAGTTAGTTATGTGGTTGGTTTAACTTCACGGACCACCTTTGGTGGTTTATGCTTATGCCGGTAGTTAGATATATGATTTGTTTAACTGCACGGTCGATCCTTATGGGGTGACATTGTGTAAGTAGTTAACTGTATGATTTGTTAAGCGACGCCACCGACCCCTTAGCGGGTTACACCATGTCAGTGGTTAGATATATGATCTGTCTACACGACGACCTTTATCGTCTGACATTATGTCAGCAGTTAGTTATATGATTGGTTTAACGACATGGCCTACTGGAAAAACTGTATTATTCTGCTCTGTAATAGGAGTGCCCTAAATAACATAAGCTTCAGTTTACTCTTGTCTGCCATGCGCTTAGATGACCCTTAGAAAACGTAGTAATAATTATTTTAGTTTACACAATTTCATCATTGGAAATGAAACTGGAACCATTGTTACAAAAGCTCATATAACTATAAATTGAGAACCGTTCTTAATTAACACACTTTTGACGGGATTGCGAGTGAAGATGTCTCAGCAGAAAGAACTATCTCCTATCCGTTGTCTGAAAGCACCTTTAATTCTATGGGTTTTCAGCAGGAATAACGTGATTGAGGGAACACAACACTAACGGAGAGAGAGAATACAAAACTAAAAGAGAGAGAGAGAGAGAGAGAGTAAGAGAGAGAGAGAGAGAGAGAGAGAGAGAGAGAGAGAGAGAGAGAGAGAGAGAGAGAGAGAGAGAGAGAGAGAGAGAGAGAGAGAGAGAGAGAGAGAGAGAGAGAGAGAGAGAATACAACATCAAGAGATAGTGAACGCAACACTAACATACCTCTTCGTTTTATTCAAAATATTCAGAGAAAACATCAAAGTGTATGTGTGCAACGGTTGTCGGAGAAATTATTTGACAAGTTGCTGTTTCTCCTAATCAAACTGGTCCGAGAGTAATTTGTACTTTCTTGATATCTGTTTTATTTTCTCAGATAAAAGAAAACACAGACATTGAATTGAAATTATTGTAACACCACTAGTACAGTCTATACCATCTAGAGCACCGATGACGTCACACAGTTTACTAATTTCTTATTACGTCAAATTGTTAGGTTCTTTAATGACACGGCTAATCTTTTGCAGATTACATTGTGTCATTTCCGGTTAGTGACTAGAAACGAACAATATTTATAAGCCAAAGAGTGTATATCCTCAAATTATATAAACAAATTCTAGAATTACAGACACAGGATTCCTTTCTATATTTCATCATAATTCTTTAAGTTTTATTCGGTTATGTTTCATGAAATGAAAGCGAAAAAATAATGCCTTAAACTTATGACGTGACTTGAAGGGTGAAATCCATATTAGTTAAATCCGTGTACATTCTAAAATAAATAAACATAGCTTATACTGATATTGAAATATTGAAACAGGCCATCTCAAAAGTAGTTCGCCCCATAAGCAGCTTATATTTTGTTTCTTTGAGCATTTAAAGCTGCTTGGTATTTAGGAAAAAACATTGAAACATAAACACAAATCCCAATAAAATATAAAAACAATCGGTGAAAAAATCAGTTTAACTCACGGAAAAGTTGAAAGCCTGCTTAAAATAGCTGTTCTCGCGGTCAGGTCGACGCATCATCTAATACTAAAGTGCTGTCTCCATGCTTGTTTTCCCATATTTCGAGAGCTAGGGGCAACTAAAATCAAATCGTCTTGGCCTTTTTATAAACAACTTGTCTGATTGTGATGTCTGAATATAATACTCATGACAAGCTAGACCTAAGTTACCATGTCCGCATTATCCTGTTATGCGCAAGAAATATGTATTTTTATTTATCTTGTAAGGTGTTTGTCTTGCATTAACATTGGAAGATTTAAAAAATGTCTAGATATTCAATTGTATAAAAATAAATGAAGTTTGTAATTCGATTCCAATGAATTACTTTCTATAAATAAATTTAAATCGATTACAATTGAAGTATTTATAAAGACCAATTAATCGCCACGCTTTTGACAGAGTGCTACATTAAGACATACGACTTTGCGTAATTATGATGTAGCAGAGAAAACAGACCAGATACATCCATCCGAAAAACATTTAGCTACTTAATCAAAAGCATGATAACTGCTTTTAACTCTGATTTAAAAGAATGCACACTTTTACTATTGTTGACTTCTTTTGGTAAACAATCGCATTGTTACTGCTGCAGTATGTCTTTAAAGTTGTTCCTGGAAACGGACAAAGGAATTGCCAAGCTGTCTTTTTTCTTTCATTGATAACAAGTTGAAAAAGCGTTGTGTAATTTTTTTATTTGAACATTATTTGAGGATGTTTGAATTTAACTAACAAGTTTGTCAAGACGCAGAACAAGATCGAGAGCCAAAGAAAGCGCTAAACCACATGTGAAGATTTTATTTGGGTATATGTCAATATACATAACATAACTGAGGGGCCTCTTTCATTCAACAGCTTGACCAGAGTATTGTTTTAGGTCAATGATCATTCCTATTGAGCACTGTCATCATTTGTAAAGTGCTTAATACATAGAAATAGCATTGAAAAGCGTGCTAAATCTTCAAATAAACTAAAAGTTTAGCTTATTCCTTAAATATCATAAATATGTATAACGAATCACTTCAGTTATTCAAAAACATCGTTTTGGATGGGGCAATTTATTGTTATTTATTGACTTTGGCCAGCTTCTAGATATTGGATATTCATGGATAACTGTAAGTATGGTTTGTGTTTTTCAAAAATCTTTATCCCCGGATGTAAATACGTGGATGACGCATATGTGCAAACCCGTTGGTAGAAATCGCTGCCCATTCCAGAAAGTTCGGGAGGTGGCGGTAGTCTGCTGTTCAGCGCTCACAACACAAGTTCTGCGTGGACTTGTGTGTTTTTGCTTGTTTTCATGAGCGGCACAGAGCAGGGTGCTGCGGAAAGGGCTGCAAGAGGCCACATTTTCCTGTGTAAATGTGGATTCTGTGGTTATTGCCGCAATCGAGGTCCTAATGGCCAGGTGGCCTTTGAGATACATATACGAACAAAGCAACTCCAAGCCGCAATTCAGCGGAGTAGGGTGGGCCAACGGCAGCTCTACAAGCGTCAAGCTTATGACGCACAGACCTTAGGTGGCCCTTTTGTTGCGAAAACTGTCAAATATTTCACGGGGGGACTCAGGTTCCCCAAGGTCTGATGTGCCTGCTGCGATAGGTACAGCTTGTCAAACTGTTGCCACGGCGGTCCACAAGCAAACAGCGAGTGCCACACAAGTTGTAGCCTCGCAGCCGCCTGGGCAGTCTTTGTTTAGAACTGCACCCTTGCAGCTTTTTCTGGTGCAGAGCCGAGAGGGACAGACATTCTTCTCCCTGGACCCAGTACCAGTGAGTATGGTAAACAAGGCAGCATGCTCCCAGACTGTACTACCACTGCAGTCTAAGCGAGCTTACACTGCGGCTGGGCTGGGTGGGGGCGATTTCCCTGCTATACCGAAAGCAGGAATATCAACAGCGAAGGCTTCAACTTCAGTTTTTGCTTCGCAGCATTCTGCTCCGAAAGCAGAACGAGTAGTCTGGGCTGCTACTTCGAAGGTGACAACCAAGACTACTCCGGGTGCAACGCAATCGGATGCCGCTGCAAAAGCGCCGGCGCTGACATCCACTCAGGATGTGCCACAAAAAGTCGTTACGCAGAAAAGACCGGGATCTCCTTCTGCAGTTCTTGGCCCTTAGAGGACAAAGAACCTCGCCAATTTGACATGTCAAACATGTCATAGGCTATTTCCAAACACCGAGGATGGGAGGAGGATTTTGGAATGCCACGGATTCGAGACCCAAACGCGCAAGCATGTGGTCGTGATCTGTGAGGTGTGTAAATGCCAATTTTGCAAACCCACCGCGTTTCAAACGGCTAGGAATGGCACAGAAGCGAAACAGGTCATCAATGTTTGTGTTGATAGCTAGAGGTGTGTGCCGCGGCGTTTCCACGATGTCTTGAAGGCATAATTGTCGTTTCTGGGAAAATACGACACTTTTATATGAATTTTAAGGATTTTTTGGAGATTATGGAAATTTTGCTGTCCGGGAGGGGGAGGGGGGAGAGGGGGCCGACCCATCCAACATACTATCATGTTACATGTATACTAAGATAGATTTGCCTAAATTTTGCTCTCCTGGGGGGGGGGGGGAGGGGGGGGGGTCTGTACACACTGCTATATAAATATTCCCCACAGGCTTTGCACACTTTTCTGGCAGTTATGCAGACGTTTTTTCATCAGTTATGGAATTTAAACATCTGTTCTTCAAGCCCGAACGCAGACAAAAATATCTGCTGTCAGAAGATGATACCTCGTTAATTGAAGAAATTTATGAGGATTATGAACTCTTCAAAATGGAGCTTTTAAGGGAGAGGCAGCGCAAAAGAACCAGGCATCACAGATTTGGGAGGGCGGGGGAGGCAGCATTAGATCAAGAGAAAGAGCAACCAGCCGCTGCCGCCACCACTGCCGTCGCCGCTCCCGTCGCCAACCAAACAGAGCAGTCGGGCAGAAGCAGATGCTGCTATTACCAGCCTGCTGGAAAACGCCACCACCACAATTGACCGGTCGCAGTGCACCTCTGCCTCTACCACCAAGTCTGACACCGCCGTCATAACGCTGCATGAACCCAGTAAAGAGGACATGGTAGAACTTATGCAAATTCTACGTTCCGTAGTTTGTGGATCCTCCAGCTTGTACGACTATTGTAAAATGGTGCTGCAAACAAATATGTCCGTAGAGCAACACATGTTACAATGCGCAGAAGCTGGAAGGGTCTTGACGTATTTCCACACCATGGCTAATAAACCCTTCACGTGGACGGTGTCAGCCATTGCTGGACACAGGCGGAAGTGTTCCTGTAAAGCTAGTCAGTGGAAGTCAACACAGTGAGCAGCTTAGCCTCCTGGCTGCTCTTTTCAGAGCGACCGCCACATATTACGAAATAAGCAAATTTGGTAATGGTGTAGGTGTATGCATGTGTGCGTGTGGGGAGAAAAAAACTTACCTTCCACCATCACTCATAATATACTTTCATTTATGTGCCTTGAACTCATGTGGTTTTCAAAAAAAAAAAAACAAAAAAACCTCACAACCTCCCTTTCAAAACGTTTCCCTATTTTTTTGACAGTTCAACGGAAGTAACTTATTTCAACTCAGATCGCAAAATAGCAGCACAAAAAATGCACAAATGACGTTTCGTTTGCATGCTGTAAATATCGTCACAGTATTTTCTCCCTTTCAAAACGTTTCCCTTTTTTTCGACAGTTCAACGGAGGTAACTTATTTCAACTCAAATCCCGAAATAACACCAGAACAAATGCACAAACGACGTTTCTTTAACACGCTCTGCTGTAAATGTCGTGACATTAATAATTCATTATGAAAAATTAAAAAACCCCTCTCTTCCAAAACACTCATCAGTGTTTTCCAAAACACACGTCATAGGGTTTTTTAGAACGCCCCCTTTCACGTCATTATGACGTTGCATGTTCCAAAACACCCATGGGCTTTCTAAACCTATGACGTTAGTATGACGTCATTTCCTTTTTTAAACGCCCATTTTATAACAACTTCTTATTTGCAAAGTGTGCCTGTTGATACATGTGGATACCATTACAATCATTACAATGCTGCTGATGTTAATGTCATCGACCGTAACAATCCTTATTCGTTTTCAAATACACAAGACACAAGATTTCAAGATTGCAACCAGGTGTGGTTCTCTTGCTGACAAATTTCAACAATATGTCTGTGAGAGAAAATGGGTCTCACTCTTTTAGAGGAAGGGGTACAGCCCGAGGGACTCATATCTTTTACTTTGGAATGGTTAGAAAGAAAAAATATGCTGGAAATAATTACAGCACTTGATACAAAACACGATCTTACACCGAGAATTGTTATTCGAATCTTTTAACAACATGATGGGAGGATGTCGTCAGAAAGCTGGATGAAAAGTTCAGTGTGAGAGATTTTGATCATTACAGATCTACATGATTCATGCAGAAACTCCGTGTTCAAGACAATGTAGTGGATCATGCTGATAACTTAAGAACCTTATCGAGGAAAGCCTTCCCAAAAAAACCGACGAATTTCTGGAAAGCATTATTAAAACTGTTCTTTATAGAAGTGTGGTTGATAGAGATTTGGCAAAACACTAAACCACACAAAGAAAACAATTGATCACCGTCGATGAAATAGTGAAGGCTATTCAAGCCTATCAGTCTATCGAAGGGGTAGACAGATCAATCAGAAGTGAACACTCTAAAAAAAGTCTTTATTTCAGAAGCAACATATCAATATGATTGGAAACATGAATATGGAAGCAACCTTATCTGATTCTGAGGAGGAAGAAGACGATGGGCTGCAGTATCTTTACAAGATACAGGGGAAATCTGTTAACATAAAAAGAGGCTTCTCAAAATTCATATGTTACCATTGTTGTGGCAAAGGTCATTACCAGAAAGAATGTCCATCAAAACAACAAATTATTTCTTTAAATGCTTTGATTCTGAAGCCCACAGGGAGAAGCAGCCAAGAGGACAACAAACTCAAAACCAGCACATGCAGTAACATTTTCAGAAGGGCATCAGTGTAGTCACACAACTATCTAGAAACTTATTTAATATCAACTCAGAATCCAACAGCAACAATGAGTGTATATTTCGGGAAGATGAGGAAGATAAACAGAATTGATCACATCTTGAAGTAAATTTAAAAACCATGGATATAGAGGAAAATATCTGTCGAATTAACACTGAAGTTGTACATAATTTTAAATTTAAAGAACAGGACTTATTTTCGATTACACGGAAGTCAGAGGTAAAACTGATTCTTGAGAAAGAAGTCATCAACCGATGCAAACTGGGTTTAGATTCTTTCAAAACAGGGACAAAATTCACTCATTTGTTCTCGTATATTCAAAATTTAGAGAAACCTTTTCCTATGCTTTTAGATGTGATGAAAATCACATGTCAAATATTGAGAATTAAAGTATTTAACACATGTTTTCTTTAAAATTATGATTTCTGTCGTTTAGAAAAATGGAAGTTAGAAAAACGAGACAGTATACTCGAATCTATGCCATATGCTATGTTCTTATAACATAAAGCGTTTGACACTGTCGAATGATAATTTTCTTACAACGTGGTTTTTAAGCAAAAGTAGTATTTAATAATACTTCTAAGCTAAAATTGTATGAAGGATTTAAAGTAATTTTCATGTTTAAATAGAAGAAAACAGTTCATCATGTTTTTCTCATCAAAATTCTTTTTGCTTTCATCATAGCAAAATTTCTACTAAACTTGCATTTAGCATCTATCAAACAATATAAAATCTTATTCTTACATTAAATCACATGTTTTATAACTTGTTTAACTTTGTTTTGTTTCTTTTAAAATGATTTTTTTCTTATGCTTCTGTAAAGTACGTCTAAAAAAGGTCTTATGAACACAACCACCTCTTTCTGTGGCCTGTTCACATCATGGCGAATGTCAAAATCGTATACAAAAAGTGAAAACTTCGGCTAAATTCGCTGTTTTTAAGTTATCTAACAAATAAGATTGATTGTCATAATTTAGAATAACATTTTAGTGCTGTCTTGTTTATAAACATTTTATAATTTAGTACCAAACAAACACGTAATAGTTCGTAGAAATTGTCGCAACTGTTGCAAAGCTTTATTTCTTGGATTAGCCACCGCTAAGTACATGGTAAACAGTAGTTTTTATTCGCTTAAAATCACAATGGTTCATCATAGATAAGTAACTAAGAAAACGTAGTTCTGCTGACGGAATGTGACGTGAATTTTGTGTCATGGATACACTGACGTCAGAATCGGTGAGTATATAAATTACGGGCGCGTCCGAAATCTTCAGTCGTCTGCTCTGAAGTGTCGACTCTTTACGAATTTTTCGGAAAACGCAAGCTTCAGACGCAAGCCAAAATAGCAACCGCATCGTTGAAAAGACACAGAAGGGTCACATTTATGTATATAGATGGCTTTTGCGGATTTACTCGGAGTATACTCGATTGGCTGTTGAAGTGCACATTCAAGAATCGCACTTCGAAGCAACCATTAAATGGCGTAGAGCTGGCAATAAGCCACTCTACAAACGCCAGCTATATGATATTGGCAATCTTTCGTCGCAGTGCAGAACACTTTAGTCAAGTATTTTGACTTTGTGGCTGTGGGTGATAATCGGAAGGAGGCTTGTTCTTCAACAGAGTGTTCAGCTAAGTCAGTAGCTTCTGGGATTACAAATGCAACAGCCGTTGCACCCGCGAAGACAAAGTCTTCGCAGCTGACAAAGTCGATGAGTTATAGCTCCGCTGTAACCCGTAGTTCTCCTGGACTTGCATTACCAAAAGAGCCAGAGGTTATGGCGTCTGGAGCAATTGCTAGTCCGCCAGGTTTGTCTAAACCTGGTCAAGTTACAGAATCTACACCGAAAAGGGTAGAAGAAGTATCCAATAAAATTGATACAAAACCTGAAACTAAGTTAGTCACAAAATCGTCGACAGTTTCAGTAGAGATTGAAGCAAAACACAAGAGACCTAGTCCTTCTGAGGCTCCTTCTCCCAAGAAGGCGAAGAAGCCTGCAGCTTATCTGGCATGCTTCACATGCCAGAGGCACGTTCCAAAAACGTTTGATGACAAGCGTAGTTTGGAATATTACAGATTTGAGGCACATCTATCAAACAATATAAAATCTTATTCTTACATTAAATCACATGTTAAATGAATTTATTTTTTTCTTATGCTTCTGTAAAGTACGTCTAAAAAAGGTCTTATGAACACAACCACCTCTTTCGGTGGCCTGTTCACATCATGGCGAATGTCAAAATCGTATACAAAAAGTGAAAACTTCGGCTAAATTCGCTGTTTTTAAGTTATCTAACAAATGAGATTGATTGTCATAATTTAGAATAATATTTTAGTGATGTCTTGTTTATAAACATTTTATGATTTAGCACCAAACAAACACGTAATAGTTCGTAGAAATTGTCGCAACTGTTGCAAAGTTTTATTTCTTGGATTATCCAACGCTAAGTACATGGTAAACAGTAGTTTTTATTCGCTTAAAATCACAATGATTCATTATAGATAAGTAACTAAGAAAACGTAGTTCTGCTGACGGAATGTGACGTGAATTTTGTGTCATGGATACACTGACGTCAGAATCGGTGAGTATATAAATTACGGGCGCGTCCGAAATCGTCAGTCGTCTGCTCTGAAGTGTCGACTCTTTACGAATTTTTCGGAAAACGCAAGCTTCAGACGCAAGCAAAAATAGCAACCGCATCGTTGAAAAGACACAGAAGGGTCACATTTATGTATATAAATGTGGCTTTTGCGGATTTACTCGGAGTATACTCGCAATTGGCCGATTGGCTGTTGAAGTGCACATTCAAGAATCGCACTTCGAAGCAGCCATTAAATGGCGTAGAGCTGACAATAAGCCACTCTACAAACGCCAGCTGTATGATATTGGCAATCTTTCGTCGCCAGTGCAGGACACTTTAGTCAAGTATTTTGACTTTGTGGCTGTGGGTGATAATCAGAAGGAGGCTTGTTCTCCAACAGAGTGTTCAGCTAAGTCAGTAGCTTCTGGGATTACAAATGCAACAGCCGTTGCACCCGCGAAGACAAAGTCTTCGCAGCTGACTAAGTCGATGAGTTATAGCTCCGCTGTAACCCGTAGTTCTCCTGGATTTGCATTACCAAAAGAGCCAGAGGTTATGGCGTCTGGGGCAATTGGTCTAAACCTGGTCAAGTTACAGAATCTACACCGAAAAGGGTAGAAGAAGTATCCAATAAAATTGATACAAAACCTGAAACTAAGTTAGTCACAAAATCGTCGACAGTTTCAGTAGAGATTGAAGCAAAACACAAGAGACCTAGTCCTTCTGAGGCTCCTTCTCCCAAGAAGGCGAAGAAGCCTGCAGCTTATCTGGCATGCTTCACATGCCAGAGGCACGTTCCAAACACGTTTGATGGCAAGCGTAGTTTGGAATATTACAGATTTGAGGCACATCTATCAAACATATAAAATCTTATTCTTACATTAAATCACATGTTAAATGAATTTTTTTTCTTATGCTTCTGTAAAGTTCGTCTAAAAAGGTCTTATGAACACAACCACCTCTTTCTGTGGCCTGTTCACATCATGGCGAATGTCAAAATCGTATACTTAAAGTGAAAACTTTGGCTAAATGCGCTGTTTTTAAGTTATCTAGCAAATGAGATTGATTGTCATAATTTAGAATAATATTTTAGTGATGTCTTGTTTATAAACATTTTATGATTTAGTGCCAAACAAACACGTAATAGTTCGTAGAAGTTGTCGCAACTGTTGCAAAGTTTTATTTCTTGGATTATCCAACGCTAAGTACATGGTAAACAGTAGTTTTTATTCGCTTAAAATCACAATGATTCATTATAGATTAGTAACTAAGAAAACGTAGTTCTGCTGACGGAATGTAACGCGAATTTTGTGTCATGGATACACTGACGTCAGAATCGGTGAGTATATAAATTACGGACGCGTCCGAAATCGTCAGTCGTCTGCTCTGAAGTGTCGACTGTTTTCGAATTTTTCGGGAAAACGCAAGGTTCAGACGCAAGCCAAAATAGCAACCGCATCGATGAAAAGACACAGAAGGGTCACATTTATGTATATAAATGTGGCTTTTGTTGATTTACTCGGAGTAAATTCGTAACTGGCCGATTGGCTGTTGAAGTGCACATTCAAGAATCGCACTTCGAAGCAGCCATTAAATGGCGTAGAGCTGGCAATAAGCCACTCTACAAACGCCAGCTATATGATATTGCAATCTTTCGTCGCCAGTGCAGGACACTTTAGTCAAGTATTTTGACTTTGTGGCTGTGGGTGATAATCAGAACGAGGCTTGTTCTCCAACAGAGTGTTCAGCTAAGTCAGTAACTTCTGGGATAACAAATGCAACAGCCGTTGCACCCACGAAGACAAAGTCTTCGCAGCTGACAACGTCGATGAGTTATAGCTCCGCTGTAACTCGTAGTTCTCCTGGACTTGCATTACCAAAAGAGCCAGAGCTTATGGCGTCTGGGGCGATTGCTAGTCCGCCAGGTTTGTCTAAACCTGGTCAAGTTACAGAATCTACACCGAAAAGGGTAGAAGGAGTATCCAATAAAATTGATACAAAACCTGAAACTAAGTTAGTCACAAAATTGTCGACAGTTTCAGTAGAGATTGAAGCAAAACACAAGCGACCTAGTCCTTCTGAGGCTCCTTCTCCCAAGAAGGTGAAGAAGCCTGCAGCTTATCTGGCATGCTTCACATGCCAGAGTCACGTTCCAAACACGTTTGATGGCAAGCGTAGTTTGGAATATTACAGATTTGAGGCACATCTATCAAACAATATAAAATCTTATTCCTACATTAAATCACATGTTTTATAAGTTGTTTAACTGTTTTTTGTTTCTTTTAAATGAATTTCTTTTTTTTCTTATGCTTCTGTAAAGTGCGTCTAAAAAAGGTCTTATGAACACAACCACCTCTTTCTGTGACCTGTTCACATCATGGCGAATGTCAAAATCGTATACAAAAAGTGAAAACTTCGGCTAAATTCGCTGTTTTTAAGTTATCTAACAAATGAGATTGATTGTCATAATTTAGAATAATATTTTAGTGATGTCTTGTTTATAAACATTTTATGATTTAGCACCAAACAAACACGTAATAGTTCGTAGAAATTGTCGCAACTGTTGCAAAGTTTTATTTCTTGGATTATCCAACGCTAAGTACATGGTAAACAGTAGTTTTTATTCGCTTAAAATCACAATGATTCATTATAGATAAGTAACTAAGAAAACGTAGTTCTGCTGACGGAATGTGACGTGAATTTTGTGTCATGGATACACTGACGTCAGAATCGGTGAGTATATAAATTACGGGCGCGTCCGAAATCGTCAGTCGTCTGCTCTGAAGTGTCGACTCTTTACGAATTTTTCGGAAAACGCAAGCTTCAGACGCAAGCAAAAATAGCAACCGCATCGTTGAAAAGACACAGAAGGGTCACATTTATGTATATAAATGTGGCTTTTGCGGATTTACTCGGAGTATACTCGCAATTGGCCGATTGGCTGTTGAAGTGCACATTCAAGAATCGCACTTCGAAGCAGCCATTAAATGGCGTAGAGCTGACAATAAGCCACTCTACAAACGCCAGCTGTATGATATTGGCAATCTTTCGTCGCCAGTGCAGGACACTTTAGTCAAGTATTTTGACTTTGTGGCTGTGGGTGATAATCAGAAGGAGGCTTGTTCTCCAACAGAGTGTTCAGCTAAGTCAGTAGCTTCTGGGATTACAAATGCAACAGCCGTTGCACCCGCGAAGACAAAGTCTTCGCAGCTGACTAAGTCGATGAGTTATAGCTCCGCTGTAACCCGTAGTTCTCCTGGATTTGCATTACCAAAAGAGCCAGAGGTTATGGCGTCTGGGGCAATTGGTCTAAACCTGGTCAAGTTACAGAATCTACACCGAAAAGGGTAGAAGAAGTATCCAATAAAATTGATACAAAACCTGAAACTAAGTTAGTCACAAAATCGTCGACAGTTTCAGTAGAGATTGAAGCAAAACACAAGAGACCTAGTCCTTCTGAGGCTCCTTCTCCCAAGAAGGCGAAGAAGCCTGCAGCTTATCTGGCATGCTTCACATGCCAGAGGCACGTTCCAAACACGTTTGATGGCAAGCGTAGTTTGGAATATTACAGATTTGAGGCACATCTATCAAACATATAAAATCTTATTCTTACATTAAATCACATGTTAAATGAATTTTTTTTCTTATGCTTCTGTAAAGTTCGTCTAAAAAGGTCTTATGAACACAACCACCTCTTTCTGTGGCCTGTTCACATCATGGCGAATGTCAGAATCGTATACTTAAAGTGAAAACTTTGGCTAAATGCGCTGTTTTTAAGTTATCTAGCAAATGAGATTGATTGTCATAATTTAGAATAATATTTTAGTGATGTCTTGTTTATAAACATTTTATGATTTAGTGCCAAACAAACACGTAATAGTTCGTAGAAGTTGTCGCAACTGTTGCAAAGTTTTATTTCTTGGATTATCCAACGCTAAGTACATGGTAAACAGTAGTTTTTATTCGCTTAAAATCACAATGATTCATTATAGATTAGTAACTAAGAAAACGTAGTTCTGCTGACGGAATGTAACGCGAATTTTGTGTCATGGATACACTGACGTCAGAATCGGTGATTATATAAATTTCGGACGCGTCCGAAATCGTCAGTCGTCTGCTCTGAAGTGTCGACTGTTTTCGAATTTTTCGGGAAAACGCAAGGTTCAGACGCAAGCCAAAATAGCAACCGCATCGATGAAAAGACACAGAAGGGTCACATTTATGTATATAAATGTGGCTTTTGTTGATTTACTCGGAGTAAATTCGTAACTGGCCGATTGGCTGTTGAAGTGCACATTCAAGAATCGCACTTCGAAGCAGCCATTAAATGGCGTAGAGCTGGCAATAAGCCACTCTACAAACGCCAGCTATATGATATTGCAATCTTTCGTCGCCAGTGCAGGACACTTTAGTCAAGTATTTTGACTTTGTGGCTGTGGGTGATAATCAGAACGAGGCTTGTTCTCCAACAGAGTGTTCAGCTAAGTCAGTAACTTCTGGGATAACAAATGCAACAGCCGTTGCACCCACGAAGACAAAGTCTTCGCAGCTGACAACGTCGATGAGTTATAGCTCCGCTGTAACTCGTAGTTCTCCTGGACTTGCATTACCAAAAGAGCCAGAGCTTATGGCGTCTGGGGCGATTGCTAGTCCGCCAGGTTTGTCTAAACCTGGTCAAGTTACAGAATCTACACCGAAAAGGGTAGAAGGAGTATCCAATAAAATTGATACAAAACCTGAAACTAAGTTAGTCACAAAATTGTCGACAGTTTCAGTAGAGATTGAAGCAAAACACAAGCGACCTAGTCCTTCTGAGGCTCCTTCTCCCAAGAAGGTGAAGAAGCCTGCAGCTTATCTGGCATGCTTCACATGCCAGAGTCACGTTCCAAACACGTTTGATGGCAAGCGTAGTTTGGAATATTACAGATTTGAGGCACATCTATCAAACAATATAAAATCTTATTCCTACATTAAATCACATGTTTTATAAGTTGTTTAACTGTTTTTTGTTTCTTTTAAATGAATTTCTTTTTTTTCTTATGCTTCTGTAAAGTGCGTCTAAAAAAGGTCTTATGAACACAACCACCTCTTTCTGTGACCTGTTCACATCATGGCGAATGTCAAAATCGTATACAAAAAGTGAAAACTTCGGCTAAATTCGCTGTTTTTAAGTTATCTAACAAATGAGATTGATTGTCATAATATAGAATAATATTTTAGTGATGTCTTGTTTATAAACATTTTATGATTTAGTACCAAACAAACACGTAATATATTGTAGAAGTTGTCGCAACTGTTGCAAAGCTTTATTTCTTGGATTAGCCACCGCTAAGTACATGGTAAACAGTAGTTTTTATTCGCTTAAAATCACAATGATTCATTACAGATTAGTAACTAAGAAAACGTAGTTCTGCTGACGGAATGTGACGCGAATTTTGTGTCATGGATACACTGACGTCAGAATAGGTGAGTATATAAATTACGGACGCGTCCAAAATCGTCAGTCATCTGCTCTGAAGTGTCGAATGTTTTCGAATTTTTCGGAAAACGCAAGGTTCAGACACAAGCCAAAATAGCAACCGCATCGATGAAAAGACACAGAAGGGTCACATTTATGTATATAAATGTGGCTTTAGTTGATTTACTCGGAGTAAATTCGTAACTGGCCGATTGGCTGTTGAAGTGCACAGTCAAGAATCGCACTTCGAAGCAGCCATTAAATGGCGTAGAGCTGGCAATAAGCCACTCTACAAACGCCAGCTATATGATATTGGCAATCTTTCGTCGCCAGTGCAGGACACTTTAGTCAAGTATTTTGACTTTGTGGCTGTGGGTGATAATCAGAAGGAGGCTTGTTCTCCAACAGAGTGTTCAGCTAAGTCAGTAGCTTCTGGGATTACAAATGCAACAGCCGTTGCACCCGCGAAGACAAAGTCTTCGCAGCTGACTAAGTCGATGAGTTATAGCTCCGCTGTAACTCGTAGTTCTCCTGGACTTGCATTACCAAAAGAGCCAGAGCTTATGGCCTCTGGGGCAATTGGTCTAAACCTGGTCAAGTTACAGAATCTACACCGAAAAGGGTAGAAGAAGTATCCAATAAAATTGATACAAAACCTGAAACTAAGTTAGTCACAAAATCGTCGACAGTTTCAGTAGAGATTGAAGCAAAACACAAGAGACCTAGTCCTTCTGAGGCTCCTTCTCTCAAGAAGGCGAAGAAGCCTGCAGCTTATCTGGCATGCTTCACATGCTAGAGGCACGTTCCAAACACGTTTGATGGCAAGCGTAGTTTGGAATATTACAGATTTGAGGCACATCTATCAAACAATATAAAATCTTATTCTTACATTAAATCACATGTTAAATGAATTTTTTTTTCTTATGCTTCTGTAAAGTTCGTCTAAAAAGGTCTTATGAACACAACCACCTCTTTCTGTGGCCTGTTCACATCATGGCGAATGTCAAAGTAGAGATAGGACGCCCCTCCGTGCAGAAAATGGACGAGTATAGGAAGTTTTCTTTGATTTTATTTTAACATTGCAGAACTGTGTTGGGTACAGTGGATTCCATGGCTTCCTTGCCAGAACCAATAAATGCGGGAAGAGGGGGGGGGGGTTGTTCTAATTGTTCAACTGGACAAATTAGTCCAGATTCACTATTTGGTGACGTCATATATAGCTGTTCATGATGACTATTTACGATATCAAAACCGCTCTTTTGATAAATCCTGCCCTGCATCTTCGTCAGAATCTGCACCCAAGTAATCATGGATATGTTTTTCGCCAAGTATTCGTTGTTATCGTACATATGCATTTATATTCTTCTTTCCATCTTCAACAATCAGTGTATGATCTAGCAATTGAAGAAGATTCCTTTCTGAATTTGTTCTTTAAAGAACATATGACGTATGTCATGACCCTCGCTTTCTGCATGACTTGCTTCACCAACCCCAGCTTGGTACAATGGATCGAGATTTTGACAACCTTCATACTGACTTTTATATTCAATTCCACAAAATACTTAACTTTTACATAAAACTCTAAGTTGTATGGAGTATTACTAGTAGATGTAGGACAATCAAAACTTAACATACAAATCGGCGGAGGATTTGGACGGTTATACTGAGTGCCATTTAGAAAATAGCAATTGTGACTTATTACGTTATTAGAGTTGAATGTTTCAGATGCCTTAAGCCGAGGTCTAGAAATTCCTATGGATATTCTCTATGTGCTTCAAACACGTGAACAATGTTAGTAGCAGCATCTTCAGCTCTTGCAATAGGGTATTTTCTATTCATACCATAGAAACTACTATTGTTATACCATATAGGATCTTGGTCATTTTTCTATGAAAAACTTGTTGAGCCAGCTTTGACAGGCTTCCAGTCACCCATTTGTGGCAAATCAACCATTTTTTCCAATGCAAAAATATTACCTTCATCTAATTCTATTCCATTTTCTTCAAGATGCTTATCTAGTATTAATTGAGTAACAGACAATGCAGTTAATTCCATTTTAGAGCGACCTGTTTTCCAATGCTGCATAGCATTGTTTGGTAATATTTTAGTATTTGTATTACCCATATTGTAGAACCTCGATCGCGAGTCGTCCCACAAATATAGAGGAATTGAGTTGTCAATGTTCAATTCCTGATGTAAAATACCACCAAATGTTTGATAAGTCTCTCTTAAACCTGTTACTTCACATATTTTAAATCCTTAAGTTTTTATTTTATAGCATTTTGTGCAAACCATTTCCAATCTTTTTCATACATAGAAGTATGGAATCATAACTCCTGGAAATTCCATAGAAACTTCGCAAATACCTTGGTTGTTTTTGTCATCTATTAAACATTTTGCATCAACTCTTTTTATATAATGCTTTAAATATTTTGCGAAAACCTTTTTTGTGTACTTGAGGTTTTAAGTGGATAACCAACAACACTTTCTTGTTGATTAACTCCTTCAAAACTTGTTAATCCTATTTGTTGTTTTCTTGCGTCGTTAATTGTGTCATCAACATCTGCATCTCCTCCACTTCCTGTTGGAGTCTCATTTCCCCCTGGTGGATCAACTGCTTTTCTAATTCTTTTATATCTGGCTCCAGTTGACGTTTCCATTGGGTTGTTGTTAGCCATCGAATCAATCAGGCGATGTATACTGACAATATTAAAATCATGAATTATTCAAAAATTTCCTCATCAATTAATGGCATGACGGTTACATTTCTCGGAAGGAATGCATTTGTTACCTTTTTAAGTTATTAAAAGAGTATTCTTTTATATTTTTTAAAGAGTAAAAAGGTTTTTAGTAAGAAAAAGGTACGTGTATTTAGAAAAAGTTTTTGACGCGTATATTTGTATATTTTTCGTAACTTTTTCAGTCAGCGATAACACCATGCCAAGATCAAAGACTCACTCCTCTAGACGACGAATTCGGTTTCTGTGTGGTTGTTCATAGCTTTTCTGATGAAGACACTGGTCGCGGCAACTCTGAGAGACTTATATTTGATAAAAGCTCCAATAGCTTCCAAGTACGAGACACGACACCAGGCTTAATTGCACTAAAAACTTGTTAAATAGTCGGAAAGAATTAGCCGTTTACCATGAAGCAAACACATGTTTGGGCAACAAAAACAAAACGGCCAGATATACCCATCAAACACGTGATCACATTCATGTGATCATACGGTTGGTAGACGAAAAGGAAAATGAAAGATGTCCAGCTCACGATAGATTGGTAAGAGTCTATAAAGAGACTGGAAATTGTTCCAATTTCGAACATCTTATCTCGCTGAAGGGCCACTTGAAATATTCAGTACGTAAACGACGAGCCCTGATTGGTAGCAACAACCAACTTTTGAAAGAACAATACAACATACAACAGGAACAACTTACCAAGGAAGAGTAGCTAAAAAACAAGATGACAAAGCCAAGGCCAATACTACCATAAATTCAGAAATTCTTGGAGAGATTTTCAACATTCCAGATGAAACCATCAACCTGAATGAAGAATACCATCAAGCTGGAGGAGCGAAAACAAAAAGTGCCATTGACTTACATTTTCTAGTTGACTTGATTAACGAAAAGCATTTCACGTCTGCAGATCAAATCAGTCAAAAAAGGAGCTTCAACTTTGACATTTCGTCAATGCATGGAAGCATTTAAACAGAACAAGGAAATCCTCGATAGAGGGTATTTACCAATAGCAGAATCTGTCAAGGTATTTCGTATGATCTTGAACAAACAAAAAATCGTTGAACACCAATTCATGACAGATCTTATCGATATTCTACATATGAACCCAATGAAAATTGGTCGATTTATGGTAAAAGGGGAAGTTAATGCTGGAAAGTCTCATTATGCGTACTTTAGTCCCCTTATTTCAGATTTGTAGGAGAAGTAAATCCAGGTGGAGCAACTGGAAATGTTTTAACTCGATTTGTTACCTGAAATGTGTGAAAAAGTGAAATTATGCGTTACATGCAGAAGCGATGAAAAAGCGTTGTCTGGTGTACGAATTCAGATCGTCTGTTCCTGAGTTGAAACATGCTCATTCAAACCTTAACCCTGTTGGATACTTGTGTAAAAAACAACTGGATGACCCTCTCAGTGTCATACCAGAAAGTTCTGAGGAGTTAACATCTGGAACCGATTACATATTAACCACCATAGGAGTTTTTATAGATTTTAAAAAAGCATTTGATACTATAGATCATGGTTTATTGCTGCAAAAGTTAGAATTTTATGGTATTAGAGGTATTGCAAAGAACTGGTTAAATAGCTATCTCTCCCATAGACAACAGTATGTCCAAACTAAAGAATCTATTTCAAATATGTTGCAAGTTCTGTGTGGGGTTCTCCAAGGTTCCATTTTAGGACCAAAATTATTTATATTAATGATATCATGAATGTTTCAAAAGTCTTAAAATTTATACTATTCGCAGATGACACTAACATTTTTTATACAGGCAATCACACTAAGTATATGTGCGAGGTTATAAGTGGTGAATTATTAAAATTAAATAGGTGGTTCCATTTGAATAAGCTTTCTTTAAATGTTTCAAAACCAATTTTATTGTATTTGGTCATTGTAAATAAAAAAACAACCTGATTATCTCCATAGGTAGGGAAAAAATATCCCAGGTTCAGTCAACTTAATTTCTCGGAGTGACTATAGATGAAAAACTAAATTGGAAAGAACAAATTAGTAAAGTCAGGGCCAAATTAGCTAAGTGTGTTGCAATTATGTATAAATTACGTTATGTGGTCAACGCTGATGCTCTTCTTTTGATATATTGTTCTCTATTTCTACCATATTTGTCATATTGTGCAGAGATCTGGGAAAACACTTACGCTACAAATACAAAATCTATTTACGGATTGTAGAAACGAGCCGTGAAAATTGTAAATGGTGTGGGACAGTATGAACATTCTAATACGGTATTTTATAATTCTTTGCTTCTAAAATTTTATGATATTGTAAAATTCAAAACTCTGATTATTATGTTCAAGGCATATATATGTGCCCTACCAAATGCAGTCCAACGTTCAAGATTGTAAATAGTGAGCGGGCAACAAGGCAACAGGGAAACTTAATGGTTTTGTATTCAAGAACTAATCGTAAAAACATTGTATAAGCATTAGAGGAGTTAATCTTTGGAATTCCTTACCCCAAGACCTTAAATATGTACCAAATTTAGCCTCCTTCAAAACAAAATTGAAAAGGCATTTTATTGCTAGCTATGCACAACTTAATATGTAAACTACTCTACATTAACTACTTTGCCATGCGTTGATAAATCAAATTGTAAATCTGTACATATGATTACTTATAGCTATCAAATTTCAAAATTCGTGAACTGAATAAACCCACAATTGTGTAATTGTACAGTATGCTAAAAATGCCAATCGACGATTGCCTCTGTTCTATATTTCTCAGCTTTTATGTGTTCTTTATTCTCTCATGGTCATTTTATTGTTTATGCTGAAATTACTGTCAATACTGAAGTGGCTGTATGAAACTTATTCTGAAAAATTGTAAAGGGCAAGCGAGGAGTAAGCTTTTAGCTTTTGCTTGTTCTCTTTCCAAACTGTCAATATATGTTATAGTTACTTTAGCCATTGTTTTGTACTGTATTATCTTTCATTGTACATTTGGAAATAAACGTTGAAATGAATGAAATGACACTTGAACTCCCAAATACTGCAGAAGATACAATGGCAAAGTCTTCGAGTTCAGCCTCTGTCCACATTATGAGTCCGGTTGAAGAAGATTCAAGAAATATAATAGCACCTATTGCTTCTCCAATGTCTCCAAATACCTACATGGTATGTGATCCGAGAGAATTTATGTCTCAGAACATTAATGATAGTCTAGCTGGTGAATTATATGATAGTGGTTTAGTAGCTGTTCCGAAGGATGATGGCTTATTGCCACTTTCCACAAAGTACACCAGAAAAAGAGTATGTTCTTGATAGATACAAGCCATACGTACACACCCATACGAAGTCAGCGTCCATAATACACTAATATACGTGATTTATGAACCTTTCATCAAAAATCAGGTAAAAATGGCTGAGAAATACGGTCCTTAAGTGAAGTTAAATAACAGGCAATAGACTGTGGATAAGCTATTGAAAATTGACAAATGCCAATCGGATGTAGTCATTTATGTCGGCCCCTATGTGGAAAAAACATAAAACCGTTATCGAGACAAAATGGATTTTCTTTTCGGAATATGTTTCCCGACAACATCAAGACAAAAGCATGTGTAGAGCCAACACAAATTGATGATGAGGAGAAGTTAAAGGATTAGTTGGTTATATGATTTATTTTGCGACACGACCGATCTTAATCGGGTTACATTGTGTCAAAACATGTCAATAATCAGTAACTAGAGAACAATATTACAGAGTTAAATTCAGGTTAGTTGAAATCCGGATATTCTAAAATCATAAGCAGCGACTAGAAATACTGACACAGGTTGATTTCTTTTAAAAATATAACCTTATCATCGCGGACATTACTTAGGGAAGGCAGTTTATGCCCAACAATAGGATGAAGAGATGGGATATGGGATAAGGAAATGGGAACAGTTAGTTAGTTAGATAGATATACGATTTGCTTAACGACACGATCGACCCTTAGCGAGTTACATTGTGTCAAAACATACCAATAATCAGTGACTGGAAGTCAAGGTTACAAATTAAAATCAATGGCAACTAAAAACCGTGTATATTCTAAAATCTAAAGAAATGCAGCGTCTAGAAATACTGATACGGGTTAATTTCTTTTAAAAAGTGTATAATTTTGCTGGGTTCTACTCCAACAAAGAGGTGCCTCAAAAGAGTCAACTCTCTGAAATGAACTGAGCGGGCGTCTTGGAAATTAGAGCAGTCTATTAATATATGTTTCACTCGGAAACGTTCCTGACTTCGGACGGATTCGGATGCGGGTTCGTCTTTCAAAAGATGTATGTATCTCGGATATGTATGTCCTATTCTGGCTCTGTTAGTTAGTAATATGATTTGTTTAACGACACGGACCACACTATGCAGATTGCGTTGCGTCAATGCATGCCAATAATCAGTGACTAGAAAACAATATTAACAGTTAAAATATAGGTTAGTTAAAACTGTGTAGATTCTAAAATGAAAAAAATAAACAGTGTCTAGAAATACTGAAATACTCCACGGGCGATTAAAAAAAGTTACTCGCCAAGCTTTCGAGTAAGACTTTCGACGTAATATATTTGGCGAGTTTAGCTCGCCAAAACTCGCCAGTGGCGAGATGATATTTTTCGGTCCCAAAAGTTTTTCACAAATGCAAGTTTTCAAACCGTTGCAAAATGTACACATGTTTTGTATCAGTACATTGTGCATTATTACCTTCACAATGTTCCTATATTAGGACATGATATTTAATGGTCTGGCCCGGGATTCACAAACGCATTAACTTACCCTAAAACTATAAAATTTCCTTAGGGTCCCCTTATATTTCTTTAACCTAAGGGAATTCTTATTCACCAAAATCACTTAACTTAAAATTTCCCTTAGGAACCCCTTAAACTTAAGAAAAAGTTAAGGGACGTACACACCGCCCTTAAAGATTAAGAAGATAGGAAGACATGCAATGCGCTCTGGGCGATAGTGCAAACATTTCACAAAGTTCTATGTCTCGCACCGCCCTTAAAGATTAAGAAGATAGGAAGACATGCAATGCGCTCTGGGCGACAGTGCAAACATTTCACAAAGTTCTATGTCTCGCATTGTTTTTAGAGTGTCAAACACTTTTACCGAACACATTAACGACCACAAATATATGCCTAACCGTGATGAATCTCGTGGAATTATGAGGGATGTCTTTACAAAATTCCACCTTTTTGTGATGTGATGTGATTTTTTATTGACGGGACGCACATACGGGTACAAAGGCTGCATTCGTACGTCAACAGGAAGAACTATCATTCCCTAAATGTACAGAAGGTGACCGACAGCAAACACTTAATACGGAATGTGGTTGTCAGGTAGAAATTTTTTACTAACCGGTAGAAATTTTCAACTAACCGTTCAGGGCATATTTACTAATGCAAAATACCATGTATCACTCATCGCCACTGATAAAGTTTTTAGCAGCAGAAATGTGTTTAGTTACGCATGCGCCAGTGGACACTACTATGTAATAAAAGGGTACAACATCGATCACTTCTTCATCATTTTAAAACGAACCGTCTAGGAGTGAACATTAAAAATGAACTCAGGAGAAATAAATGTGAGTGGGGAAACCAACTTTTACACAAGAAAGTTTAAACAACAACAACACTTAAAACAATCTGTATTTATACCACCTGGACAAGGTGTGAAAGCGAATAGTGAACCAAGTTTCACGCAAGAAAGTACTACATCACAAGAACATCTAAAACTTCTCATCCCAATTGGGAATGGAAAAGACGTGAAAGTGTGTCGATACAAGCAAAAGAAAATAACATTCTTTTTAAAGAAACTTAAGGAACACTTGTAGGCACGGGTTAGATAATTTGTAGGAACTATAGCCATTCTTAAATTCTGAATTTTATTCCCTTCGAAAATTAAAATATATGTAGCATTCAAAACTGAAAAAAATGCATTGAAGCTACCAATTATTAATCTGTGTATTAACGTTTGTTTTCTAACCTCATTTGTATGTAAAATGTTAATCTTAGTTTAAAAATAATCAACAACGTCACACTAAATTATTTAGGCATTATTAATTAAAAAACAGTTAAAAAAACAGTACTGTAGACAGTACTGTAAACTTTTGAACTGAAAATAACATTCTTTTTACAGAAACTTAAGGAACATATATAGTCAACTATTTTGTGGTGTAGAAATACCTACTCAATACTTTAAGAAAGTATTCCAATAATAAACCAGAGCATTATATGGTATAAAATAATCCAATTACAGAACCAAAAAGCTAAAGAGATTTACTTAATTTTAGGACAAGCTTTGTCTTACCAAATCAAATTCGAAAAGTTAACTTGAACTGATTTTCATATGTACGCTTTTACATGCTTTATCACCTGTAAGGTACGCTTACACATAATGATATGACACCTTTCTATTTCTGACCAGAAAGAGAAATACCCTGGAGGCATTCACGAAACAGAATGTTCTAATTGGAAACGATTTTGTGAAACTGATACAACAGTCTACTCTGCCTGATAAGAATAGCAATGCTTGTATAATTTATAGCGTAAAACGATTCTTTCATCCTACATTCTCTGAAGTAAAGTTTTGTATTTCATTTAATATTCAAATGGTCATCAGAAATCCGTATTGTCATGTTGCAAACGAAATGCCTGTAGAGGGACTATGTTTTGAAAATCAAACAAGAAGTATGTCGAATACTAACCCTTTGTCGGAAA
This sequence comes from Protula sp. h YS-2021, assembly GCA_949752745.1. Lineage (NCBI taxonomy): Eukaryota > Metazoa > Annelida > Polychaeta > Sabellida > Serpulidae > Protula > Protula sp. h YS-2021. The sequence continues at coordinate 109,066,585 of OX457024.1, forward strand.
ATCCTTATCTCGCATTCAGAAACCATGCAAACAGCAGAGCTATTGGACACTTCTATGCAGAAGAACCCGGTTATGCGGAAAATTTGAGCTTGAGAAGTCGAAATTATGGAGAAAGACCGGGCTATTGTGGCTCAATTAACTTTGATTCTCAAAGCAGAATCAGTCAATCTGAGCAAATAGTTTCTCAACGCTAAAAGACCACAAATTGCTCTGTATGGAGACAGACGTGGATTGCTGGAAGACAGAAGAGAAAATCTATTTTGTCAATTTGATTCTAAACAGAGAATCAAGGCGCCCATCTTCAACGGAAAATACAACGAATGGCCGTATTTCAAACGCCTATTTCTTGAAGCAGCGACTCTCAATCGATGGAATGAACAAGAGAGAAGTACTATGTGCTCTCTAATTTTCATTATATCGATGGAACGGCAGTTAACTCTGATCACCTTCAACCAACTCCTCACCATAATGGGGCAAAGATTTGGTAAAAACAACAATGCTCACCACTTTTAATCTGTTTGAAAACTAAAGTCTGGAAACTTGACTTGAGGGATGAAAAAATATCTTGGAATTGTCTTTCCAACAGCTTCCCAATGCTTATGCAAATTATTCATTTGGAAAATACAATCTGATTTAAAAGCAGGAAGCTTTGAAAACACGTAGTTAACATAGCTCACTTTGGAGACATCATCCATGCTCTCTGCACATCGGTGAAGAAGCAATATAGACATTGTAAATGATGAAAGTTAACATATTTGTAGGTTTGGATAGGAAGACTATTTATAGATGACGTCCTACTGAACGTTTTAGTGGAAGAATGGTTCAAATCGGCGAAGTAGTTTTAAAGTTATTGAAGTTAGCCATATGACAAGATGTTGGGAAGGGGGGGGGGGGGGTTTAGAGGTAAAAGAAACAAAAATATTCAAAATTGTCTTAAGCATAAAAATATACAATAATCTCAAAATGGTGGGGGCATGGGGTCAGTGGTAAAAAAAAACAAAAATGTTCAGAATTGTCTGAAACGTGTAAATATGCAAAATCCGAAATTCACCCCGGGGGGTTAGTCCAAAAAACAAAAATGTTTAGAATTGTCTGAAACGTGTAAATATACAAAATCTGAAATTCACCCCCGGGGATTGGTCCAAAAAACAAAAATGTTCATAATTGTCTGAAACGTGTAAATATCAAAAAATTTGAAATTAGCCCATCCGGGGCGGGGGGGGGGGGAGGGTGGAGAAGGGTCGGTCCAAAAACCAAAAATGTTCACAATGGTCTGAAACGTGTAAATATGCAAAAATCTGAAATTCACTTCAGGGGGGGGGGGTAAGCTGGGTGGATGGGCGGGTGATCGAACCTACCCAATATACTATCATGCTGTATGTATGTTTAGAGAAATTTTACAAAATTTTGCTCTCCGGGTGGAGGGGAGAGGGGTGATTCATGGCCATTTTCTAACACTGCCACCTCAAGCAGTAAGACACTGCCTCAGAAAAAACAAAAATAGCCAGACACCGCTGTCTACGATGACGCAGTCTGATTACGTTGACTATAGATGACGCAACACTGCTGATGACAATTACAGGCTGCCGAACGCCATCTTGAATGTAGCATTTCAGACGGTAAACAAAAAAATCTAAAATGGAACATAAAAATGAATTCTTCACACCTGAAAGACTGAGACAACATCTCATTTCTGAAAGAGATATCTCTGTAATCGAGGAAATCTTCAGCGATTATGAGATGTTTCGGCTATAGAGGTTGAAGGAAAGGCTGCAAGACGCACAGCAACACCATCGCTTTCAGATGGCTCGCTTTCAACAGCCAGCCCCTGCCGCCAAGCCAGACCCCGCCGCCAAGTCAGCTACAGTCAGCCGACCGCCGCCAGCTGGCCCCACCATAATATTGCAAGATCCTGATAACAGCCAGATGGACGAAATTATGCAAATTTTAAACAGCTTTAATTTTGGATCCACCAACTCCTGTACCATGTGTAAAACCATTCTGCCTACCAATGTGGGTATAGAGCAGCATGTTTTGCACTGTACAATTTACATCAACGGTGGCCGCCATTGCAAAGAACAGGCGGAAGTGCTCTTGTAAAGCTGCTCAGTGGAATGTGCCAGAGTGTGGAGACAACCAACACAGTGGGGAGCGTGGGCTCCTGGCCGTCCTTAGGGCGGTCACCACATCTTGTGAATAAGCAAACAAAACCTGTCTTGGTGTGTGCGTGCGTGTGTGCGTGGGGGAGATTATAATAAACTTACCTTCCAACATCACTCATAATACACTTTTATGTGTCTTAAACTCATGCAGCTTTTTTATTGTAAAACCTCACAAGCCCCTGTCTCAATAAATATTTTCTCCGTTTCGAAACGTTTTCCCTTTTTTAACAGTCTAGCGGAAGTAACTTATTCCATCTCAAATCACGAAAACAAATGCATAAATGACGTTTCGTTTACGCACACTCTCTTGTGAATGACGTTTCGTTTACATACTCTGCTCAACACAGTTATAACTCAGTGATCTGTCCCGGGAAAAAAATCACGTGACTTATGACGTCATCACGTGATGTTTCACAGAGGTATACCAGAATACACTGGAGACCGGTTAGATCCTAAAATAACCAATCTCTTGGTGACTGATGACTTAATGACACAGTGCCATAGCGATAAACGTTTGCTTAGCGTGGCTAGCAGTCATAATAACTTAAGCATTCTGTTTATTGTACATAATATGTTACACCAAGGTAAATAAATGCGAAATATTAGTTTAAGTTCCAATTATACTATTTCGTTTAAGAATAAAACATATAATCAACAAATTACAACACTAGCGCGTCAAATGTATCCAGGCAAATTAAAATTCTGGATTAAAGCTTTTCAAGACGCTACAAGCAAACCTTTTGGGTATTTTCTTATTGACTTAAAGCAAAAAAAAAACAAAAAAACAAAAAAAAAAACAGAAGAGCACCTTCGTATTCGTACTGGTATTTTACCGCATGACATATCTTTCGTTTATGTAAATAAGACTCTGTTTATAGCACAGTAGTCATTTCCAGCATTTACATTCAGTGGAGCAACATGTCAAAGCGTCTAAAATCTAATCAACAATTCCTTTATTTGCTTGCACGCAGACGTAAAGCTTTACTTAAGGAGAATTAGCCAGTATATTTGAAATTTGTCTCAACATTTTAAAAGGGCACATACCATTAAATCCACCAGCTTATCAAAACCTGAAACGCCATAAACACTTGTTGAGAACACTGAATAACAAAAAAGCATCTCTAAAACATAAAAAGAAGCTAATTAGTCAAAAAGGTGGTTTTATTGGAATCTTAGCAACCTTTTCCCTACCCCTGTTAGCACAGCTTATACGGCGATTAAACACACATAGAAAATGGTGTTGATTCCAGAATCTGAATATTATATTTTGTTAGAACTAAAAAAGTCTCAGAAGGAGAGTGATTTAGAAAGTAAAATAAAAAATGTATTGAAAGGTGAACGGGATTATCAAGCTACTAAAAATGACACAGTTTTTATATTACTTTGAGGAGCAATGCAAGCAATGGTATACAGCAAAAATCTGAAAATGGCCCCCGGGGGGGGGGGGGAAGTTCCGACCCACCCAACATACTATCATGTTATTTGTATGCTGAGATAGATTTTGCTAAATTTTGCTCTCCTCGGGAAGGAGAGGGGGTGGGGGGAGGTCCGACCCACCCCACATACTATTATGTTATATGTATGCTCAGATAAATTTTGCTCTCCTGGGGGGGGGGGGAGATTTGCAAGTAAGACACCGCCGCCCCTACAAGTCAGACACCGTAGTCTGATTACTGTTGTACTCCATTAATTAAATATTGCTTGCTCCATTTCTGTGCATAGTCTTAACAACAATGGTGAAGGCATCCGAATGTATATACTCGGCTCTATCCCATGGTGCTATCACATGGGACACTTTTCACTTAAATATGTCTCACACTGCCCAGCCCATTCAGGATATTCGTCTCTTTCTTGTCTACATGGTGATGCCGTACCAAAAACGATGTGAAAAGGGAAGGCGTGCCGGTATTCTCCTTTCTCTGTGTGCTTTAATCGCTCTTTTAATTATCTCCAGCTACCCTTAGACGCTTAAATACCAATGCCTATTATTTACAAGTCCTTCTGCAGTCCGTGGTCGGATCACTGACTTTCATGCGTGGGGTTTACTAAGATGCATCCTGACATGTTAGCAACCGTGAACGGCATGACCAATTCTTACTTTTACCTATACAACCTAGGGGTAATAAAAAACTGCGTTATAACTGCGTTTACAAGCTTAAATTTCTCAATAATGCTGATTGTTGCGGTGTCCTCAATTCATGGGCGCCAACAGTTATCGGCAAAGCACTTACGCTCCACATATTCCATGGCACATATTCCATGACAGAGTTCTCTAAGAGCATCTGTTTAGAGTGCACACTCCTACATAGACCATGATCTGGGTATGGCCTGTCACTGGTTCTTATGGATGTGGTTCGCTGCATTTGGCATGTTGGCAACTGTGATTGGCCTACTACAAACACTTACTTACACCAGAGAAGCAGCTACAAAATGATAAATATCCCTCCCATTAGATAGAGGATAAATAATTACGAAGCTGGAATTTTAGATTCCATTATTGATACTAAGATGATGATAAGGAGATAAACACACATACACACACACACACACACACACACACACACACACACACACACACACACACACACACACACACACACACACACACACACACACACATATATATATATATATATATATATATATATATATATATATATATATATATATATATATAATTGAAAACAACACATAGTGTATGATATTCTGTACAAAAAAATATCAATCTATCTATCTATCTATCTATCTATCTATCTATCTATCTTTGATTGATTGATTGGTTTAACGACAATGACAATACGATTTGGTAATTGACCCAAAAAGATGTTGTCTTTCACAAAAGACCGAAATCCTGCCGGAATGACCAAGACTTTACGTTCTTTTCTAGTGATGATGATCTTGGCAGGACTTTTCAGCAATGCGTCTGTATGCCCTAACTGAATGCCTGGACTCACCCTCACTTTGTGAATAGTTAAAAATGCCTCTTTCACTTCTACCTTATAGGTGTTATCTGCAGCCATCAATACATAATCATCTTTCTGTCTATGGAAACGCAATTTCAAACTGATGCCATTAGGAAGATAACGATCCTGCTCAAACAAATCTATCCTTAAACCACCTGCCGGCATAAACTCACGACTGAGACGTGTATGCAAATAACGATTGTGTAAGCCATTGTTTCCCAGCTCTGCTAAGTCACCACCGTCGGCATTGACATGAAACCCGGACACATATCGTTCATGATAAGGTCTTTTCACCTCATAACTATTCATTGACCCAGCAGTATCCTTGTACATGAGACGCATAGAGCGCTCAGAATGGAGACTTTCTTCCGAATCATGGATGAGATGAGAGATAATGCTGGCATACCCATGAGTATTGTTACTATGAGATACCAACCGATCATTCAGAAACAATTCAATATTAGACCATAACCCATTAAACACATCATTGATGCAAGAGACCTTATCCTCTGGGCCACACGCTGATCCATCAGCCTTTACAATGCGGCATACAATATGAAGTTTGCTGTTCTTTAAATCCAGATATTCTTCTGTACTCGCAGGATGTAGAATTCTATGGGAGCACCCTCTCTAATGGTAGTCAGTGGTTGATAGTCGACATTATAACTTTTCTCTACAGCAGTTTGCGTCAGTGGTACGTGAAACCATTCCAATGGAGAAAGACTGCATTCGCACGAATGATTATGAATGAGAGACATGATTTTTTTCAAAAGATATCTCTTTTATGCTTTTTTGATGTTATCCGTCTAGCTGTTTTTCGTCTTCTGGCACGTTTCGTCGGTTGTACTCTATTTCTATGCACATCACCAAACACACGTTGTGCTACTCGACCCTTAACATCTTTCGCAATATTCTTTGCAGCCTTCTTAAGATATGGTGCAACGATCTTAGGCCCAGCCTTAAGTAGTGGAATAGCTCTACGAGCCAATGATCCCAGTATGGAACCAATACCATCCCCATATTGAATTCGCGCTCCTTTAAATCCTGGTAATTCTCCACCCACTTGACGAAGAAAATGGTTGCGATATGCAGACGGATCGTGTGTGTAGGCTTTCATAATGCTTTTGGTCGAAAATGGATTTTACAGATCGATCACCCTTTCAGTTTGAAATGGAACAGTATGGCCTGTCGTCCTTTATATTCATCTCTATCACGTCAAATTTGGATGTGTTACAGGAACATAATGCGGTTCGTTGTACGTTTTCATGATAATCTCACCATCATGGCCTTGTATGCCAACAGAACGTATCAAGGGAACATAATGATCGCCAACAACTTGTGGTTCACAAATACTACAATACACATAAAGTGTATAAAATCCCTGTTTCACATCAGCTTTATGGTCAGCTCTACATGTTTCAGTATACCATTGATCTTGGATAAATCCTAAAATCTCAGCTAATCCAGTGGAGAAGGACACTTCAAAGCTATGATTGAGAAATAGAAAAACACGTCGTCAAATCTTATCATACTTTAGCTGAATAGCTTCTTCTTCTTTAAGGTCCTCGGACTTAGCCACTTCTTCATTCACTGCCTGACATAGTTCTTGTATGGTTCTGTAGTACCCATGAGGAATATCGATAGTGGCAAATGTATCTATTCGTCGATACTGAATAGAATAGTCCATTCTATGTCTCATCGTTGACCATGTATGTGGATATTGAATTTCAGCTAAAGCCACTTCATATCTCCCATTCAGATAGATGGTTCGAGGCATACAAATTTGATAATTCGAAGCCTTGTTGTTGGGATAATAGTTCATACTCGCATTGCTAGGCAAAGTAATGTAAAAACTTGTTGACTCCATGATGGGGGGAGAGACTTTAAATGGTATGGATGCGTTGGCGTTGCCTATATACCTCACGATAGCGCGCGCCATTCGACCAAGTATGCAAAGTCTCATCCTCTTTTACATCATGATGGTGATGATGATTGGCCAAGACTTCTCCTTCACAACACGCATTTGTGCATCTGATCTTCACAGGAATAGTCGGTTTATCTTCCTCACCACAACACCATAGCTCTTTCAACCATGTTAAAAATTTTCCCATCCTTTAGGAAACTGTCTTTGCTGACGCTGTTTCATTTCTGTTGCAATGTCTTCACGAGTGGTCTTTTTACTAAACGTAGTTTTTGGAATATTAGCATCGACAATTTCCTGGATAAACGGATGCCAGCCATGGGGTGGTATGGTTCGTTCTTTTCTTCTTGTCGCCACCAATGCTTCTTTCATCAAATCAACAATGTTAGAATTGGTAATGACATCACCCGTTTTCAACACAAGTTCATTCTTCTCTGTCCATTTCGTACCATGTTTCTTCAGTTCTGCTAAAAGTTGTATTACTTTTCCATGATAGATAGGTTGAAAATGACCTAACACTAGCTTTTCTGGTGGTGGTGGTGGTGGTTGCCGCTGTTGTTGTGACTGACTTGTTCGTAGATGACGGCCAAGAAGTTGAGACATTTCCATAGCCTTTTCACGTGTTCGTTTCCCACGTAAAAGTGTATTGACTTTTGTTTTGATGCCATGTTTTCCTCCCTTCTTTTCTAATAACAGTTTGTATTCATGTTCAGGAATGAGAACCATTTTCATAGCATGCTTCATTTTAACAGCAGCTTGGCTAACAAGGGCAATGCAAATCTAGCAATAACTCCAATGAATCCTCCTTTCTGATTCACCAACTTCTTTTTTCGTCGAAGGGATATCTTCTTGTCTGCCAGAGTACGTAGGGTATGACGCTCACGCTTGAATACCTTATACCGTTTTGAGCTTAAGGGTAAATGTCCTCGCAATATATTCAAACAAATTTCAAGCAAGCTTGTTAATTCCTCCTTCGTAGCTTGCTGTAGCAAAGATTTACGCCGTCTAGGCCCACTGCGTGCAAGCAAATGAAGAAAAGGCTGGTTCGCTCGAATACGTTTAGACATCTTGACTCCGAATGGTTAAATGGGTTGGTTCTTGGTCATACACTGCTTTATCAATATATATATAATGTGTATCTTTTGGTAAAATGCCTGTACGAATACGCAGTTGATCATTCGTCTTCGGCTTCAAGTCAATGAATAAATAACCATAGGGTTTGCTGGTAGCATCTTGATAGGCTTCTATGAGAAATTGAGCTCTTCCAGGATACATTTGCCGCGCCAATGTACTGATTTGTTGACTGTCTCTCGGATTTTTAAACAGAATGATATAATGTGTATTCAAACTAATATTTCGCATCTCTTTCCCATGATGGAACAAATTATGCACAATAAAGATGATAATTAGATTTTGATGACTGCTACCAACACTAAAGAGACGTGTCATACGCTCATCGCTATGGCATTTGGTCATTAAGTCATCAATGATGAGTAAGTTTGTTTTTTTCGGGTTAAAGCGCTCTTCAATGTCATCTGGAATTCCTTGGTAAAATGTCACGCCTTTCATTCCCTTGTACAAAGGCTGATCTGCTGCATAGAGCCATAAAATGCTTTTCGGAGAGGGTTGAATAAACTTTTGTTCTAGAATTTCCTTCACCAGAGACGTTTTGCCACTGCCTGTAGGCCCAGAGACCAAGCATGTAAATGGATGCTTCATTTTTGAATGTCTGTTTCTTTCACCCAACTGTTAAACTTGTTTGGCCAACCTAACCACTTGACAAATAATTCTTTCACACCACCTCCTCGTCACCTTTTACGTGTTTTCAAGACTTTTTCAATTTTGTATACGGATTCAATATCTTTGGTCACTTTCTGCAGTTCTTCCTCAAAGAAATGCCCATCAATATCTTCGTCTAAAAAGTCTTTCACGCGATACAAATTGCTTCTTACAACGATGTGTGACAATGAAGACTTCTTGCGTCCATTTGATGTGATAATCCCGTTGAAACACATATTTAATGTGGGAAATGCGAACATGATCGCCAATGTCAAATTTAAAATTCTTCTTCTTCTTCGGTTTCAATTTTAGTTTGTCGACATACATATACTTCCACACTTTCGATTCGTTGTCTTTACGAATCTCGGCTGGAGCATACTTATTCGGTAGGGAGCCATGAGGTCTATGGTTGTAATTATACACCAAGTCTGGAAGGATGTCTAAGTAACGGTAAGTTTGATTATGTAGAAAATACCGATACATCATTCCCTTTAGAGTACGAATGACTCTCTCAGCAAAGTTGGCTTTGGTTTCATTCTTTGTGGTATAAGCATGAATGCCCTCCTTCTTCAAAAATGCTTTTACCCATCTGTTTTTAAATTCCGTTCCTTTATCGGACCTTAGAGTGCGTGGTCTTCGGCGTGTGTCATGAAAAATCTTTTGGAAAGCTTTTATGACGCTGGTATGTGATTTAGTAGATATTGGCTGCACCCACACATATTTGGAAAACACATCAATGACAATGAGTAAAAAGCGTGTGCCATCATTATAGGGAGCTATGTTTCCCATATCAGCCAAATCCATATCCCACATGTCATCAATGCCCCGTGTAATCACACGTTGTCTTTTGAACCTGTATTTTACAGGTTGGAGTAAACTGAATGCATCTTGATCCTGTAGCCATTTCTTCACTTGCGACTGTGTCACTGGTTGATCATGTTTTCTTAAGATGTGATACAGTTTGTAAGGACCAGCAAATGCCCCGGGCTGTCCAGGTTTAAAGTACATATTGGTCAAGTAGTCTTTCCACGTCGACATGGTCACATCGAAATGAAAAGCAACAACACGGGAGCCGCAGCGCAGCAGCAGCACTTGCAAGGTTGACGTCTCGAGTGAAAGAGGCTGAGAGATACACACACTGGGTTTTTTTATATCTATTTACACTGGGGGGGGGGGGAGGCAGTAGATATGTGAAGTTTTTACGAGGTTGTCTCGTAGACTAAACACGGTTTTCGCGACATGAGGCCTTCAATAAAATTGAAACCACTCACATAAATTAAATTTGTGAAAAACATTGTTAGCTGCTGCTGCTGTTGGGTGTTAGAGTTGTTGGTGTTAAAAAAAAGGTGGGCTTACCTGACAAAGCTGCTCGGTTTCTTCCTCCTCTGGTGGTAGTCCACAGCAATCTCTCAAATAATCCACCACGGTGAAATATGCTTCCACATCAGTGCGGGCTGAATAGAGTGCAGAATCAAAGTCAAAGTCAGGATCTTCTTCTAGTCCAATTGTGTCACATTCTCCGAGAAATCGTGAATGTAGTTCAATCACATGAAGACTGTGATGTACAACATCCCAATAAGCGTCCAAGTGATAAAGCTGATAGTCTGGAGTGCCGCAGCAAGCAAGTTTAGCAATCATCAAGTCAATATAAGCTTTTCTAAAACATGCGTCCATCTTGCAGTGTGTGTGTGTGTGTGTGTGTGTGTGTGTGTGTGTGTGTGTGTGTGTGTGTGTGTGTGTGTGTGAGGCCTTCTACTGTGCTTCACAGACCTTAAGTACTTCACACTTGCCGCAGAAGTTGTTTGGTTCACACATCTTGCAATTGTACTTGTGGCAGTGGCAATCATAATCCTCCATATATCCGCAAGCACCGCAATAGTCGCAGGTAAGTCCAAGTTGATTTTGTACATCCATATTCTCCAACTGAATTTCAGCCTGTCTTTTCTTGGATAACTTTGACACCTTCATCCGATCTTCCTTTTGCAGCTTGATGATCGTTTTCTTGTCATGACATTCCGTTCAACCGATAAGGCTGAGTCGATGTGATCCATCTCCTGAAGCAGTGTCTCCCATTCACCATCATTCATGTTGATGTGATGTGTGTATTATTTCCCTTCAAACCGTGATGTACGCACGAAGCTTACATAGCGCATGCCTTGATATGAAATGACTTCAAGCCACTTTGTTTCCGTTAAGTACAGTTTGAAGCCAATGTCACGGCATTTTTTCACGTTCTGACACACAATCTTCCACAAAGATGGTGAATAAGCGCACCATCTCTCTCCGCGTTTGATGCAAAGAAATAATCCATATTGTCCAGGCTCCACAGTAATGGTTAAGTTTGCACTAATTTTAAAACTGCTCCTTGTCTTGTTCTCCATGACTGCCACAATGTACTGATGAACCCCCCCCCCTCCTTTTATACCCAACCATCTGCTGAATCAAGCTTTTCAAACTTCTTGCAAAGCTTTGAATTCACTTCAACTCGTCCATGGTTGCATCGAACAAGTTCTGATACATTCGTCGTCAATGACACATCATCATCATAATGTAGAATGATTCTTGCAGCTACAACTAACATGAGCTCCACTGCCCAAATTGTATTCACGTGGATAAATGCTGAATCAATGTCATAAGCTGATAGTATATGTAGATCTTCACATTAACGTAGAAACGAGTGGATGAAACGATTACTTGGAATGGCCTTTCCAACAGCTTTCCAATGCTGATGCAAATTCTTCACTTGCCACATCCATTCCGTTTCAAAAGCAGGAAGCATTGAAAACACCCAGTCAACATAGTTCACTTTGAACACATCATCCATTGTCTCTGCACATCTGTGAAGAAATGGTAACATTATTTAAAGCTGTCCCCACAATGAACTAATGAATTTTGTGGTCCGCACCGCGCGCCGCCGCCGCCCTCTAATACCAGGGGAAGTTTTACATGTAGGTTTTCATGAGATGCTTGTAAAATCGTGGAGTCATCTCATTGAAACCATCCAGAAAGGCTGTTGGTAAACCACCTGTTAAAGATTGTCTCATGACAATCACTAAAAAGTCTCCTGGTTTCCGACTCCCTACCATCCATTGAAACAGCATAGGCATGGTGAAATATCCTTTTTCATAGAGGTAGGCCATCATATCATACATCTTAATGCGTTCTTCAAGGTATTTGAAACCATGTAGCATCACCTTTGCACATTCACATGCTTTGGCTCTGTCAGACACAACACCTTAAACTGTTCCTGATGAAGGAGTTTAAACAGTTGAACAAAACGTCGAGTCATGGCTTCGGTGAACTTTGGCTGTGACACCGGAACATCCTCTGCGTTTCCTTCTAGCATGAACATGAGCATAATGACAGTATTCACTTCTTCCATTAGGTACATGTACGTGTGCTTGTCGAAAAAGCCTTCTTCACATAAACACCATAAAAGTTGCGATCGATCAGAGGAAGCACGGCTTGAAAGTTTCTTTTCAACAGCGTCACATCTTCTTCAGTCACAGGGATGGTCTTACTCGATTCAAATTTCAATTTCAAATGCTTGTGTTCTTCATTATCGCTTAACATGTCCACTTCTGAATCCTCAGGCTCCTCGGGCTCGCTGGGCTCGTCCCCGGGCTCGCTGGGCTCGGCACTCATTTCTTCGTTAAGTTGCTTCAGATGAGCTTTTAACTTTGTGCTGAGTTGTGTGTTTCTCCCATTGACAAGTGCATTTGCAACCCAGAACGGGTAGTTGGAGCCCTCAGGATCTGGCATTCCTTCCTCTATTCCTTGCTGTATCCCTTGCTGCACTGTAGGTATATCTGACGGAGCAGCAGCGTCTAACGCTTCCTTAGGAGGGACGTCTGATGGAATGCCTACCAGTTCCTCCAAGTCTTTTTCAGCTTCTGCCATGTTAGCCAGGAATGCATTAATCTCTTCCACTGGCAATACAGAATTAAAAGTAAACGGTTCCAACCCAAACAAGTCGTCCATGTCTGTGTTGATAGCTGGAAAAGGAGGTGTATTCAGCAATGCCGCTTCCATGATCTGACCACACCTCAGCCTAGACCCCCCCCCCCTTATATATGAGTTTTCTTTCCTGCTGAAAAATTTTTTTTTAGGGAGGGAGGGGAGGGGGGCTTATATATGAAGTTTTGGGAGGGGAGGGTGGGTGGGTGGGTGGTCGTTTTACACTTCAGCGCTTTATCAACGCTTTATCAGCGCTTCAGCGGAAGTCGTTATTTCAAATCCCTTAATCGCGTTGACAACTGCACAAATGGCGTTTCGTTTATACAGCCATCCATTTCGTCAAGACAAAATGTGTGGTAAAAATGCTTTAAAAAACCCTAACATAAGTTTTTTTGTTTTTTTTTGTTTGGGGAAATGATTTTTTAACTCTTCTTTGGTGGTAGGGGGAGGGAGGGTCGTCGACATTCTGTTCTTGGGGGGGGGGTCCTAATACTCTGTGTCGACGACAGAGAGAGAGAGGAGGGAGGGGGGAGGGAGGGTGGTCTGACGTTTCGCACACATCATTTCGTCACACACACACTCTCGTCATCGTTGCCTGCATTGCCTGCAGTGCTTTCGAACTTTTTCTAGAGAGCGGACGTGCCAAAAAAAAAATAATGCAGTTCAAAGAAGAATTCTTCACAGAAGAACGCCTTGGGGCTTATCATTTTTCAAAGAAAGACGCAGATCTATGGGAGGAGGTGTACGTTGATTACCAGGCGTTCCTCTATGAAAAATGGAAGGATTTTCAGTCTCAGCACCAACAAGAATTTCATCGCTTTGGCAAGGCGGCAGAAAAGAACCATCGACGACTTAAGAAGAAAAAGAAGAAGAGGGACCCCACGCCGCCGTCCTCGCCGACTCCGCCTTGCCAAGAGAAGAAGAAGATGTGGATCCTCCTCCTACCGAAGTGACTTCTGTCGCTGAGCTATCTACACTATCGCCGCCAGCTCATCGGCAGGCAGTTGATGTCCAGAGCGTGCCGGTGGCACCTTCTACACAACAGTGTACACAACAGTGCAATATCAACGTGACATTAACTCCTGAAGATAAGCTAGCGGCCGCTGTCGCTAGCATCTCGGATGCGCCCGTGCAGACAACTTCCAACATTGACTGCACCCTTAATCTTAGTCAATCAAAACTGGAGGACATACAGAACAACACAGACCTCCAGGGTCTTATGCGTCTTGTAGACGACTTACAAACCATCGTGTTTTGTGACTTCTGTCACTATCCTGTTCCTGAGGGCATGACTATACGCCAGCATGAACAGCGATGTGCAGAAGCCATGAAGCATGCACATTACTATTGTAGTCTACAACGCAAAGACTTTGATTCCACTAAGGCTGGGGTTGCAGCACACAAAAGGAAGTGTGCCTGCAGCGAGATTAGCGGCAGCGAAGCTAGCACAAGCAGCACGAAGAAACTGAAAGTGAGAGGAGAAGAAAACCGACACTGAAAATCCCTCCACGGCTGCCTTTTGGCAGCCACCCATTCTTCCAAAATAAGCAAACAAACCTATCGTGTTGGTGTGTGCATGCATGAAAATGTGTGGGAAATGCTTAAAAAAACTCTGATACTGTCACTCCGTCTCGGTGCACACCGTTTCACTCAAGACGCTCACGGCACACCTTTTTTCCCCTCACAAGCTCCCCCCTCCCTACCATCCCCATACACACAACGTTTCACCGGAAACACCTTTCTTTCGCTCGCAATAGCTCGCAATCCTTCCAACTGCATCAAATGACGTTTTCTTTCTATCGTCATCACTCCCAATCACACTCAAAGCTATCCCCTAATGGTACAACAAAAAAAAAAAAAAAAAAAAAAAAAAAAAAAAAAAAAGAAGAAAGGAGGGGGGGGTGGGGTTCCATACACTAGCTTGCCAAACTCTTTACAACTCACTCTTTCTTCTTAGACTCCCTTTTATATGCCAGAGCAAAAGGAGCGAAATTTTCACATGCTCTCGCCAATAGAAATGCACCTTTAATACTACATTCTCATTTGCCCTTTTTCACTCCACTTTCGTCCAAACATTTCACTCTTTTGCTCGCCAATAGAAATGCACCTTTAACACACCATTCTCATTGGTGCTTTTTCGCTTCTTTTCCTCACCCATATATAAACCACTCCAATCCAGTGCAGTGGTTCTCTTGTCCATTTTCCGTTGCTATGCAGTGGTTCTCTTGTTTATTTTCCGTTGCTATGCAGTGATTCTCTTGTTTTCATACTACTATTATGATATAATGGTTATAGCATGTAATGATATTGGAAAAATACTCTTTTGACAGCCACATAACACTGTTGTGCAGAAGATATTGAACCTGGCAACAGAACTCGAGTGCTTCGGATTGCAAAACCTGTTAAACAGCAATCAGAAAATACTAAAATATAAGTGTAAGCAATCGTATTGAATGTTAGTTCCTACAAATTAACTGCCTTGTAATTATATTTTGAAATACATTGGACTGGTTTATATTGATTTCATTCATTTATTGATCTACACAAAGTGTTAATTAACAAAGATTTTCCCCATATACATCGCTGGATATTGCTTTCCTTTTCTTTCATTTTTACATTGATTAGTCTTGGAGTTTGATTTGGGCATAATTGTATTTAATAGAGCAAATCAGTGGTGGCGAAAGTGAATATCAATGCATTATGATAAGATTAGTTTTCTCCAACTTAACAAGTTACACAAATTGTTGTGGAAAGCTCATGAATATTCTTGCACGTACCAAAAATAGAGTAATGATTGTTTTATTGATGTTAATAGCTTCTTCAGCTATTCAGTGCAATTACTTTTTCTTGGTCCTGCCAAAAGACTAAAATTGTTTGGTAAGTTTACTCTTCTATCAGTCAAACGTTATAGTTAAGCCTTAATAAATACAGAAGAAGCGGTTTAGGTTAATTCTATACTGTTTTAAAAGATGATATGTGAAATAAGTTGCTATTGTAAGAAATAACATAGCTTGCGATAAAAATTGAACACTGTTTGTTATGTTTCTATTAATTTAACTTGTTTTAATTAACTTAATAGAACCTAAAAGGCAGGCAAGCAGTCCCGAAAAAGATTCAGATGGTTTTAAACTGGTAGTTTTCGGAGCAGAGAAAGGTTTATATTTTCAAGTTTTAAATTTATAATGTTAGAATGAAACGTGGCCATAAATTTATATATTTAACATTGAAACGGTACATATATGTAGATATATGTAGAGACAATGTACAGTCTTAACTATAGCAGAAAAATCTTTTCTTAGGTTTATTATAATACAGTTAGTTATGCTAGTTAGTTACATAATTTGTTAAACGACACGACCGACCCTTAGCGGGTTACATTGTGTCAAAACATGTCAATAATCAGTGACTAGAAGACAGTATTACAAGTTAAAATCCACATAAATTAAATCGTAAAAATTCTTAAATCATAAAATA
Source organism: Protula sp. h YS-2021 (assembly GCA_949752745.1). NCBI lineage: Eukaryota > Metazoa > Annelida > Polychaeta > Sabellida > Serpulidae > Protula > Protula sp. h YS-2021. Next base: position 109,082,841 of record OX457024.1, read on the forward strand.
AATAGCGGCTAGAAATACTGACACATGTTGATCTCTTTTAAAAATTGTAGGCTTTACTTTATCAAAGAGCTGTCTCAACGAGTCAACTCTGAAATGATGTGAGCAGGCGTCTTAGAAAATCGGTATAGTCTATTAAAATATGTTTCATTAGTAGGAGGATAATGGCGTTTTCGGATCACCTTTTGACGCCATACTGCTGTCTCGGCCTATTTTGACATCGTTGTTTCAACATTTCCAGCCTGAACATCTCATAATCTTCAAAAATCTCTTCGATGAGACAGATATCCCTCTCAGAGATTAGATAGTGTTACAATCTTTTCACGGATGGAAAAGAGATCTTTGAAAAAGAGAAAGATAAAAAAACAAGTACATAAATGAGGAAAGAAAGACAGACAGAAAGAAAGAAAAATGGTAACATTCACCATAGTGCAAGTTCTGTATTTATAACGAGTTCAGATTTCACTTTGCTTCTTGTGACAGTTCTTAATGCCACCTATAACTTAAAGATTGTAAAAAAAAGTGCCACATTTAGCCTAATGAAATTTGTATAATCACGAAGCTTTAGACTTCCCTTTTCTTTTTTGACAGCAACTAAAACGCTTACTGTGTTCCCAGAGATCCACAACAAGTAACAAAGGAGAAAATGATCAGATTCAGTCCAGTGCAAGTTCAGAAAATTGCGTTCGTAGGACCATCAGTATTTCAAAAATTATGAAATAACTAAATCACAGAAATACGAAGCAAAGCAGGAAGACAAATGAAATGTAAAGAAATAAATTAAAGAAAAAAAAAAGAAGTAAACACGATGCTTGTCCATTCCTGTATCATGTCATTTTTCAAAGAAAGACGCAGATCTATGGGAGGAGGTGTACGTTGATTACCAGGCGTTCCTCTATGAAAAATGGAAGGATTTTCAGTCTCAGCACCAACAAGAATTTCATCGCTTTGGCAAGGCGGCAGAAAAGAACCATCGACGACTTAAGAAGAAAAAGAAGAAGAGGGACCCCACGCCGCCGTCCTCGCCGACTCCGCCTTGCCAAGAGAAGAAGAAGATGTGGATCCTCCTCCTACCGAAGTGACTTCTGTCGCTGAGCTATCTACACTATCGCCGCCAGCTCATCGGCAGGCAGTTGATGTCCAGAGCGTGCCGGTGGCACCTTCTACACAACAGTGTACACAACAGTGCAATATCAACGTGACATTAACTCCTGAAGATAAGCTAGCGGCCGCTGTCGCTAGCATCTCGGATGCGCCCGTGCAGACAACTTCCAACATTGACTGCACCCTTAATCTTAGTCAATCAAAACTGGAGGACATACAGAACAACACAGACCTCCAGGGTCTTATGCGTCTTGTAGACGACTTACAAACCATCGTGTTTTGTGACTTCTGTCACTATCCTGTTCCTGAGGGCATGACTATACGCCAGCATGAACAGCGATGTGCAGAAGCCATGAAGCATGCACATTACTATTGTAGTCTACAACGCAAAGACTTTGATTCCACTAAGGCTGGGGTTGCAGCACACAAAAGGAAGTGTGCCTGCAGCGAGATTAGCGGCAGCGAAGCTAGCACAAGCGGCACGAAGAAACTGAAAGTGGGAGGAGAAGAAAACCGACACTGAAAATCCCTCCACGGCTGCCTTTTGGCAGCCACCCATTCTTCCAAAATAAGCAAACAAACCTATCGTGTTGGTGTGTGTATGCATGAAAATGTGTGGGAAATGCTTAAAAAAAACTCTGATACTGTCACCCCGTCTCGGTGCACACCGTTTCACTCAAGACGCTCACGGCACACCTTTTTTCCCCTCACAAGCTCCCCCCTCCCAACCATCCCCATACACACAACGTTTCACCGGAAACACCTTTCTTTCGCTCGCAATAGCTCGCAATCCTTCCAACTGCATCAAATGACGTTTTCTTTCTATCGTCATCACTCCCAATCACACTCAAAGCTATCCCCTAATAGTACAACAAAAAAAAAAAAAAAAAAAAAAAAAAAAAAAAAAGAAAGGAGGGGGGTGGGGGTTCCATACACATGCTTGCCAAACTCTTTACAACTCACTCTTTCTTCTTAGACTCCCTTTTATATGCCAGAGCAAAAGGAGCGAAATTTTCACATGCTCTCGCCAATAGAAATGCACCTTTAATACTACATTCTCATTTGCCCTTTTTCACTCCACTTTCGTCCAAACATTTCACTCTTTTGCTCGCCAATAGAAATGCACCTTTAACACACCATTCTCATTGGTGCTTTTTCGCTTCTTTTCCTCACCCATATATAAACCACTCCAATCCAGTGCAGTGGTTCTCTTGTCCATTTTCCGTTGCTATGCAGTGGTTCTCTTGTTTATTTTCCGTTGCTATACAGTGATTCTCTTGTTTTCATACTACTATTATGATATAATGGTTATAGCATGTAATGATATTGAAAAAATACTCTTTTGACAGCCACATAACACTGTTGCGCAGAAGATATTGAACCTGGCAACAGAACTCGAGTGCTTCGGATTGCAAAACCTGTTAAACAGCAATCAGAAAATACTAAAATATAAGTGTAAGCAATCGTATTGAATGTTAGTTCCTACAAATTAACTGCCTTGTAATTATATTTTGAAATACATTGGACTGGTTTATATTGATTTCATTCATTTATTGATCTACACAAAGTGTTAATTAACAAAGATTTTCCCCATATACATCGCTGGATATTGCTTTCCTTTTCTTTCATTTTTACATTGATTAGTCTTGGAGTTTGATTTGGGCATAATTGTATTTAATAGAGCAAATCAGTGGTGGCGAAAGTGAATATCAATGCATTATGATAAGATTAGTTTTCTCCAGCTTAACAAGTTACACAAATTGTTGTGGAAAGCTCATGAATATTCTTGCACGTACCAAAAATAGAGTAATGATTGTTTTATTGATGTTAATAGCTTCTTCAGCTATTCAGTGCAATTACTTTTTCTTGGTCCTGCCAAAAGACTAAAATTGTTTGGTAAGTTTACTCTTCTATCAGTCAAACGTTATAGTTAAGCCTTAATAAATACAGAAGAAGCGGTTTAGGTTAATTCTATACTGTTTTAAAAGATGATATGTGAAATAAGTTGCTATTGTAAGAAATAACATAGCTTGCGATAAAATTGAACACTGTTTGTTATGTTTCTATTAATTTAACTTGTTTTAATTAACTTAATAGAACCTAAAAGGCAGGCAAGCAGTCCCGAAAAAGATTCAGATGGTTTTAAACTGGTAGTTTTCGGAGCAGAGAAAGGTTTATATTTTCAAGTTTTAAATTTATAATGTTAGAATGAAACGTGGCCATAAATTTATGTATTTAATATTGAAACGGTACATATATGTAGATATATGTAGAGACAATGTACAGTCTTAACTATAGCAGAAAAATCTTTTCTTAGGTTTATTATAATACAGTTAGTTATGCTAGTTAGTTACATAATTTGTTAAACGACACGACCGACCCTTAGCGGGTTACATTGTGTCAAAACATGTCAATAATCAGTGACTAGAAGACAGTATTACAAGTTAAAATCCACATAAATTAAATCGTAAAAATTCTTAAATCATAAAATAAATAGCGGCTAGAAATACTGACACATGTTGATCTCTTTTAAAAATTGTAGGCTTTACTTTATCAAAGAGCTGTCTCAACGAGTCAACTCTGAAATGATGTGAGCAGGCGTCTTAGAAAATCGGTATAGTCTATTAAAATATGTTTCATTAGTAGGAGGATAATGGCGTTTTCGGATCACCTTTTGACGCCATACTGCTGTCTCGGCCTATTTTGACATCGTTGTTTCAACATTTCCAGCCTGAACATCTCATAATCTTCAAAAATCTCTTCGATGAGACCGATATCCCTCTCAGAGATTAGATAGTGTTACAATCTTTTCACGGATGGAAAAGAGATCTTTGTAAAAGAGAAAGATAAAAAAACAAGTACATAATTGAGGAAAGAAAGACAAACAGAAAGAAAGAAAAATGGTAACATTCACCATAGTGCAAGTTCTGTATTTATAACGAGTTCAGATTTCACTTTGCTTCTTGTGACAGTTCTTAATGCCACCTATAACTTAAAGATTGTAAAAAAAAGTGCCACATTTAGCCTAATGAAATTTGTATAATCACGAAGCTTTAGAGTTCCCTTTTCTTTTTTGACAGCAACTAAAACGCTTACTGTGTTCCCAGAGATCCACAACAAGTAACAAAGGAGAAAATGATCAGATTCAGTCCAGTGCAAGTTCAGAAAATTGCGTTCGTAGGACCATCAGTATTTCAAAAATTATGAAATAACTAAATCACAGAAATACGAAGCAAAGCAGGAAGACAAATGAAATGGAAAGAAATAAATTAAAGAAAAAAAAAGAAGTAAACACGATGCTTGTCCATTCCTGTATCATGTCATTTTTCAAAGAAAGACGCAAATCTATGGGAGGAGGTGTACGTTGATTACCAGGCGTTCCTCTATGAAAAATGGAAGGATTTTCAGTCTCAGCACCAACAAGAATTTCATCGCTTTGGCAAGGCGGCAGAAAAGAACCATCGACAACTTAAGAAGAAAAAGAAGAAGAGGGACCCCACGCCGCCGTCCTCGCCGACTCCGCCTTGCCAAGAGAAGAAGAAGATGTGGATCCTCCTCCTACCGAAGTGACTTCTGTCGCTGAGCTATCTACACTATCGCCGCCAGCTCATCGGCAGGCAGTTGATGTCCAGAGCGTGCCGGTGGCACCTTCTACACAACAGTGTACACAACAGTGCAATATCAACGTGACATTAACTCCTGAAGATAAGCTAGCGGCCGCTGTCGCTAGCATCTCGGATGCGCCCGTGCAGACAACTTCCAACATTGACTGCACCCTTAATCTTAGTCAATCAAAACTGGAGGACATACAGAACAACACAGACCTCCAGGGTCTTATGCGTCTTGTAGACGACTTACAAACCATCGTGTTTTGTGACTTCTGTCACTATCCTGTTCCTGAGGGCATGACTATACGCCAGCATGAACAGCGATGTGCAGAAGCCATGAAGCATGCACATTACTATTGTAGTCTACAACGCAAAGACTTTGATTCCACTAAGGCTGGGGTTGCAGCACACAAAAGGAAGTGTGCCTGCAGCGAGATTAGCGGCAGCGAAGCTAGCACAAGCGGCACGAAGAAACTGAAAGTGGGAGGAGAAGAAAACCGACACTGAAAATCCCTCCACGGCTGCCTTTTGGCAGCCACCCATTCTTCCAAAATAAGCAAACAAACCTATCGTGTTGGTGTGTGTATGCATGAAAATGTGTGGGAAATGCTTAAAAAAAACTCTGATACTGTCACCCCGTCTCGGTGCACACCGTTTCACTCAAGACGCTCACGGCACACCTTTTTTCCCCTCACAAGCTCCCCCCTCCCTACCATCCCCATACACACAACGTTTCACCGGAAACACCTTTCTTTCGCTCGCAATAGCTCGCAATCCTTCCAACTGCATCAAATGACGTTTTCTTTCTATCGTCATCACTCCCAATCACACTCAAAGCTATCCCCTAATGGTACAACAAAAAAAAAAAAAAAAAAAAAAAAAAAAGAAAAGAGAGGAGGGGGGTGGGGGTTCCATACACATGCTTGCCAAACTCTTTACAACTCACTCTTTCTTCTTAGACTCCCTTTTATATGCCAGAGCAAAAGGAGCGAAATTTTCACATGCTCTCGCCAATAGAAATGCACCTTTAATACTACATTCTCATTTGCCCTTTTTCACTCCACTTTCGTCCAAACATTTCACTCTTTTGCTCGCCAATAGAAATGCACCTTTAACACACCATTCTCATTGGTGCTTTTTCGCTTCTTTTCCTCACCCATATATAAACCACTCCAATCCAGTGCAGTGGTTCTCTTGTCCATTTTCCGTTGCTATGCAGTGATTCTCTTGTTTTCATACTACTATTATGATATAATGGTTATAGCATGTAATGATATTGGAAAAATACTCTTTTGACAGCCACATAACACTGTTGCGCAGAAGATATTGAACCTGGCAACAGAACTCGAGTGCTTCGGATTGCAAAACCTGTTAAACAGCAATCAGAAAATACTAAAATATAAGTGTAAGCAATCGTATTGAATGTTAGTTCCTACAAATTAACTGCCTTGTAATTATATTTTGAAATACATTGGACTGGTTTATATTGATTTCATTCATTTATTGATCTACACAAAGTGTTAATTAACAAAGATTTTCGCCATATACATCGCTGGATATTGCTTTCCTTTTCTTTCATTTTTACATTGATTAGTCTTGGAGTTTGATTTGGGCATAATTGTATTTAATAGAGCAAATCAGTGGTGGCGAAAGTGAATATCAATGCATTATGATAAGATTAGTTTTCTCCAGCTTAACAAGTTACACAAATTGTTGTGGAAAGCTCATGAATATTCTTGCACGTACCAAAAATAGATTAATGATTGTTTTATTGATGTTAATAGCTTCTTCAGCTATTCAGTGCAATTACTTTTTCTTGGTCCTGCCAAAAGACTAAAATTGTTTGGTAAGTTTACTCTTCTATCAGTCAAACGTTATAGTTAAGCCTTAATAAATACAGAAGAAGCGGTTTAGGTTAATTCTATACTGTTTTAAAAGATGATATGTGAAATAAGTTGCTATTGTAAGAAATAACATAGCTTGCGATAAAATTGAACACTGTTTGTTATGTTTCTATTAATTTAACTTGTTTTAATTAACTTAATAGAACCTAAAAGGCAGGCAAGCAGTCCCGAAAAAGATTCAGATGGTTTTAAACTGGTAGTTTTCGGAGCAGAGAAAGGTTTATATTTTCAAGTTTTAAATTTATAATGTTAGAATGAAACGTGGCCATAAATTTATGTATTTAATATTGAAACGGTACATATATGTAGATATATGTAGAGACAATGTACAGTCTTAACTATAGCAGAAAAATCTTTTCTTAGGTTTATTATAATACAGTTAGTTATGCTAGTTAGTTACATAATTTGTTAAACGACACGACCGACCCTTAGCGGGTTACATTGTGTCAAAACATGTCAATAATCAGTGACTAGAAGACAGTATTACAAGTTAAAATCCACATAAATTAAATCGTAAAAATTCTTTAATCATAAAATAAATAGCGGCTAGAAATACTGACACATGTTGATCTCTTTTAAAAATTGTAGGCTTTACTTTATCAAAGAGCTGTCTCAACGAGTCAACTCTGAAATGATGTGAGCAGGCGTCTTAGAAAATCGGTATAGTCTATTAAAATATGTTTCATTAGTAGGAGGATAATGGCGTTTTCGGATCACCTTTTGACGCCATACTGCTGTCTCGGCCTATTTTGACATCGTTGTTTCAACATTTCCAGCCTGAACATCTCATAATCTTCAAAAATCTCTTCGATGAGACAGATATCCCTCTCAGAGATTAGATAGTGTTACAATCTTTTCACGGATGGAAAAGAGATCTTTGAAAAAGAGAAAGATAAAAAACAAGTACATAAATGAGGAAAGAAAGACAGACAGAAAGAAAGAAAAATGGTAACATTCACCATAGTGCAAGTTCTGTATTTATAACGAGTTCAGATTTCACTTTGCTTCTTGTGACAGTTCTTAATGCCACCTATAACTTAAAGATTGTAAAAAAAGTGCCACATTTAGCCTAATGAAATTTGTAAAATCGCAAAGCTTTAGACTTCCCTTTTCTTTTTTGACAGCAACTAAAACGCTTACTGTGTTCCCAGAGATCCACAACAAGTAACAAAGGAGAAAATGATCAGATTCAGTCAAGTGCAAGTTCAGAAAATTGAGTTCGTAGGACCATCAGTATTTCAAAAATTATGAAATAACTAAATCACAGAAATACGAAGCAAAGCAGGAAGACAGATGAAATGGAAAGAAATAAATTAAAGGAAAAAAGAAGTAAACACGATGCTTGTCCATTCCTGTATCATGTCATTTATCAAAGAAAGACGCAGATCTATGGAAGGAGGTGTACGTTGATTACCAGGCGTTCCTCTATGAAAAATGGAAGGATTTTCAGTCTCAGCACCAACAAGAATTTCATCGCTTTGGCAAGGCGGCAGAAAAGAACCATCGACGACTTAAGAAGAAAAAGAAGAAGAGGGACCCACGGCGCCGTCCTCGCCGACTCCGCCTTGCCAAGAGAAGAAGAAGATGTGGATCCTCCTCCTACCGAAGTGACTTCTGTCGCTGAGCTATCTACACTATCGCCGCCAGCTCATCGGCAGGCAGTTGATGTCCAGAGCGTGCCGGTGGCACCTTCTACACAACAGTGTACACAACAGTGCAATATCAACGTGACATTAACTCCTGAAGATAAGCTAGCGGCCGCTGTCGCTAGCATCTCGGATGCGCCCGTGCAGACAACTTCCAACATTGACTGCACCCTTAATCTTAGTCAATCAAAACTGGAGGACATACAGAACAACACAGACCTCCAGGGTCTTATGCGTCTTGTAGACGACTTACAAACCGTCGTGTTTTGTGACTTCTGTCACTATCCTGTTCCTGAGGGCATGACTATACGCCAGCATGAACAGCGATGTGCAGAAGCCATGAAGCATGCACGTTACTATTGTAGTCTACAACGCAAAGACTTTGATTCCACTAAGGCTGGGGTTGCAGCACACAAAAGGAAGTGTGCCTGCAGCGAGATTAGCGGCAGCGAAGCTAGCACAAGCGGCACGAAGAAACTGAAAGTGGGAGGAGAAGAAAACCGACACTGAAAATCCCTCCACGGCTGCCCTTTGGCAGCCACCCATTCTTCCAAAATAAGCAACAAACCTATCGTGTTGGTGTGTGTATGCATGAAAATGTGTGGGAAATGCTTAAAAAAACTCTGATACTGTGCACACCGTTTCACTCAAGACGCTCACGGCACACCTTTTTTTCCCTCACAAGCTCCCCCCTCCCTACCATCCCCATACACACAACGTTTCACCGGAAACACCTTTCTTTCGCTCGCAATAGCTCGCAATCCTTCCAACTGCATCAAATGACGTTTTCTTTCTATCGTCATCACTCCCAATCACACTCAAAGCTATCCCCTAATGGTACAACAAAAAAAAAAAAAAAAAAAAAAAAAAAAAAAAAAAGAAAGAAAGGAGGGGGCAGGGTGGGGTTCCATACACATGCTTGCCAAACTCTTTACAACTCACTCTTTCTTCTTAGACTCCCTTTTATATGCCAGAGCAAAAGGAGCGAAATTTTCACATGCTCTCGCCAATAGAAATGCACCTTTAATACTACATTCTCATTTGCCCTTTTCACTCCACTTTCGTCCAAACATTTCACTCTTTCGCTCGCCAATAGAAATGCACCTTTAACACACCATTCTCATTGGTGCTTTTTCGCTTCTTTTCCTCACCCATATTTAAACCACTCCACTCCAGTGCAGTGGTTCTCTTGTCCATTTTCCGTTGCTATGCAGTGGTTCTCTTGTTTATTTTCCGTTGCTATGCAGTGATTCTCTTGTTTTCATACTACTATTATGATATAATGGTTATAGCATGTAATGATATTGGAAAAATACTCTTTTGACAGCCACATAACACTGTTGCGCAGAAGATATTGAACCTGGCAACAGAACTCGAGTGCTTCGGATTGCAAAACCTGTTAAACAGCAATCAGAAAATACTAAAGTATAAGTGTAAGCAATCGTATTGAATGTTAGTTCCTACAAATTAACTGCCTTGTAATTATATTTTGAAATACATTGGACTGGTTTATATTGATTTCATTCATTTATTGATCTACACAAAGTGTTAATTAACAAAGATTTTCCCCATATACATCGCTGGATATTGCTTTCCTTTTCTTTCATTTTTACATTGATTAGTCTTGGAGTTTGATTTGGGCATTATTGTATTTAATAGAGCAAATCAGTGGTGGCGAAAGTGAATATCAATGCATTATGATAAGATTAGTTTTCTCCAACTTAACAAGTTACACAAATTGTTGTGGAAAGCTCATGAATATTCTTGCACGTACCAAAAATAGAGTAATGATTGTTTTATTGATGTTAATAGCTTCTTCAGCTATTCAGTGCAATTACTTTTTCTTGGTCCTGCCAAAAGACTAAAATTGTTTGGTAAGTTTACTCTTCTATCAGTCAAACGTTATAGTTAAGCCTTAATAAATACAGAAGAAGCGGTTTAGGTTAATTCTATACTGTTTTAAAAGATGATATGTGAAATAAGTTGCTATTATAAGAAATAACATAGCTTGCGATAAAATTGAACACTGTTTGTTATGTTTCTATTAATTTAACTTGTTTTAATTAACTTAATAGAACCTAAAAGGCAGGCAAGCAGTCCCGAAAAAGATTCAGATGGTTTTAAACTGGTAGTTTTCGGAGCAGAGAAAGGTTTATATTTTCAAGTTTTAAATTTATAATGTTAGAATGAAACGTGGCCATAAATTTATGTATTTAGCATTGAAACGGTACATATATGTAGATATATGTAGAGACAATGTACAGTCTTAACTATAGCAGAAAAATCTTTTCTTAGGTTTATTATAATACAGTTAGTTATGCTAGTTAGTTACATAATTTGTTAAACGACACGACCGACCCTTAGCGGGTTACATTGTGTCAAAACATGTCAATAATCAGTGACTAGAAGACAGTATTACAAGTTAAAATCCACATAAATTAAATCGTAAAAATTCTTAAATCATAAAATAAATAGCGGCTAGAAATACTGACACATGTTGATCTCTTTTAAAAATTGTAGGCTTTACTTTATCAAAGAGCTGTCTCAACGAGTCAACTCTGAAATGATGTGAGCAGGCGTCTTAGAAAATCGGTATAGTCTATTAAAATATGTTTCATTAGTAGGAGGATAATGGCGTTTTCGGATCACCTTTTGACGCCATACTGCTGTCTCGGCCTATTTTGACATCGTTGTTTCAACATTTCCAGCCTGAACATCTCATAATCTTCAAAAATCTCTTCGATGAGACCGATATCCCTCTCAGAGATTAGATAGTGTTACAATCTTTTCACGGATGGAAAAGAGATCTTTGAAAAAGAGAAAGATAAAAAAAAAACAAGTACATAAATGAGGAAAGAAAGACAGACAGCAAGAAAGAAAAATGGTAACATTCACCATAGTGCAAGTTCTGTATTTATAACGAGTTCAGATGTCACTTTGCTTCTTGTGACAGTTCTTAATGCCACCTATAACTTAAAGATTGTAAAAAAGTGCCACATTTAGCCTAATGAAATTTGTATAATCACGAAGCTTTAGACTTTCCTTTTCTTTTTTGACAGCAACTAAAACGCTTACTGTGTTCCCAGAGATCCACAACAAGTAACAAAGGAGAAAATGATCAGATTCAGTCCAGTGCAAGTTCAGAAAATTGCGTTCGTAGGACCATCAGTATTTCAAAAATTATGAAATAACTAAATCACAGAAATACGAAGCAAAGCAGGAAGACAGATGAAATGGAAAGAAATAAATTAAAGAAAAAAAAGAAGTAAACACGATGCTTGTCCATTCCTGTATCATGTCAATGGATTTTTGTAGAGTTGAGCTTTCGTTGCCGCGCACAACATCAAATGGCGTTGTATTGTCCACATTTGTTCAGCGGATGGGTAGCCTTTAAATTGTCAATCGCGACGGCACCGTTGAGCTGTGGGTAGACAAAAGTTGACCAATCTTAGCGCTCTGTATATGGCTCAGTAGAAATGCAGCTATCTATTGAAGCAGAAACAGCGGTGAACCGAGGGCTTCGATTTTCTGCATTAAGACATTGTAGTTAATGCGAGCGAAGGTTTTATAAAAGTAAAAAAAAACAACAGAACTCGGATTGACGTGTTCGGGAATGGCCTTGTACCACGTGTCGAGTATCTCAACAAGCATGTATGTTGTCGAGTCACCTTTTGTATTTTCGAATTGAATACATCCGATCTTGTTTTCTGGACTTTTTTCAGCCACGATGTTGTATATTGCTCGAGTTCTTTTGCTAACAAACATAGGGAAACGGGCTTGAAGTCAGACCCTATACTATGAGGTGGTGACTTTCTAGGCAAAGCAGCAACGCGTGCTTATCTCCATTTTTGGGGTACATATCCTTCTTGAGTTGATGAGCTAAAAATTAGGCAAACAGGCGCTGCTAGGATTGAGGCCAAATCCGGAAGCATCCAACTTCGGGAGCATTTCCGGAATTAACATTCAATAATCGGCGCCCTATTTCTTCTATTTCTATCGTGTACTTTGATAGTACATCCTGCTTAATTTTTGTATAGTCATTTCATGCTGCAACAGTGGCAAATCGTCTGAAATCGAGTGAAAAAACTCATTGAATGATTGTGCTAGTTAATCCATGTCGCCATCGTTGATTTTATTCGCTAGACCTCCGAAATAAAAAAAAAAAACCACTTCTCGATAAAATGACAGTGAGGTGGACAGATTCAACAATGTGATAAGAAAAGGTTTGGAAATTCTACATTAATGAAATTTTAAGCAAATATTTCCCTATAGGAACCCTTGGCGTCCCGGAAACATAAAAAATAGGAGTCAGTTGGGAGGTATAAGAGCTAACCTAATATTGGGATATTTATGAACATGAACTCAAAATTTCTTGTTCTTCTAATAGAAGTTGGAAAATGAAGCTTACACTGATACACAACATTATCAAGTACCAAGTATTGTCATATGAACTATCAACATAGCTTGAGCACTTTAAAAGAAATTGAAAGCAAATGCATGAAGTTTTGGGTTGATTGTGTCTAAATTTTCCCCTTTTTTCACTTTTTTTATAAATTGCGAGACAAAGTCTTTTTTTCGTTTTTTTTTTAAACTACCGAAGTCTAATTCCCTTCAGCATGGCCACCACTTTTGCTGCCAATAGCCACCTAAAATGTACTCAAAGCTATGCAAGTAGTGGGAAAATACGGGTTTGAAAACAGCTGTTTTAGAACCCGCATTTTCCGGTGTTTCCAAACCCGCGTGGGTTTCAAAGCAGGTGTTTTCAAACCCGTACGGGTTTGAAAACAGCTGTTTTCAAATCCACATTTTCCAGTGTTTCCGAACCCGCGCGGATATGAGCAGTTTCCGGAAGTGAATGTAAATTATTTCGTCAAAGCAGTGAGAGATGAAATGACGTATTAATTCGTCATGTACTTTTATTTTATACACACTCATACATAGACAGAATTTGCGGTTATTTCATAAGAGAGGATGGTCCTTAGTAGGACCGAAAGATTTTAGTAAGTTGGCTCTTAACCAACAAGTCGGGTTTCCGCAACTGCATTGGTATCTATAAAACTGCTCCATCGTGAAAGGTCTTCTTGAGCACTTGAAAGGGTGAAAATTTTAGTACTTCATGTTTCTCAGAGTCGCATCGCACCACCAGTTGTCCGTACACGGCGGTTCTGGTCCAGGTAATGTTGCCGTAAACTTATACCATAGCAAACCGCCAGAGGTTTTGCAACAGTATCGACGCGGTGCATTGTTGTATACCGGGCAGTTGTGTGGTTGTCCCGGATATTCTAACTACACCCAACACTTGTAGTATTCTGTTGTCAGCGTCATTGCCCTACCGTTCCGCATCACTGTGAATGTGCGAGTTGTAGACATCTTAGCGGTTGTTTTGGGAAATGTATCGTTTAACCTCAATTTATAAAGTACTTTTAAGCGACCATCGTCACAGTGTATGCCGCATGCAGGCCTCTGGGGAGGGGTTCCCATGAGTACCTGAGGGGATGAAGGACACTGTAGGTGAAATCAATCATCCCTTCCCTCTCTCCGCCCCACACATTTCAGGTCTTGTATTCAAGCCTACTGAAGGTGAAGGACGCTAAGTGAAAGCAATCATTCCTTACCTCTATCTCCGCCCCTAAATTTCTAAGAGAAAACTGTGTGTGTGTGTGTGAGTGAAGAATAGTATTTTTTAAGTTATACAAGTATTAAAACGTTATGTAAGTATAAAAGACCGATAATTTTTTTAAAGAAGAAAAAACGATATATAAATAAAATAGAAAAGGGAGCAGCGTTGCTTAACACAAATTGTTGCTCATTTCAAGGTACAGAGCAAGAGGCACAGTGACGTAACGTAATTAAGAACCAATCGTCATGCCATTTCACGAACAAATAAAATTGCAGCTACATTCAGACTTACTGCAGGCAAGATCAAGGCCGATCGGGACGGGTTGACGCCGTATTTAAATGAGGCTGCTTTCCGGGTGAGGTTGCTCAATATTTGTTAAGGCCGCAAGACAGTTCGAGGTCACTAGTGAATGAGACTTAGTTCAGAGAACCAATAGTTTTGTAGTTACGAGAACGAATCAGGTTGGAAAGCGTGGTTTGAGAAGGGGAGAACCATATGAGTATATATATAAAAAACCTGTTTGAGGTGTTTGAGAAAAATGGCACGCCAAGAAGGAGACCAGATTGATTTAACAGGCAATCAGGAAGAAGATTCGGATAGAGCTCTTATGGCTTCTTCTAAAATTAGGCAAACAGGCGCTGCTAGGATTGAGGCCAAATCCGGAAGCATCCAACTTCGGGAGCATTTCCGGAATTAACATTCAATAATCGGCGCCCTATTTCTTCTATTTCTATCGTGTACTTTGATAGTACATCCTGCTTAATTTTTGTATAGTCATTTCATGCTGCAACAGTGGCAAATCGTCTGAAATCGAGTGAAAAAACTCATTGAATGATTGTGCTAGTTAATCCATGTCGCCATCGTTGATTTTATTCGCTAGACCTCCGAAATAAAAAAAAAAACCACTTCTCGATAAAATGACAGTGAGGTGGACAGATTCAACAATGTGATAAGAAAAGGTTTGGAAATTCTACATTAATGAAATTTTAAGCAAATATTTCCCTATAGGAACCCTTGGCGTCCCGGAAACATAAAAAATAGGAGTCAGTTGGGAGGTATAAGAGCTAACCTAATATTGGGATATTTATGAACATGAACTCAAAATTTCTTGTTCTTCTAATAGAAGTTGGAAAATGAAGCTTACACTGATACACAACATTATCAAGTACCAAGTATTGTCATATGAACTATCAACATAGCTTGAGCACTTTAAAAGAAATTGAAAGCAAATGCATGAAGTTTTGGGTTGATTGTGTCTAAATTTTCCCCTTTTTTCACTTTTTTTATAAATTGCGAGACAAAGTCTTTTTTTCGTTTTTTTTTTAAACTACCGAAGTCTAATTCCCTTCAGCATGGCCACCACTTTTGCTGCCAATAGCCACCTAAAATGTACTCAAAGCTATGCAAGTAGTGGGAAAATACGGGTTTGAAAACAGCTGTTTTAGAACCCGCATTTTCCGGTGTTTCCAAACCCGCGTGGGTTTCAAAGCAGGTGTTTTCAAACCCGTACGGGTTTGAAAACAGCTGTTTTCAAATCCACATTTTCCAGTGTTTCCGAACCCGCGCGGATATGAGCAGTTTCCGGAAGTGAATGTAAATTATTTCGTCAAAGCAGTGAGAGATGAAATGACGTATTAATTCGTCATGTACTTTTATTTTATACACACTCATACATAGACAGAATTTGCGGTTATTTCATAAGAGAGGATGGTCCTTAGTAGGACCGAAAGATTTTAGTAAGTTGGCTCTTAACCAACAAGTCGGGTTTCCGCAACTGCATTGGTATCTATAAAACTGCTCCATCGTGAAAGGTCTTCTTGAGCACTTGAAAGGGTGAAAATTTTAGTACTTCATGTTTCTCAGAGTCGCATCGCACCACCAGTTGTCCGTACACGGCGGTTCTGGTCCAGGTAATGTTGCCGTAAACTTATACCATAGCAAACCGCCAGAGGTTTTGCAACAGTATCGACGCGGTGCATTGTTGTATACCGGGCAGTTGTGTGGTTGTCCTGGATATTCTAACTACACCCAACACTTGTAGTATTCTGTTGTCAGCGTCATTGCCCTACCGTTCCGCATCACTGTGAATGTGCGAGTTGTAGACATCTTAGCGGTTGTTTTGGGAAATGTATCGTTTAACCTCAATTTATAAAGTACTTTTAAGCGACCATCGTCACAGTGTATGCCGCATGCAGGCCTCTGGGGAGGGGTTCCCATGAGTACCTGAGGGGATGAAGGACACTGTAGGTGAAATCAATCATCCCTTCCCTCTCTCCGCCCCACACATTTCAGGTCTTGTATTCAAGCCTACTGAAGGTGAAAGACGCTAAGTGAAAGCAATCATTCCTTACCTCTATCTCCGCCCCTAAATTTCTAAGAGAAAACTGTGTGTGTGTGTGTGAGTGAAGAATAGTATTTTTTAAGTTATACAAGTATTAAAACGTTATGTAAGTATAAAAGACCGATAATTTTTTTAAAGAAGAAAAAAACGATATATAAATAAAATAGAAAAGGGAGCAGCGTTGCTTAACACAAATTGTTGCTCATTTCAAGGTACAGAGCAAGAGGCACAGTGACGTAACGTAATTAAGAACCAATCGTCATGCCATTTCACGAACAAATAAAATTGCAGCTACATTCAGACTTACTGCAGGCAAGATCAAGGCCGATCGGGACGGGTTGACGCCGTATTTAAATGAGGCTGCTTTCCGGGTGAGGTTGCTCAATATTTGTTAAGGCCGCAAGACAGTTCGAGGTCACTAGTGAATGAGACTTAGTTCAGAGAACCAATAGTTTTGTAGTTACGAGAACGAATCAGGTTGGAAAGCGTGGTTTGAGAAGGGGAGAACCATATGAGTATATATATAAAAAACCTGTTTGAGGTGTTTGAGAAAAATGGCACGCCAAGAAGGAGACCAGATTGATTTAACAGGCAATCAGGAAGAAGATTCGGATAGAGCTCTTATGGCTTCTTCTATACGAAGTCAGGGAGATCGTGCAGTATCAAGACAGTGGGCCACAACATATTACTTGAATGAGAATGGAACCCTTATTCAGATGAATGAAGGAATGCGGTTTTTTACACCAGAAAGTACTCCGCCTACAAGCCATAGAAATAGGAGAGTACAGAATGGCATTTTACTTCCATTTTTTGCTAGAATATAAAATGCCTTGCACACAAGAAAGGGAAGAATATTCAGACTGGGCCGACGCATGGATGGAGAAGTACACAACACGGTGTTTCATTTGTTCTTTAAGAAAATGGGACAAAACAGAGCCTTCGCAGAAGCATGTTATCATGACCTCTGCATAGAGTGTGCTCACCAATGGTGTGATAGAGGCCATGAAATTGGAGAAATGACCTGCCCCATGTGCCGGACAACACAAAAATTTAAATTTTTGAGACCAAACAGATGAGAACATCACTTTATAAGCAAAATCCTGCCGGCTCTTATAAGAGCCATCCACTCTTACAAATAAGCTAAATCTTTTTTGTTTTAAAAGCAGTTCGAGAAAAAAAGTTGTGTGAAAGTATTTTTAAAGCAGTTTGAAAGTCATTGTAAATGTTTGAGAAAAAAAGTTGTGTGAAAGTGAGTGGGAATTATGACGTTGTCATTACCTCTCTCAAATGTGTCGTCATACGAACATAATTATTTCGCGCTCTATTGATCAATCGTCTTCTTTGTTGAACCACAGCAACCACATACCATTTACTGACCCTTAATCATTCTACATCATAATTATTGTTTTATTGCCATCTTTTCCTCTTTTATTTAAAAAAATGAAAAAATAAATGTATTAGAAAGAAATTAAGTAGAAGCTAGAATTTTTGTTTTCATTCATTAACAAATATCATATATTAAAATCCGTTAAAACATCTTTATTTATTTTTTAATACATATAATTATTTAGAGTTTCATACATAATCTTCATTAAAACTGAACACAAAAAAATAATTATATAAAAAAAGTTATTTAAACAGTTAGGGTGTTAATGTATCTCATGTTTTAAATCAAATAATGTTAAATTTCATATAGAAAAACTTTTTTTAAGGTATTTTAATAAATGTAGTAATAAATAGTATCTTTTTGTTTCATATTCCATTTTAAAAAACAAGAAAAACTGTAAACCTTTAAATTTTTAAGTGAAAAATAAAATACGAGAAACACAAATCTACACCCTCATCACTGTGTTCAACCTATGTCAGCATGGTTTGCCTTTACGTATGACGAAACAGTAGGAGGGACGGATAACCATGGAGCACGAATTCTTCCAGATACAGTTCGAGCTTTACAAGAGTAGATTAGACTGCAAAAGCTGAACTTATGGCTAAGAAATCGGTGGTGTCGGTTAGTACTCAAACCGACCCACCGCCACCACCGCCACCATCAACACCGCTGCAACCAACACTTACCAAGCTGTTAGCGGAGCCACCTGAAAAGAAGCTTCAAGATTTACCGTCAGTCAGCTATCTGGTCCCAGCAGGAGCGGGGAGTAGTCAGCAGGGGAACCAGCTGTCTATTCAAACGCTGGAAAGCTGGCTCCAGAAGCAGCAGTAAACCTAAACAATGGCCCTTTTTAGGGCCACCAAATATATATGAAATGAGCGCTTATTATGAAATTGTATGAAAGTATTTGTGTGTGTGAAAGGGCTTATGGTAAAAGAAAAGTAAATGTTTATTCAAAAAAACATAAACAAATAAAATAAAAATAAATTTAAAATAAAATAAATTTCAAAAGAAAAAAAACCTCACGTTTCCGGAAGTGGAATAAAAACAGTTTCGTCAAACCCTCATTAGGTTTAACGTTCTGTATGACGTCATTTACCTAAATATTTCAATCATATATAGCTTTAAAACTATTGAACCAGTTTCATCCATTTTTTAAAATAGTATTTATGAATGTTGTATTGATGACGTGTATATGCTAGAATTTTTCTTAAAGTGTACATTTTAACCTAATTTCTTTAAGAATACTATAACCTTAACCTCACTTCAATAAGGACACTTCGTCAAAGTATACATATACTTTTAACCTTGACCTCATTTCGTCAAGGACACTTCGTTAAAGTATACATGTACCTTTGCCCTTGACCTCATTTTGGTTGGACACTTCGTTCAAAGTATACATGCAATTTTTACTTTGACCTCATTTCAAGGACACTTCGTTAAAGTACACATGTACTTTGAACTTTGACCCCATTTTGTTAAAGACACTTCGTCAAAGTACACATATACTTTTAACCTTGACGTCATTTTGTCAAGGACACTTCGTTAAAGTACATATGTACTTTTAACCTTAGCCTCATTTCATCAAGGACACTTTAAAGTACACATGTACTTTAACCTTGACCTCATTTCATTAAGGACACTTCGTTAAAGTACACATGTACTTTTAACCTTGACCTCATTTCGTCAAGAAAACATATTTTAACCTTGACCTTTCATCAAAGTACGTATATAACAGTGTGTAATGAGGAGATCATAATTGCGGATATCATAGTAGTTGTAGAGAGAGACAATGCTGCTTATCATTCCATGTATATTGGTGTATGAATTACACTGTTAGAGACAACGAAAACAAATTTTAACTGAACTGGATGAAGTGTTACATATTCTAGTTGACGTGCATGAAGAGTTAGAATTGATGACTATTTAACTGAAATTAATTGGTTGATTGCTATTGGTGCAACAGCAGAGGAGGATTTTATCGGTATTGAGAATGCTCTCAACAAGTTAAAGGAAATTCCCTTATCCATCAATGAACAGGAAACTAATGTGATGGAGCGTGCAGCACAGAAGTAGGAGGATGAGTATGTTTGGTCTCCCATTCCCATCACTGAACAGGAACTTAATGTTATGGATCGTGCAGTAGTGCAGAAGGAGTATGCATCATTACCTATCAATGAACAGGAAACTAATGTGATGGAGAGTGCAGCAATTACTGATAATAAGTTTAAAGAGCGTGCTGTACAAACTGATACTTTGTCAATTGAAGACATAGACCTATGTGCTAAAAGATGCATATATCAAGCTCCAGGAGGTAAATTGCGTACACATTTATTACATTACAAAGAAAATACAGACGATGAGATGACGCAAGAAAATACAGACAATGATATGACGGAAGAAAATACAGACAATGATAGGACGCAAGAAAATACAAAATACAGACAATGACATGACGCAAGACCATAAAACAAGGCAGAGAAGTACCATGAAACACCATTTCTGCATACGCAATCGACACTTTAGCTCTCGTCAGAAGCCACAACAACATCATCAAGCTACTCACCAACGCCTTACTCTAATCTGCACAGATTGTGGTAAATGTTTAACAGTAACAAGCTTCTCGAACAGCATCGATTAGTATGTAGTATGAGGAACAAACAACACGTCTCATAAGTGGGTCGCGGGTATCGAAAAACCATGCGATAGAAAAGGTGTTTCAGCCTAAACGTAATCATGATATTTTAATGACTTTGATAGAATTGGAACCTGACATTGAACTATATTTAAAGGAAGAAAGAAGAGGAGGAATAAAATATTATGTCACTCTACGCACAGTATATAGGAAAATGGTGAAAAACGAAGAAGGGAATATGTTAGAAAAATCGTATGAAATTCATCAAGAGAGTAAAACATATACTGCACTGCAACCTGAGGAGATTCAAGATGCATTACCCGAAGTGTTTCAAACATTACATACAAAATTTCAAGACTTTGAGTGTGAGGGTTCAGGTTGGCATTTAGATAAAGTAGACAATATTGAAGTGCATACCGCTACATATGATCCACTAGCAGGGTCTTCTTATTTACCATTACCTCAACCATTGGTGAGAACACGAGCCATTGTGAACATTAAAAACAATGAACATTTCCTTCATTCTACTACTAACAAAAAAGTGATCGGAAAAATGAAGGATGAAACTGCAGGTCTTCCTATAGAAGAGTTTGTAGGTCTGCTATCCAAAGTGTACAGTTTTTTATATACTGGAACAGAAAAGAAAACCGCTATAGGTATAAGTCCGGCACATATCAGAAAATTGAGGCATGAGGACTACAAAACAACTCTGTTTCGAAAATGTCAGACCATAGCAAGAAGCAATGTTACGAAGTCATGAACATCAAGTTTCTGCAGAACGAGTTGAAAAGGTAGCACTGTCTCCACTTGATGATAAGAGGTATGTGTTGAATGATGGTGTAAGTACAATGGCTTATGGACATTGTGACATCATGATTTGACGTCATGATATGACATCATAATGTGACGTTATGATGACGTAAGCAGTAAGTATATAAGCTACTATTTACATACACACACATACACTCAAAATGTTTATCATGATAACCGTGTATAAGGATGTAGAAGGACACTATTTCATATGTTTAAAACGAGGAGCCAAATGTATTACCTATTCGCTTCAGCAGTGGAAAACAATTAGAAAACATGCACACCTTATAACTGTAGGATGTGAACCGATACTGAGTAATGAGAAGAATGTGAAAGCTACCAGATATGTAGACCGACAGATTGTCACTTTTCACAGGATTCATCGAGTCAATGATAACCTGTATAACACATACATTAATCTAAATGAAGAGGAGTGGACATTATTTATGAACACGCTACCATTCATAGATGATGTGGTTTATTCAGAATGTGAAAACCAAGTTGTATGAAGTGCTCAACTGTGATAAAAACTGTAAAGAACAAACGTAATTTTCTTGTATGTGTGAGAAGTGTATTTTTATATTACACTTATTAATGTTTAATGTAGTTGAATAATGTATTTAATGTATTCATTCATGTGTTAAACAATATGTGTAAAATAAAGTTGAATGTATATTTGAATGTGTTTTATTTATATGTGTTTGAAATAAAAGTCCATATTTTTTAACCAACAAACACTTGAATTACAATTCATTTTTAACAATACTTAGCTAATACTTAACTAACAAATACTTAACAAATACTTAAAAAAAGGTTTACTTAACAATACTTAGCAAATACTTAACAAATGCATAACTCACATTGCTTAATAAAAAAAGGTTTACTAAACAAATACTTAATAAAACAAAGGTTTATAGCGATCATAAATCATATGTTTTACAATAAAATCACTGTCACTGTGTCTGAGTACCTCTAGAATGTTTTCTACACTTACACCTCGAGCCCGTTGTAAAATATACTACTGACAGTAAAATACACATGCATTGGACAATGGCTGTTGTAATGGTATACTATTCATTACAAAGTTTTTTCCTAAAATTTGAACTATACGTTTATCTGTAGGTGCTATACCATAGGAATCAAAATACTTTTTATTATATACCGCCAGCCAATGTTGCCCGGGCTTATCCTGTTCATCTGTGTTAATCACATAAGGCTCCGGTTGCCATGTAGGTAACTTATCAATAGCAAATCCACCATGAAAAATATCCTTAATCATACAGTCATGTTTTAAAATAGCTTCAATCTGCCACGTATTCATGTGTAGTTTCGACTTCCCGTGACTTTCTTCCGAGTCATGAATGAGGTGTGAAATAATGCTTGTATATCCATGAGTGTTGTTGCTATGTGAAATAAGACGATCTTTCAGAAACAGAGCCACATTGCTCCATAATCCATTAAATACATCGTTAATATGAGCGACTTCATCATCCTGTCCACAACCAGCTTCCGATTTCCTTACAATTCTAAAGGTGACGTCAAGTTTTGAATTTTTTAAATTTTAATGTTCTTCTGTTGTTTCTGGTATGTAGAATTCTACTGGTGCACTTGGTCTAAGAGCAGTATTCTACGTCAGATGTTTTTCAACTGTTTGTGTTGGTAAAATGCGAAACCATTCTAAAGGTGAAGTACTACATTCACAGAATTGATCATGAATAAGTGACATCTTTTTAAAAAATATCTTTTGATGTTGACGCTTTGACTCTTTTTCGTTTACTAACAGGTTTGCGTGGGTGCTTGCGCCTTTTACCGTTTGCTATAGCACCTACGAGTCGTGTTGTTGCTTCCTGAGCTACTTTTCCAGTGACATCTTTGGCAATACCTCTTAATGTTTTTTTCAAATGAGGAGCAACCATTTTTGCGCCAGATGCAAGTAGTGGTACAGCCTTTCTAGCCAATGCACTCAGAAAAGAACCAATACCTTGTCCGTATTGCATTCGAGTGCCTCAAAATCAGGTAGTGCCCGCTCAACTTGGTATTGAAAATGGTTTCGATAAATATTTGGATTGTGAATATAAGGCTTCATATTGCTTTTTGTCTAAAATGAAGTTTAGAGATGACTTTACCACTCAGAAATGCTACGTTTTTTCCCCTGTGTCGTTCTTGATATTGATTTCAATGGTATCGAACTTGTTGCTATTTACAGAAACATAATGTGGTTCCCCATACGTTTTAGTGACTATATCACCATCTTTTCCTTGAACAGCTACTGCACGTAATAAAGGGACATAATAATCACCAACAACTTGAGGATCACAAATACCACAATACACATACAAAGTGTAAAATCCACGTGTAATGTTAGAGGTATAGTCCGATTGGTACATTTGTTCACTATCTACGTTAGATGTAAATAAACCCGTGTCACGAAATCCTTCTATAATGACCTCGTGGAACTCTTCTATACCATACCAAAAGGAATAACCTCCATCTTTTTTAAATGTAGGCCACATATGAGGGTATTGAATTTCTGCCAATGCTAATTCAAAACTGTTTCTTAAATAAATTGTTTTTGGCATACGTATTTGAAACGTGGAAGCCGTATTATTTGGATAAATATCCTTGCTTGCATTGCTCGGTAAAGTAATGTAAAAACTTGTTGATTCCATGACGTCTAAATTGAAAATGACCGTTTGTGCTTTGGTATAACATTAATTTCTACACTTATGGTTTCGTCTACTGTACCTCAACAACACCCACTTAAGCACCGTACATTTTGAAAGGTTTTCATAAAACGTAATGAAGGTAATTTAATACATTTCCCATTCAAGCTCATGTTGACGGACATTTTTAATATCTTGTATGGTTGTACGTTTTGCAAAAATGGTTAAGGGAATGTTACTGTTTGCTTTAGCCTCAGTGAACTCTTTCCATCTAACTGGTACACTTCCACGTTCTTTCTTTCGTGACCCCACCAGTGCTTCTTTCAATAAGTCAACAAAATTTGAATTAGAAATGGCTTCACCCGTACTTAACACAAGTTCTTTCTGTTCAGTCCACTGTATTCCATTATCTTTCAGTTCTTTTAACACTAAAGTCACCTTTTGATGATATGTAGGTGGAAAATACTGTACTATATTTGTTTTCTTATCTGGAGGTGTACCACGTTTTTGTTTGTAGCGTATATATTCTCCCACCAGCTGTGACATCTTTTTAGCAGCTTCATGATTCCTTTCACCTTTTAATACATGTTTTATTTTACTTTTCAAATCACTCTCCTTAGACTGAGACTCTTTGAGTTCTAACAACATAAAATATTCAGATTCTGGAATCAACACTATTTTCTGTGTGTGTTTCATCGTCGTATAAGCTGTGCTAACAGGGGTAGGGAAAGGTTGCTTAAGTTCCAATAAAACCACCTTTTTGATTAATTAGCTTGAGAGATACTGTTTTGCTACTCAGTGTTCTCAACAAGTGTTTATGACGTTTCAGCTTTTGATAAGCTTGTGGATTTAATGGTATATGCCCTTTTAAAACGTTGAGACAAATTTCAAATAAACTAGTTAATTCTTCTTTTGTCGCTTGTTTAAGTAAAGCTTTATGAAGGAATGGTTGATTTGATTTTAGTCGCTTTGACATGTTGCTTTATTCAATGTAAAAGCTAGATATGACTGCTGTGCTATAGACATAGCCTTATTTACATCAACGAAAGTATGTCATGTGGTACAATACCAGTACGAATGCGAAGGTGTTCTTCTGTTTTTGGTTTTAAGTCAATAAGCAAATACCCAAAAGGTTTAGTTGTGGCGTCTTGAAACGCTTCAATTAAAAATTGTGATTTGCCTGGATACATTTGACGCGCCAATGTTGTAATTTGTTGATTATATCTTGGATTCTTAAACAAAATAATATAATTAGAATTCAAACTAATATTTCGCATTTCTTTTCCTTGATGATTGATTGACTGATTTGTTTAACGACACCGGCAACCCGTTAGGATCATATTGTGTCGGTTCTGTTGCTATAGGAAGACTCAGTTGAAACTAAAATCAATTAAAATAGACATAACAAGTAGTGTATAATCTAAAACCAACTATATTCAATTTAAAACTTCTGTACAAGTGTAACAGAAGTTCAGAAAAGAAATAATTTTACTTGATGCTACCTTTGTAAAAAGATTTTTCATGGAATTCACACTGTAGAAGCATGAACGAATGTTCTGAAAATCTAGACAATTGAGTAGAGTATGTTTTACAGTCAGACGTTCTTGACAACCAATACATTCTGGAGGCGCTTCGCCTCTCAGTAGATATCCGTGGGTGATGTATGTTTGCCCGATGCATCGTTTGGTAGCATAAGTACGTCCATCTTTTGTAGTAATATAGTCACGGATATCTAGATAGAGCTTTTGCTTGTATCGACACACTTTCACACCTTTTCCATTCCCAATTGGGATGAGAACTTTTAAGTTGTGTTGTTGTGGTGGTGTAGCACTTTCTTGCGTGAAGGCTGGTTCACCACTCACGTTCACACCTTGTCCAGTTGGGATAAGACCGGATTGTTTTAAGTGTTGTAGTATGTTGTTTACACTTCCTTGAGTAGCAGCTGGTTGCTCACTAACTTTTATTTCTCCTGAATTCATTTTGATGTTCACTCCTCAACGGTTCGTTTAAAAATGATGAGGAGTGACTGTGTTGTACCCTTTTATTGTATAGAAGTTTCCACTGGCGCATGCGTAACTAAACATATTTCTGCTACTAAAAACTGAATGTCTGGTAGCCAATCATAATCAGTCTTTTGTAATGCTAGTCCTAACAGAAATTGTTCATGTGGTACACCAAGACTGCTACACTTTTGTGTAAATTCCACCAACACTTGATGAATCGGTAAGTTGAGCCGTGCTTTTTTCAGTGTGCATTAAAGTGCATAAACACAGCATCAAGTTTTTTATTCAAAGAAAAATGAGGTGTTAAAACAAAAGACTATTCTATAAACTAATGTACATGCAATGAGCATAACGTTTTTTAAATTCAAGTTCCATTACACGATACGATTCCATGTGGTTCTACCTTAAGTTCACCACACACCTTACAGAAATTGTCTGGTTCACAGTCTTTACAGTTGTATTTATGACAATGACACTCCAAAGAACTGAGATCCACCACAGTACTCACAAATGTAAGCAAGTTGATTGTACGCGTGTTTGTTACAATTTCTCACTTCTCTCTGATCCTCTTTCCTCAACTCGCTGTCTTTCATGCGTTCATGAAAAAGTTGTATTTTCAATATTTCATGACATTTTCCTTCCAAAAGCTCTGCAACTTTTGGTATAATGTCTAAAAATGTGTTCCATTCCTCATCATTTAGGTTGATGAAGTTATTTCATGGTTATGACGGTTGAGTGATACTAAAGTGCGTTCCTTTTATATGTCATGTATATGTACCTCTTTTCAGCAAACTTAATGACTGCAATGTGTTTATCGTCAGAGAGTTTGAATTCATAACCCTCATCACGCAGGTGGTAACTATTGACTCTTATTTTATCCCACATAAGAGTTGAGAGGACAATCCATCTTGACCCCGGTAAAAGACGTGCAAACCGCCGATATGCTCCTTCTTCTACACAGACTTGTAAGTTATCACTGACAACGAATGCTGTGTTCATGGTTGCGTTCATGGTTATGACTGTTGAGTGATACTAAAGTTCGTTCCTTTTATATGTCATATGACGTCATAAAATTGTTAACGAATCATAGTGTGAGTTGCTTGAAGACGTCACAGAATTTTTAACCAATCATATTTGATTCCTCACTCCAATAGATTATGAACCACTTTCTAACGAGCTCTTTTACTTCAGGAAGCCATTCATCATCGCTCTGGATTTTCTACTCGAACATCCATGTAGCGTACCAATCCTTAAATATTTTCTCCATAGCTCTGTCTTCCTTCATGTTGTTACTGTTCATGAATGTATTGTTACCCCTTTAATATGCTTATTAGCCCTCGATGCTGTGACGAAATGATGCATGTTCGTACATGCTTAGATGTGATGACGAAATCATGCGTCATTTCATCTCTCACTGCTTTGACGAAAAAATTTACATTAACTTCCGGAAACTGTGCTCGTATTCGCACGGGTTTAAAAACACCTGTGGTCATACCCGTACGGGTATGAAAATACCTGTTTTGAAACCCACGGTTTGGAAAAACCGGAAAATGCGGGTTTGAAAACAGCTGTTTTCAAACCCGTATTTTCCCACTACTTATGCATCTCTGCTGACTCATAAAATGTTTCACTTGTAAAAAACTTTAAAGTAAGGTGCAAAGGTTTAATAATTCCATAAGAACTACGTTTTGGTGTAATTTGAACCATAAGAGTTCAAGAGAAGGGAAGGAAGGGATTGAAACATAAAAAATGAAGTAGTTCCGAGGTATGAGAAATGGTTTTGGGTATTTATGACCATTGACCCAAAATTTCTTGTGCTTCTCATAGTTGTGGGGAATTGAATCTTACAGGACTGCACTTTATTATAAAGAGGAACATATAAGTACATAAGAGGTACATACAAACTGTCAATATAGCTCAATACTTTGAGGAATTTGAAGAAAACGCTCGACTTCGATTTCATCGAAATTAGAGTGTATTTCTAAACTCTATGACAAATGATGATTGCACATGAAGTTGTTGAATCTTACTTCAGTAAATTATCCCAGTAATTGACAGTTTGTGTGCAAGTTTGGTGGGGAGGCATAGGGGCAGAGAGTTCGGAAAAAAAAGTTTCATCGAAATCCCCCCCCCTCACCCTTCCAATGGTACCTATTTTCTAGGGCTGTGAACCGGTTCGGAAAACTGAACCGCGGTTCGAACCGGTTTTCTAAGACTAAAAACCCGGTTTAAATCGGTTTTTTTGTCATGAGACATGTTATTGGCCAAAAATAAGAGTGATTTTATTTATCACTTCAGAAACGTGAGTACGACTCCCTCACCAGGACTTTTGTTTTGCTATGTATACAAATCGGCATTTTTCCGTAAAAATCAGCAGTCGGAATCGCATTGAGTTTCTGCTTCAATTTTCGGCCAAAATCATTCAGCATTCAACAATTTCAAATTGCTCAATTCCTTTGGCCAAACACAAAAACATAGGCATCAGTGATGCAAAGCCCCCAGCCAAACTAAAACTTGACGTTGCACATCTTTAATATATATTCTTTCACTGTGTAAAGTTTCATAGCTTTATATCAAAGCGTTCACGTATTTACCGACATTTACACAATTTTACAAAATCTTTAAAATTCAAATATTGCGGCTTTTTTTCGTCATTTGCGAAAAAAAAACAAAGTTCGGGTAGAGAAGGACCTAAGAAACTTTCGATTAAAATTTTATAACTATTTGAAGAAGACTGAGAGAAATGAGTGGTGTGACAATTCAGTTATTTACTGCTATTTATTCCAGTTTTTGCCAAACTTCAAAGTTCCGCCATTTCGACAGTTTTTGGCGAACCGCAAAAAAAAAATATAGTCTTGTAGGCGAACCCATGGGGAACATCCCTGCGTAACATTCAAACGATTGGAGTAAAACTGTAGGAGTAGCATTATAAAATGGGTCAAAACGGGCACAAAAATTGCCGTCATTTTGTCAGTTTTTCGTCAATCGTAAAAAGTAATAGCCATGTGGGGGACCACCCAGGGAACATTCCTGCGTAATATCAAAACGAGTGGAGCAAACCTGTATGAGGAGTAGCATTTTAAAGAAAATTTTTAACATACGCACATACGTTCAAGCCTTCAATAGTGATACGACTAGGCCAGTTCGACAAAGTCGCTGGGTTAAAAAACCGAAAAAACGGTTTTTCATTTTCGAACCGATTAACTGAACTGCGAAAATTAAAAAACCGCGGTTTTCAGATGAACCGGTTTAACCGCACAGCCCTACTATTTTCTGTGTATCCAGTGGAACTGACATGTTATTGCTTTACAGTGAGATTAGGGTGTAAATAAGAGTTCTACCGCACTTTTGCGGTAGAACTCTTATAAGAGTTCTGCCGCACATGATGTATTTGTATGTGAAGAGTTGTGCGGCACTGGGCGCGGCGGACTGGGCGCACAGGATGGAGGATAGAGTGTGACGAAAGAAAACGTCATATGATGCAAGGATTGCGATTGCGAGCGAAAAGTGTGTTTCCGGTGAAACGTCTCGAGTGAAAGGGTGTGTGTGCGGAGACGGACGGGGTGTGGAGAGAGAGAGACAGAGAGAGACAGAGAGAGAAAAGAAGGCGTGATTGTCTCGAGTGAAGGAGGGTGTGTGTGCCGAGACGGGGTGGAGTTTTTTTTATAAAGCATTTCCCATTCTCATACATACAAAACACGGTTTGTTTGCTTATTTGTTAATAGTTGGCGGCCGCGAGCGAGGCTCCTCGCGGCCAGGAGACAAGCTCCTCACTGAGGTTTATTAGGTTTATTGTAGTTTTTGTAGGTGATGATGTCCCTCGCCTGCCTGCCACACTGGGACATTTGCTGGGAATTGAACAGGAAGCAGTTGCTCTTGTTGTTGCAAGTTAAGCATCTGAAGGTGAAGTTGTCTTTCAATGCCTCAACAAATGCCGCTGTAACTGAGCAATGGAGGCAGGCTTGGTGTCCGCAGGGTGCGCAGATGGTCTTTTCACATAAAATGCTATAGTTGCAACCCGGACAAACGGCGTGATCAGCTCGGGGTGTAGTACTCAAACCATTCTGGGTATTCTTGATCTTCAATGATGTTTGGTAGATCTTCTCCTAGGATGTTACTTCTTAAGTAAGCTTTTCTGAACTCTCCATCGGCAACGTTTGCAATTCTTTTCCCTGTTGTTATGATCCTATTAAAGGTGACTGGCACGCAGACGGCGTCAACGTTTTTTGGATCTGGAAAAAGTTCCACAAAATACTTTCTGTATGGTTCTTCGCGAAGCTGTGTTGGTTGAAAAAAGCGTGTATAAACGGTGTCGAAAGTTAATAGATCTTCGACATGAATTGTAAATTCCATTGTTGCATCCATTGCAAAGGCTTGCAAAGGCTTGAATATATACTCTGCAGCTGATCAGACCACCCCCAGTACAGAGTATTGACGACCACCCCCCCACCCCTCCCCAAGAATCTGTGTTGTCGACCACCCCCCCCCCCCACCCCTCCTCTAGAGTTCTTGACGAAATGGATGGCAGTGTAAACGTCATTTTGTGCAGTTGCGTGATTACGAGATTGGGAAATAACAGCTTCCGCTGTAGCGTTGATGAAGCGCTGTACCACCCCACCCACCCCTCCCCTCCCTCCCCCAGAACTCATATATAAGTGAGGCTGTTGTCAGTGTAGCTACCAGAGGTACACACAAAGAGGTACACAAGATGAACTCGCCAGCTATTGCCATAGATGACCTGAGCCGTTTCGAAGCCAATGAGGTAGTTAGGATTGTGATGCCGTTGACGGATAAGAAGGCAAAGGCTGAGATGAACTATGCTTTGGAGGAAACTTTACAGTTTCCATCGGCAGTGGCTCCGGTGGAGGAAACGAAGATAGTGCGGAGCAAGGACGGTCGGATGCTAACAACGGAGTGTTACAAGTGCTGGGTGTGGTTGGAGTATGAGGGGCAGCCGCACAATTGCCCGGTGAAGCACAATGCCCCGCGACGTTACTGTTGTAAAACATGTGGTGGATTGCTGCCATACAACTTCACAGCGACATTGCCAGGACCATTGCTTACAGATTGCTGGTGGTGTGGAGCGATGCTGAAGAACTTTGGTTATTATAACTTTCACCCATTCAGATGCTCGAGGAGGCCGTTTACAATGAATGAATTCTACCGCTCACAGTGTGACTGCGGAGAGCCAACGTGTTGGTGAACATCATGGACGGGGGAGGGGGGGGGTACATCAGCGCTGTGTATAGTGGGGGTTTTTGGTGAACTTTAGACATTTTATTAGTTTGTGAATGACATTTGCATTTTAACGTTAAATTGTTTAATATATTTTATCACAGACTCTATATGTTTATAGTGTTGCGAGTTCATCTTGTGTACCTCTTATGTTTAACGTTTTTGGTTATCTTTTAGCATTTGCATTTAACGTTAAATTGTTTAATTTTTATTTTACATTTAACGCTAACTTGTTATATTTTATTGCATGAAATTGTGGTTTATAGTTAAGTGGAAAAAAGTATTGATGTGAGAAGCAACAATAAAAATTGTTTTTACTTTCAAACAGCCTCTTTGTGTGTGCGTGTATATAAAAGGGGGGGGGGGAGGGGGAAACATCACATCAGTCTTTAGTAGTTGACGGCGGCGGCAGCAGCAGCGCAGCGCAGCAAGCAAGGATGGCTATGAATTCAGACACATCAGTGTTTTGTCATGAGTGCAAACGGACATTTCCATTTCTGGACTTGTATGTGGCACATACATGTAAACCAGCAAGGTTGAAACGTGCTATTGAAGAGCTTGTTCAGCAGATAGAAGTGAAGAGACAAAAGACGATGCAAGATAGCATTATCAGACCTGATCCGTTCCTCTGCGGTGAATGTGTAAAGATATTTGCATCTATGGAAGCGTTTGACACACATGTATGCAGGATGCTTCCAAAGACAGTACAAGTAGGGAGAGGGAGAAGAGTGAGTCTTGGTGAAAATGCACAGGAAAGACGGTTTGAGCCTGAAGATGGATCGGATTTATTACTTGAAATGCGGCAACAAGAGAATCGGATTAAGAGACATTTGTTGGAGACCTTAAACCATGGCATGAAATGGTACATTGTCGTGCATGCACGCTTCAAGAAACTGACGGCGAATGCTGAAGGTGTGATGGTAGAACAAGTGGATAATGCTTTTATCAGCAGTCAAACACATATAGCCTACAATCCAGAGGATATTGAACAGCCAGAAGCCTATAAAGAATTGTTTATCAAGTTTGATGAACATGAGCGACAAGGGTCTGGCTGGGTGTTGGATAACATCTTGTATATTGAAGTGCATACAGCTACATCAGCACCTCTGGAAGCAAGCAGTTATATCAAACTGCCGAAGAGAGTGAAGGATACAAAGGGTGTGTTAAACATTCAGAATAAAGACAACAAGTGTTTCTTATGGTCAGTATTGGCTCACCTTCACCCTTCAACAAGCAATGACCCACAGCGTGTACATCAATACAAGGTATTTGAGAATGAATTGAAGGTGGAAGGCATGACATTTCCGACACCGACCAAGGACATTCCAAAGTTTGAAAAGGAGAATGATGTGTCCATCAAGGTGTTTGGATATGAACAGGATGTCGTTGTTCCGATACAACTGAGTCGAAACACCAGCAGCGCCAGCAGCGCCAACAGCGCGAGAGAAATCAACTTACTTTTGATTAGCAATGACAAGACAAGGCATTATTGTCTCATTAAGAATTTCAGCAGACTGATGGCTTATCGTACCAAGTATAATGGAGTAATGTTTTATTGTTTCAACTGCCTTCACGGGTTTAAGCGACAAGATCTGTTAGACAAGCATCGCGAAGTGTGTGGCAAGCATGGAGCGCAACGTTTATCATTTCCCAAGGAACCCTTCATCAAGTTCAAGAATGTAGCCAAACAACAGCGAGTCCCTTTTGTGATTTATGCCGACTTTGAATGTTTCACGAAAAAGCATGAAGAAGTGAGGTACCAGCATCATCGTCCAAACAGCTTTGCCTATGTGGTTGTGAGCCAGTATGAGACACGCGCCCCAGTCCTGTATCGAGGAGACAATGCTGTGAAAGTCTTTTTAGACCATATGGTGGCTGAGCGTGATCGTATTGTGCACGGTTTACAACAGCCAAAGGAGATGGTGATGACTCGCGCAGACAAAGAGGATTTCAGGACTGCGGTCGACTGCTACATTTGTCATGAGCCTCTAGGAGCAGATCGTGTGAGAGATCATGATCATATCAATGGCAAATACCGTGGAGCTGCACATAGTGAATGCAATTTACAATTTCGATTTCGAAAGGATCAGCAGGGGGATAAAGATTCGTTTATCATCCCTGTCTTTTTCCACAATTTGCGAGGCTATGACAGTCATTTGATCATGGAGGAAATTGGAAAGTTCAAAAATGAAACGCTTACGGTCATTCCCAACACCGTTGAGAAATATATTGCATTCACCATGAGCAATCTGAAATTTACGGACAGCTTTCAGTTCATGAGTACGTCTCTACAGAAGTTGGTCTCCAACCTGGCGGTAGAAGGGAAAGAGAACTTTTATCACATGACCTCTCACATTCACGATAGCGACCAGCAAGAGTTACTGTTGAGAAAGGGAGTGTACCCCTACGATTACGTGGATGAGCCATCCAAGTTTGCTGAAACACAACTGCCGTCCAAGGACAAGTTTTACAGTCAGCTTAGTGAAGAAGGCATTAGTGATGAGGATTATGCACATGCACAGAAGGTGTGGGAGACATTCCACTGTACTACATTTGGCGACTACCATGACTTGTACCTGAAATCGGATGTGTTACTGCTGGCTGACGTGTTTGAAAACTTTCGTCACGTATGTCTCAACACCTATGAATTGGATCCTGCCCACTACTATACAGCGCCAGGCTTGTCGTGGGATGCGATGTTAAAAGCGACAAAGGTGAAGTTGGAATTGATCAATGACATTGACATGTACCAAATGGTTGAACAAGGCTTACGTGGAGGAATATCTGTCATCACACACAAGTATGCGAAAGCAAATAACCCCTACGTAGCAGAGTATGATCCCACGAAACCGACCCATTACCTGATGTACCTGGATGCGAACAACCTGTACGGCTGGGCCATGTCACAAAGCATGCCGGAAAGTGGATTCATGTGGGTGAACGAGCCAGAATCCATTGACTTCATGGAAGTGGATGAAGATGACGAGATTGGCTACATTTTAGAAGTGGATTTGGAATACCCACAGACCATTCATGATCGTCATAATCACTACCCAGTGGCTCCAGAACGGAAATGTGTGAAGGTGGGAGAATTGTCAGAACATAGTGAGAAGCTACGGAAAGATCTCAACATGAAAGGCAAACTTAGTGAAAAGCTTATTCCCAACTTGTGTGGCAAGAAGAAATATGTACTTCATTATAGAAATTTACAGCAATATGTGTCACTGGGATTGGAAGTCACGAAGGTGCATCGTGCCATCATGTTTGCACAGAGCAAATGGTTAGCGAAATACATCTCGTTGAACACGGAAAAGAGAAAGTTGGCCAAGAACCCGTTTGAGAAAGATTTTTTCAAATTGATGAACAACTCTGTGTTTGGCAAAACCATGGAAAATGTGAGAAAATGCATCCATGTGGAACTCGTTCACCAGGAAAAGCGGTTCAAGAAAGTTGTAGCCAAACCGTCATTCCACCAATTTAGAATTTTCAACGAAGATTTGACCGCGGTACATTTACACAAAGTGGATTTGCTTCTGGATAAGCCCATTCAAGTCGGCTTCACCATTCTCGACCTCAGCAAAGTGCTCATGTTTGACTTTCATTACAACTACATCATGACCAAGTATCCCGACGCCAAGTTGTTGTTCAGCGACACCGACAGTCTATGTTACGACATAGAAACGGATGATATCTACAAGGATATGCAGGAAGATGCCGACTTGTTCGACACAAGTGACTATCCCCCCAATCATTTCCTGCATTCCAACGTGAACAAGAAAGTGCTTGGGAAAATGAAAGATGAGACGGCGGGCATTCCCATTGAAGAGTTTGTTGGACTTCGGCCGAAAATGTACAGCATGATGTATGGTGGGAAAGAAAAACATACGGCTAAAGGTATCACTTACGCGTGTCAAAGACGGATGAAACATGAGCAGTATAAAGACAGTTTGTTCAACCAAACGCAGATGATGGTGACAGGACACACCATTCGAAGCTATGACCACCAGATTTTCTCGGAGAAGTTGAGGAAAGTAGCTCTCTCCCCCTTTGATGATAAGCGATACGTGTTGAATGATGGCTATTCCACTTTGGCGCATGGGCATTACAAGGCAGCCAGGGCGGCGGCAGCAGCCAGGGCGGCAGCAGCGGCAGCAGCAGTATAAAAGGGGGCGGACTCTCACCACAACTTCAGAGTGAGTTGAGAGTGAGTTGAGGGTGAACATGAAGAGATCTGCAACAACAACGGATATGGATACTCTAGCAGATACGGTGAAAGACTTGAACGTGAACAATCCCGCCACCACCACCACCACCACCACCACCACTATCAAGAAATTAAAAGTGGAGACGGCACCGACACCACAGTCGTGGGATGGAATGCTTTCTCTAGGCAATGGAAAGTATATCAAGATTATGAAACAAAGCGATGAAGGTGTGGTGAACATTCGCAAGTACCTCAGAGATGAGGGGACTGGAAGGAACCGTCCTACGAAAAAGGGTATCTTGCTGACCATACCTGAATGGAAAATGTTGAAGAAGCAGGTGAAAGAAGTGGATAAAAGGCTTCGCAGACAAGACGACAACGCATAACCAGGTAACCCCCATCATGAATGCACTCATGTTAAACGATGGTGTTTACCTTAAAGTCAATGAGAGGAATGAAGTGATGATGGGTTCTCGGAGATGTTCCGCTTATCAGTTTAAACCTGAAGTGTGGAAAGACTTTAAAAACATACCGCTTGAAGCTGGGTTTAAACGCAGACTTGAAAATAAACTGGAAGTGACGGTGGCTGAATATGATTCGAACATACGTGTGACATTCTGTAGAAATCTTTTACAGGATTATCCAAAGGATTATAAGGGAGTTGTGCCAGACATACCCTATGCACAGTTGATCTTCTTTGATATCAAGAACTGGCGCGCAATCTTACGATTCCTAGAAGCTATACAGCATCCACTGTTCGACATCCTCCGAGTATAAAATACACACAGACGAGATGGAAGACGACTATTTGATGGATTATGAACCCATGACATATGGGTTCTCCTATCTGAGAAACTTATGTGATGACATTGTGCTACGGCATTTTGGACAGTATCTCGTCCTATCGCTTGATGACCAATCCGTGTTGAAGGATCACCTAGACAAGTTGAGAATACCCGGCTTTCTCCTAGCAGTCTCGGATGAATTAGAAGTGCGTGTGACTGAGAACGGTCTAGACGTGTTTGTACAATTTCGCCAATATGACGAGCTTACAGAAGGCTGCGACATCATCACCCTCAGCACCGTGGAATGGAACGCGCTGTTACACGCATTGGATTGGGAAGAATCTTCTGCTTGAATTCAAAGAGGATGGAATACAACTCAAGCGGGGTACCAAATCCATTGAGGTGACACAGCCTATGCGGCTGATGCGGCTGATGGACATGGAAGAAGGATATGAACTGAAACTGTCTGAACATGAAACTGTTAAAGTGATAAAGTTTGGTGATGTGCGTTATGTGAGCTTTCATAGCATTTACAAACGTGGATGTAATGTCTGTGATACCTATATTAATTTAAATTCTAATGAATGGCATGCATTGATCCATGTATTGAAAGAAGAAACTTGTAAATAAAACACAATAAAAACAAGATCAGTTTGAAACTTGAGTCTTTTTATTTTCTTCAACAACTTAACTACAGCTTAACTACACCCCCATTAATAAAACAAAGGTTTATAATGTCTATAGACAAAATCCTTTACAATAAAATCCCCATCCTTTCTTTTTAATATATTCACAATGTCAAACATACTCTGGCCTCGAGCTCTATGCCATATATAATAGACACAATAAAAACCACACGCCGATGATATCGGCGTTTGTAATGAGATGGAATTATACATATAGTCCTTTCTTAAAAACGTTTCTAAACGCTCATCGAGAGGGAACAGTCCATAAGAGTCAAAGTATTCCACAGGGTCTTTGTCATAATACACTGCCACCCAATGCTCTCCTGGTTCATCATGATCGTCGGTGTTGATGACATAGGCACCGCGTTGCAAAGACGGTGGTAACTGGTCCATGGCAAACACACCTTGAAACAAGTCTTTGGTCGCGGCATCATGGCTCAGGATAGCTTCGATCTGCTTCGTGTTCATGACTGGTAGTCGAATTGGATGCTACGATTGGCACTGATCTCAATAATGTTGTCAAATTCAGCATAGACGATGACATTGATGGTAGGTTGCAAAGCCCTAGCAAAGTTCATTTCTAGCCGCAAATTCCCATGCTTGATCAGGGGAAAATGATCAGCTCCATCATAATCCGGTGTTAAGTCGAACGAAAATAAAGAATACCCTCTAGGCCAATCTTCCCTTTTTATAATGGAGCTTTTCTCACCATTCAATCGGTCAAACGATTTGTAAAGCGTTTCAAAAGCGTCTAGGTACTTGTCCTGTGGAATGTCAAGCTTGAGCGGTTTGGACAGGACTGGTTCACCATCCGT
Organism: Protula sp. h YS-2021; assembly: GCA_949752745.1. Lineage (NCBI taxonomy): Eukaryota > Metazoa > Annelida > Polychaeta > Sabellida > Serpulidae > Protula > Protula sp. h YS-2021. The sequence continues at coordinate 109,120,284 of OX457024.1, forward strand.
GTACAGTTGCATATAGTTCAGATCAAAATGTTTGAAATCATATGGATTCCTCGCGACTGACCCACCAAAGGCTTCGTTATGAACCAGACCAATGACAATGCGATGTGGCAATTGACCCAAAGAGATGTTGTCTTTCACAAAAGACCGAAACCCTGCCGGAATGGCCAAGACTTTACATTCTTTTCTAGTGATGATGATCTTGGCAGGACTTTTCAGCAATGCGTCTGTATGCCCTAACTGAATGCCTGGACTCACCCTCACTTTGCGAATGGTTAAAAATGCCTCTTTCACTTCTACCTTATAGGTATTATCTGCAGCCATCAATACATAATCATCTTTCTGTCTATGGAAACGCAACTTCAAACTGATGCCATTCGGAAGATAGCGATCCTGCTCAAACAAATCTATCCTTAAGCCGCCTGCCAGCATAAACTCACGGCTGAGACGTGTATGCAAATAACGATGGTGTAAGCCATTGTTTCCTTGCTCAGCTAGATCACTACCGTCGGCATTGACATGAAACCCTGATACATAGCGTTCATGATTAGGCCTTTTCACCTCATGACTATTCATCGACCCAGCAGTATCCTTGTACATGAGCCGCAGAGAGCGCTCGGAATGGAGACTTTCTTCCGAATCATGGATGAGATGCGAGATCATGCTGGTATACCCATGGGTGTTGTTACTATGAGATACCAACCGATCATTCAGAAACAATTCAATATTAGACCATAGCCCGTTAAACACATCATTGATGCAGGAGACCTGATCCTCTGGGCCACACGCTGTTCCATCGGCCTTTACAATGCGGCATACAATATGAAGTTTGCTGTTCTTTAAATCCAGATATTCTTCTGTACTCGCAGGAATGTAGAATTCTATGGGAGCACCCTCTCTAATGGTCGTCAGTGGTTGATAGTCGACATTATAACTTTTCTCTACAGCCGTTTGCGTTGGCGGTACGTGAAACCATTCCAATGGTGAAAGACTGCATTCGCACGAATGATTGTGAATGAGAGACATGATTTCAAAAGATATCTCTTTTATGCTTTTTTGATGTTATCCGTCTAGCTGTTTTTCGTCTTCTAGCACGTTTCATCGGTTGCACTCTCTTTTTATGTACATCACCACCACCACCAAACACACGCTGTGCTACTCGGCCCGTCACATCTTTCGCAACATTCTTTGCAGCCTTCTTAAGATGTGGCGCAACGATCTTAGCCCCAGCCTTAAGTAGTGGAATAGCTCTACGAGCCAATGATCCCAGTATTGAACCAATACCATCCCCATATTGAATTCGCGCTCCTTTGAATCCTGGTAATTCTCCACCCACTTGTCGAAGAAAATGGTTGCGATATGCAGACGGATCGTGTGTGTAGGCTTTCATAGTGCTTTTGGTCGAAAATGGAGTTTACAAATCACCTTTCCAGTTTGAAATGGAACAGTATGGCCTGTGCCGTCCTTTATATTCATCTCTATCATGTCAAATTTGGATGTGTTTACAGGAACATAGTGCGGTTCGTTGTACGTTTTCATAACAATCTCACCATCATGGCCTTGTATCCCAACAGAACGTAGCAAAGGCACATAATAATCCCCAACCACTTGTGGTTCACAAATACTACAATACACATACAGTGTATAAAACCCCTGTTTCACATCGGCTTTATGGTCAGCTCTACATGTTTCAGTATACCAGTGATCTGGGATAAATCCTAAAATCTCAGCCAATCCAGTGGAAAAGGACACTTCATAGCCATAATCGAGAAATAGAAACACGCGTCGTCTAATTCTATCATACTTTAGCCGAATAATAGCTTCTTCTTCTCCTCCTCCTCTAAGGTCCTCGGAGCTTACTCCTTCATTCACTGCCTGACATAGTTCTTGTATGGTTCTGCAGTACCCATGAGGAATATCGATAGTGCCCAATGTATCTATGCGTCGATACTGAATAGAATAGTCCATTCTATGTCTCATGGTTGACCATGTATGTGGATATTGAATTTCAGCTAGAGCCACTTCATATCGTCCATTCAGATAGATGGTTCGAGGCATACGAATTTGATAATTCGAAGCCTTGTTGTTGGGATAATAATTCATACTCGCATTGCTAGGCAAAGTAATGTAAAAGCTTGTCGACTCCATGGTGGACCTCAAATGGTATGGGTGCGTCGTCGTCGTTGCCTATATACCTCATCAGGTACCTCAGGACAGCGCGCGCCATTCGACCAAGTATGCCAAGTCTCATCCTCATTCACATGGTCTTTTATTTCTCCTTCACAACACGCACTTGTACATCGGATCTTCACGGGAATAGTCACGGGAATAGTCTCTTCCTGGCCACCACCACCACCACAACACCATAGCTCTTTTGTTAAAAATTTTCCAATCCTTTAGGAAACTGTCTTTGCTGACGCTGGTTCATTTCTGTGGCAATGTCTTCACGAGTGGTCTTTTTACTAAACGTCGTTTTTGGAATATTCGCATCGACAATTTCCTGGATAAACGGATGCCAGCCATGGGGTGGGGGTCTTCGGTCTTTTCTTCTTGTCGCCACCAATGCTTCTTTCATCAAATCAACCATGTTAGAATTTGTAATGATCTCGCCCGTTTTCAACACAAGTTCATTCTTCTCTGTCCATGTCGTACCATGTTTCTTCAGTTCTGCTAAAAGTTGTATCACTTTTCCATGATAGATAGGTTGAAAATGACTTAACACTCGCTTTTCTAGTGGTGGTGGTGGTGGTGGTGGTGGTGGTGGTGCTGGTGCTGATGAGCGCCGCTGTTGCTGGGACTGACTTGTTCGTAGATGACGGCCAAGAAGTTGAGACATTTCCATGGCCTTTTCACGCGTTCGTTTCCCACGTAAAAGTGTAGTGACTTTTGTTTTAATGGGTGCCTTCTTTTCTAATAACAGGTTGTATTCCTGTTCAGGAATGAGAACCATTTTCATAGCATGCTTCATTTTAACAGCAGCTTGGCTAACAAGGGCAATGCAAATCTAGCAATCACTCCAATGAATCCTCCTTTCTGATTCACCAACTTCTTTTTTCGTCGAAGGGATATCTTCTTGTCTGCCAGAGTACGTAGGGTATGACGCTCACGCTGGAATACCTTATACCGTTTTGCGCTTAAGGGTAAATGTCCTCGCAATATATTCAAACAAATTTCAAACAAGCTCGTTAATTCCTCCTTCGTAGCTTGCTTTAGCAAGGATTTGCGCCGTCTAGACCCACTGCGTGCAAGCAAATGAAGAAAAGGCTGGTTCGCTCGAATGCGTTTAGACATCTTGACTGTGAATGGTTAAATGACTTGGTTCTTGGTCATACACTGCTTTATCAATATATATATAATGTGTATCTTTTGGTAAAATGCCTGTACGAATGCGCAGTTGATCATTCGTCTTCGGCTTCAAGTCAATGAACAAATAACCATGGGGTTTGCTGGTAGCATCTTGATAGGCTTCTATGAGAAATTGAGCTCTTCCAGGATACATTTGTCGTGCCAATGTACTGACTTGCTGACTGTCTCTCGGATTTTTAAACAAAATGATATAATGGGTATTCAAACTAATAGTGCGCATCTCTTTCCCATGATGGAACAAATTATGCACAATAAAGATGATACTTAGATTTTGATGACTGCTACGCACACTAAAGAGACGTGTCATACGTTCATCGCTACGGCATTTGGTCATTAAGTCATCAAGGATGAGTACGTTTGGTTTTTTCAATGTCATCTGGAATGCCTTGGTAAAATGTCACACCTTTCATTCCCTTGTACAAGGGCTGATCGGCTGCATAGAGCCATAAAATGTTTTTCGGAGAGGGGTGAATCAACTTTTGTTCTAGAATTTCCCTGACCAGAGACGTCTTGCCACTGCCTGTAGGTCCAGAGACCAAGCATGTAAAGGGATGCTTCATCTTTGAATGTCTGTTTCTTTCACCCAACTGTTAAACTTGTTTGGCCAACCTAACCACTTGACAAATAATTCTTTCACCCCTCCTCGCCTTTTACGTGTTTTCAAGACTTTTTCAATTCTGTACACAGATTCAATATCTTTGGTCACTTTCTGCAGTTCTTCCTCATAGAAATGCCCATCAATATCTTCGTCTAAAAAGTCTTTCACACGATACAAATGTATTCCCTGCTTCTTACAATGATGTGTGACCATGAAGACTTCTTGCGTCCATTTAACGTGATAATCCCGTTGAAACACATATTTAACGTGGGAAATGCGCACATGATCGCCAATGTTGAACTTGTACTTCTTCTTCTTCTTCGGTTTCAATTTTAGTTTGTCGACATACATATACTTCCACACTTTCGATTCGTTGTCTTTACGAATCTCAGCTGGAGCATACTTATTCGGGAGGGAGCCATGAGGTCTATGGTTGTAGTTGTACATCAAGTCTGGAAGGATGTCTAAGTAACGGTAAGTTTGATTATGTAGAAAATACCGATACATCATCCCCTTTAGAGTACGAATGACTCTCTCAGCAAAGTTGGCTTTGGTTTCATTCTTTGTGGTATAGGCATGAATGCCCTCTTTCTTCAAAAATGCTTTGACCCATCTGTTTATAAATTCCGTGCCTTTATCGGACCTTAGAGTGCGTGGCCTTCGGGGTGTGTCATGAAAAATTTTTTGAAAGGCTTGTATGACGCTGGTATGTGATTTATTAGGGATTGGCTGTACCCACACATATTTGGAAAACACATCAATGACAATGAGTAAAAAGCGTGTGCCATCATTATAGGGAGCTATGTTTCCCATATCAGCCAAATCCACATCCCACATGTCATCAATGCCTCGTGTAATCACACGTTGTCTTTTGAACCTGTATTTGACAGGTTGGAATAAACTGAATGTATCTTGGTCCTGTAGCCATTTCTTCACTTGCGACTGTGTCACGGGTTGATCATGTTTTCTTAAGATGTGATACAGTTTGTAAGGACCAGCAAATGCCCCGGGCTGTCCAGGTTTGAAGTACATATTGGTCAAGTAGTCTTTCCACGTCGTCGTCGACATGGTCACGCCTCTACTAGAGCAGCAGCAGAGTAGCAGAGTAGCAGAGTAGCACTTGCTTGACGTCTCGAGTGAAAGAGGGCCTGCTTACGGGACACACTGGACACGGTCTATTGGCCACTGGAAGAGTAGCCACTTACTTGACCCGTCTCGTTGACCGTCTCGTTGGCGTCTCGAGTGAAAGAGGGGCTGCTTACGGGACACACTGGACACGGTCTATTGGCCACTGGAAAGGGGGGGGGGGCATGTGAAGTTTTATTTTACGAGACCGTTCACACCGAATGAAAACCACCTTCTCAACAGAACAGCTTTATTATTTAACTCAACCAAACTTAACTCCACAAGTTTTTACAAATCAAGTATAGATACAATGGTGTGAATCACTGGAGACCATTGGTCTTCAATGAATACTAGCCAATGACTGAGTTCATCAAGTGTTATCGTATCTACACCATATTTCTCACAACGCTGATTTGCATTCTCTAACACTTTATCTAAATGAATATAATATTTAGCTTCATTCCAATAAGTATAGACACATGCAAAATGACAAGTATGTTCTGAACACTCTTCAAGTTGCCAAGCAGGACATACTAAACTTGCAAACTTTTTTACAGCTAATAACATTTCTTCACAATAAGCTTTTTGCACAATATATTGTCTCAGTGTCATGTCCGCCATGATACAGCGCTCTCTAGCGCGCTCTCAGTCTTTAGAGAGCACTACCTTCCCCACACTCTTCACAAGTTTGTCAAGTTCAGTCTGGGGTTCTCCACGTCGCCACACCCGGACTGGTGAGCGGCTGAGTGAGCGTTCTCCACGTCTCCACACCCGTGAGCGGACTGGTGAGCGGACTGGTGAGCGGCTAGGCGGCGACGGCGGCGGCGGCGGCGACGGCTGAGTGAGCGGCGATGGTGGAGGCACAGTCTCTTTTATACCCCGGTCACACAACAGTTCCACAAGATTCTCCATGTTGACTTTGGTTTACTCTAACATGTCTTCCTCCTGCAGTAAAATATGTTTTAATATATCTGCTACTTCTTCTATCATCTTCTTTCTTTGTTCACGTTGAAACCACTCACATAAAATTAAATTTGCTAGCAAGAAAAACATTGTTAGCTGCGCTGCTGCTGCGCTGCTGCTGCGCTGCTGCTGCGCTGCTGCTGCTGCGCTGAATTAGAATTGTTAGTGTTAAAAGGGGGGGGGGGTTTGGCTTACCTGACAAGGCTGACAAAGCTGCTCGGTTTCTTCCTCCTCCTCCTCAAATCCAAAGCAATCTCTCAAATAATCCACCACGGTGTAATATGCTTCTACATCATTGCGGGCAGAATAGAGTGCAGAATCAAAGTCAAAGTCAGGATCTTCTTCGAGTCCAATTGTGGCACATTCTCCAAGAAATCGTGAATAGAGTTCAATCACATGAAGACTGTGATGTACAACATCCCAGTAAGCGTCCAAGTGATAAAGCTGATAGTCTGGAGTGCCGCAGCAAGCAAGTTTAGCAATCATCAAGTCAATATAAGCTTTTCTAAAACATGCGTCCATCTTTGCAGTGTGTGTGGGGCTTCTACTGTGCTTCACAGACCTTAAGTACTCCACACTTGCCGCAGAAGTTGTTTGGTTCACACATCATGCAATTGTACTTGTGGCTGTGGCAATCATAATCCTCCATATATCCGCAAGCACCGCAATAGTCGCACGTAAGTCCAAGTTGATTTTGTACATCCATATTCTCCAACTGAATTTCAGCCTGTCTTTTCTTGGATAACTTTGACACCTTCATCCGATCATACTTTTGCAGCTTGATGATCGTTTTCTCACCATGGCATTCCGTACACGGCGGTTCAACTAAGGCTGAGTCGTTGTGAGCCATCTCCTGAAGCAGTGTCTCCCATTCACCATCATTCATGTTGATGTAATGTGTGTATTATTTCCCTTCAAACCGTGATGTACGCACGAAGCTCACATAGCGCATGCCTTGATATGAAATGACTTCAAGCCACTTTGTTTCCGTTAAGTATAGTTTGAAGCCAATGTCACGGCATTTTTTCACGTTCTGACACACAATCTTCCACAAAGATGGTGAATAAGCGCACCATCTCTCTCCACGTTTGATGCGTAGAAATAAGCCATATTGTCCAGACTCCACAGTAATGGTTAAGTTTGCACTAATTTTAAAACTGCTGCCGCCGCCGCTGCGCTGCGCTGCTGCGTTGCTTGCTGCGTTGCTTGCTGCGTTGCTTGTCTTGTTCTCCATGACTGCTACACTGTATACACTGTACTGATGAGGTCCACACACACCCCCTCTTTTATACCCAACCATCCGCCGCTGAGTCAAGCTTTTCAAACTTCTTGCAAAGCTTTGAATTCACTTCCACTCGTCCATGGTTGAATCGAACAAGGTCTGATACATTCGTCGTCAATGGCACATCATCATCAAAATGTAAAATGATCCTTGCAGCTACAACTAACATGAGCTCCACTGCCCAAATTGTATTCGCGTGGATAAATGCTGAATCAATGTCGTAATAGGATAGTATATGTAGATCTTCGCATTCACGTAGAAACGAGTGGATGAAACAATCACTTGGAATGGTCTTTCCAACAGCTTCCCAATGCTGATGCAAATTCTTCACTTGCCACATCCATTCCGATTCAAAAGCAGGAAGCTTTGAAAACATCCAGTCAGCATAGTTTACTTTGAACACATCATCCATAGTCTCTGCACATCTGTAAAATGTGGAAGACATTGCGAGGTTAATGACTTCGCCGCCGAGCCGCCGCCGCCACCGCCGCCCTTTTATACCAGGTGGGAAGTTTTTACATGTAAGTTTTCATGAGATGCTTGTAAAATCGTGGAGTCATCTCATTGAAACCATCCAGAAAGGCTGTTGGTAAACCACCTGTTAAAGATTGTCTCATGACAATCACTAGAAAGTCGCCTGGTTTCCGATGCCCTAGTATCCATTGAAACAGCATTGACATGGTGAAATGTCCTTTTTCATAGAGGTAGGCCATCATATCATACACCTTAATGCGTTCTTCAAGGTATTTGAAACCATGTAGCATCATCTTTGCACATTTGGAATCGCGACCCTCATTCACTTGCTTCGGCTCTGGCAGACACAACGCCTTAAACTGTTCCTCATGAAGGAGTTTAAACAGTTGAACAAAACGCCGAGTCATGGCTTCGGTGAACTTTGGCTGTGACACCGGAACATCCTCTACGCTTCCTTCTAGCATGAACATGAGCATAATGACAGTGTTCACTTCTTCCATTAGGTACATGTACGTGTGCTTGTCGAAAAAGCCTTCTTCACATAAACACCATAAAATGTTGCAATCAATCAGAGGAAGCACGGCTTGAAAGTTTCTTTTCAACAGCGTTACATCGTCCTCAGTCACAGGGATGGTCTTACTCGATTCAAATTTCAATTTCAAATGCTTGTCTTCTTCATCATCGCTTAACATGTCCACTTCTGAATCCTCAGACTCCTCGGACTCGTCCCCGTCCCCGTCCCCGCTGCCGGGGGGAGGCTCGCTGCCGGGGGGAGGCTCGGCGGCAGCCAGGGCGGCAGCCAGGGTGGTACTCATTTCTTCGTTCAGTTGCTTCAATTGAGCTTTTAACTTTGCGCTGAGTTGTGTGTTTCTCCCATTGACAAGTGCATTTGCAACCCAGAACGGGTAGTCGGGGCCCTCAGGATCTGGCATTCCTTCCTCTATTCCTACTAGCTGTATATCTGACGGGGCAGCAGCGGCAGCAACGTCTAGCGCAGCAACGCCTCCCTTAGGAGGGACGTCTAACCCTACCAGTTCGTTCTCCAAGTCTTTTTCAGCCTCTGCCATGTTAGCCAGGAATGCATCAATCTCTTCCACTGGTAATACTGGTAATACACTATCAAAAGGTAACGGTTCCAACCCAAACAAGTCATCCATATCCATGTCCGTGTTGATAGATAGAGGAGGTGTATTCAGCAACGTCGCTTCCATGATCTAGCCCACCACACCTCGACAACAGGGGGGGCTCTCCCTTATATGTGAGCTTTTTTTTTTCAATTTGGGGAGGGAGGGAGGGGGTGGGTGGGTGGTAATACACTTCATCAACGCTACAGCGCGCTTCAGCGCGCTTCAGCGGAAGCTGTTATTTCCCAATCTCGTAATCACGCAACTGCACAAAATGACGTTTCGTTTATACTGCCATCCATTTCGTCAAGAAAAATGTGGAAACCTAACATAAGTTTCAAAAAATGATCTTTTAAGTCTTCTTTGGTTGTAGGGGAGGGGGTGGTCGACGGGGATTCTTGGGGAGGGGTTGGGGGGTGGTCGTCAATACTCTGTACTCTGTGTATTGACAAGGAGGGTGGGGGGGGGTGGTCATTAACATAAAATTATCGGGTACACTCCCCTTTTATATGAACCAGCTAGGGGAGCGAAAGTTTACCAATAGAAATGCTCCTTTAACGCAGCACTCTCATTGGTAAACTTTCGCTCCCCTCTCCACACTATATAAGCTGCAGCTCAGCCCATGCCTCTCCACCTGTTTCACCAAAATGCAGTACAAAAAAGAATTCTTTACCGAGGAACGCCTGGTGGCTTATCATTTTTCCAACAAGGACGCTGACCTGTTGGAGGAGATATATGTCGACTACCAGGCGTTCCTCTATGAAACATGGAGGGATTTTCAGTCTCAGCACCAAGAAGAGTTCCATCGCTTTGGCAAGGCGGCTGAAAAAAGTCATCGGCGGCTGAAGAAAAGAAGAAAAGAAAACAAACATCACACGTCCTCGTCGCTGCCGCCGCCGCTGCCGCCGACGCTGCCGCCTTGCCAAGAAGAAGAGGATCCTCCTCCCACCCAAGTGACTTCGCTGCCGCTGCCGCCGCCGCCGCCGCCACCATCTCATCCCCAGCAAGTAGTGGATGTCCAGAGCGTGCCGGTGGCACCTCCTACACAGGTTCAAGAATGTAATATCAATGTAACATCAACTGCTGCTGAAGATGAGATAGTGGCCGCTGTTGCTAGCATCTCCGACGATGCGCCGCCCGTGCAGACAACAACTTCCACAATCGACTGCACTTTCAGCCTTAGTGATGATTCAAAACTGGAGGAACAAATAGAGAACAACACAGACCTCCAGTGTCTTATGCGTCTTGTAGACGATTTACAAGGCATTGTATTTTGTGACTTCTGTCACCATCCTGTTCCTGGGGGCATGACCATACGCCAACATGAACAGAAATGTGCAGAAGCTATGAAATACGCACATCACTATTGCAGTCTACTGCGTAAAGACATTCATTCAACTAAGGCTGGAATTGCAGCACACAAAAGGAAGTGTGCCTGCACACAGACTAGCAACAACGAAGCCAGCATACTGCCTGCACCAGTGGTAGTGACTTCAGCGGCACGAACAAACTGAAAGTGGGAGGAGGAGAAGGAGGGAGATCAACGACGACACTGAAAATCCCTCCACGGCTGCCACCGGCAGCCACCCATTCTTACGAAATAAGCAAACAAAAAACCGTGTTTGGTGTGTATGCATGAGAATGTGTGTGGGAAATGCTTAAAAAAAAATCTCTCCACACCCTCGTTCACTCGAGACACTCACACCTTCTTTTAAAACTCTGTCTCTCTCTCTCCACACCCCCACACCCCCCACCCCGTCTCGGCACGGCACACTTTCACTCGAGACACTCACGCCTTCTTTCAAAAAAAAACTCTCTGTCTCTCTCTCCACACACACACACCCCCCCCCACCCCGTCTCGGCGCACGGCACACTTTCACTCGAGACGCCACACCTTTAAAAAAAACTCTCTGTCTCTCTCTCCACACACACACCCCGTCTCGGCGCACGGCGCACGGCACACACCCTTTCACTCGAGACGCCACACCTTTTTTTTCCCCCAAACTCCATCTACCATCCACATACCATCCCCATACCATCCCCCATACATACACACAACGTTTCACCGGTAGAACCGGAAACAAACTTTCTTTCACTCGCAATCATTGCAACTGCATCAAATGACGTTTCGACGTTTCGTTTATACTGCCATCCATTTCGTCAAGAAAAAATGTGGAACCTAACATAAGTTTCAAAAAATGATCTTTTAACTCTTCTTTTGTTGTAGGGGGAGGGGTGGGGGGGTGGTTGTCAATACTCTGTACTCTGTGTATTGACAAGGAGGGTGGGGGGGGGGGTGGTCATTAACATAAAATTCTCGGGTACACTCCCCTTTTATATGAACCAGCTAGGGGAGCGAAAGTTTACCAATAGAAATCCTCCTTTAACCACACTTTCGTCCAAGCATTTCGCACTTTCTCTCGCCAATAGAAACGCTCCTTTAACGCAGCACTCTCATTGGCAAACTTTCGCTCCCCTCTCCACACTATATAAGCTGCAGCTCAACCATGCCTCTCCAGCTTTTCACCATGGAACTTACATTCCATCTGGATGAGGAAACGCCGATCGCTTCGATCAACCGCACTCAATATGTACCACAAAGAATTCGTGAAACGCCATATAGGAAATTTTTCTTGCAGGTTCTGCCTGATCCCAAGAACGTAGAAGTAGTCGCCATACCAGTGACAGTCAACAGACTTCTTATGTCAGGCAAAAGAATTGAAAATATAGAGCTAGGCCAGCACATCTCTGCGTTCCTCCGGACATACATGCTTGGGGAAGAACTGCCAAGCACCTTAGAAGAAAGAGAATATCGCGATTGGGCTGAGGATTTCTTAGATATGGATACGGCGCCCTGCCCAAAGTGTGATGTGATCATGCTATATGATAAAGCTATCTTCAAAGATTGCGGGCATACAGCATGCCTCCACTGCACACTAATCGCCGCCTTTTGGGAAGCAGCTATCAACACCAATTATACCATGAGCTGTCTTCGATGCAACATCCACACCGATTGTTACGCCTTCAACTCACAGCAGATGAGCCAGTGTGGCCGCCAAGACTGTGACATTGTCACTTTCAAATAAACCTTCAGTGAGGAGCTTGTCTCCTGGCCGCGAGGAGCCTCGCTCGCGGCCGCCAACTATTAACAAATAAGCAAACAAACCGTGTTTTGTATGTATGAGAATGGGAAATGCTTTAAAAAAAACTCCACCCCGTCTCGGCACACACACCCTCCTTCACTCGAGACACTCACGCCTTCTTTTCTCTCTCTGTCTCTCTCTGTCTCTCTCTCTCCACACCCCGTCCGTCTCCGCACACACACCCTTTCACTCGAGACGTTTCACCGGAAACACACTTTTCGCTCGCAATCGCAATCCTTGCATCATATGACGTTTTCTTTCGTCACACTCTATCCTCCATCCTGTGCGCCCAGTCCGCCGCGCCCAGTGCCGCACAACTCTTCACATACAAATACATCATGTGCGGCAGAACTCTTATAAGAGTTCTACCGCAAAAGTGCGGTAGAACTCTTATTTACACCCTACTAGTGAGGCTGTCTCCATCACTTCTAAAAGTTTTCAAGATAATTGGTTCGTAAACGGCAAGCTTAAAATTAAAAACAAAACTGTCAGAACCCATTGGTATTCAGGCATGGCTACTTCGTGGGTATCAAGTAGCCACCTAAAATTTAGTTAATTCATTTGGAATTATGCCTCTCTAATGATTTCCTTTGCGAAAATGAAATAAAAAAAAACAATTCTCATCAGAATTTCTACCTCCCTCCCGTTGGGCGCTGTATCTATTTCTGGAGTGTGCAATGAAATTTTAACATTTTATGATTCTACAATAGGATTGTAACCATCAGTTCTAATGTGTTCAAAAAAGTGGTTCGTAACTAGCGAGACAAGAATGATCTAAAATGGTCCATTGGCCTAGACATTGTTATAACTTTATGCCAGTATCCACCTCATATTTAGTGAAAAGTGTCGCAATTATGCTTCTCTTTTGATTCCACATCAGGAGAGGATATTTTGGGGTATGCAATGGAACTTGGACATGTTACTGATTTACAACAGAACTACCTTCTATACTTCTGAATGGTTTAGGAAATATTGGTTCTTAAATGGATATTTCTTAACAATAGGTATATAATGCGGATTTGAAAACACCTGTCTTGAAACCCGCGCGGGTTTGAAAACCGCACGCGATGTGGATGTAGAGTGAAATAAAGTATTAAAAACAAAAACAAATAAAAAAATAAACCAATAAAATAAAGCGTCAAGACCACTAAAGACCAGTGAAGGTCAAGGCCACTATATGTGCAGAATAAAGTTTAGCCTATCATAGAAGACTTTTATAAACGAATGAAATGAAAGAAAAAGAGAGGTATATAGGAAAAAGATGAAAGTGAGGCATCAGTCAAAATGAATCGCATTGAGTGCTACAAGTATTGGGTTATCCTATGGTATGAGGGCGAGCCACACAAATGTCGCGTATGTCATAATATACCACGCCGGTTTTGTTGCAGGAAGTGTGGTGGTCTCCTATGGCACAGTTACTCATCTGTAGCATGGGGGAGGGGGCTGACTGCACGGATTGGGGTGGTGTGGGTTTAAACTAAAAAATTTGGGTGGTTTTAACTCGCACCCATTCAAGTGTGTTGGCCGTCTTTTTACCATGGACCAGTACTACAAGTGACAATGCAATGCAAGTTCTTGGAGGGTTAAAAGAACTACTACTAAGTACAACCAAAGCCCTTGGCTCTTTTTAGAGCCACTAGTTCTAAAAAATAAGCTAAAATTGTCTTGGGGTGTGTATGTATGTGTGTGAAAAAGGGGTATAATTTTGTGCTCCAGTTCGAGTACTTTTTGCTTCTCAATTTTTCCCTCTCTCCAACCCCCACATTTCAGGTCTTGTATTCAAGGCCACTGAGGGTGAAGGACACTGTAAGTGAAGCCAATCATAGAAGACTTTTACAGACCAATGAAAAAGGTAAAAAAGAGGTATATAAGGGAAAAAAGAGAAAGTGAAGCATCAGTCATGCCTTACCTTCTAGAAAGAGGTCTATACCACAAATTTGTATCGCATGGTGATCGAAACACATTGTTTTTACAGTGTATTTTGGAATGGCCGGATCAAAATGGCTTTGACCTATGTGTAACATTTTTTAGTATTGAAATGGCGTTGGGTGGAAAAGAAGTTTGGATAGAAGAAAACAAGCTGTTTGGGAGGTTCTGCTAGTCCACCGAAAACCAAAAGTAAAGCGCTTCTAAGGGCTCCTTTTACTACAAAATAAGTAATATGTGTCGTTAAAAAACTGTGTGTATGTGCGCGTGTGTGCGTTCCAGTGAAGAATAGTATTTTCTAAATTTAGACGAGTATTATAACGTTATGTAAGAATAACAAAACGAGAATTTAAAAAAAGAATACATATAAATAAAAAAGAAAAGGGAGCAGCGTTGCTTAACACAAATTGTTGCTCATTTGAAAGTACAGAGCAAGAGGTGCAGTGACGTAACGTAAGTAAGAACATATCGGTAATCGGTAGGTAAATGAGGCTGTTTTCAGGTTGAGGCTGCTCAAGACAGGTCAAGGTCGCTCAAGACAGGCCACTAGTGAATGGGACTTAGCTCAGAGAACCAATAGTTTTGTAGTTACGGGAACGAATTAGGTTTGGAAGCGTGGTTTGAGAGGGGGAGAACCATATGAGTTTGAGGTGTTTGAGAAAAATGGCACGTCAAGAGGGAGACCAGATTGGTTTAACAGGCAATGAGAAAAAAGATTCTAAAAGAGCTGTTATCATGTTATCATGACCTCTGCATAGAGTGTGCTTAGCAATGGTGTGAAGCAGCTCAGGTCATCAATGTCAATGTCAATAGCTGGCGTATCCATGATGTCTCTGATGTTGTGGACCTGTTCCCGAGTCGACAACAACCCCACTTATATATGAGTTTTTAGGGGGGGGTGGAGGGTGGAGGGTGGGGGGGGGGGGGTTAATAACGTTTCACACTTCAGCGGAATAAAGCCGTTATTTCAAATCCCCAATCGCGTCAACAACTGCACAAATGACGTTTTGTTTACATGCCCATCCATTTCGTCACACACACACTCTGGTCATCATCTGGCTTTAGAACGTTGAAGAAGAAGCAGCAGCAGCAAAAAAATGCAGCATAAAGAAGAGTTTTTTTTACAGAGGAACGCCGTAAGAGCTACTTCTTTTCATAGAAGGATGTCGACCTGTGGGAAGAAGTCTATATAGACTACCAGGCGTTCCTCTATAAGAAGTGGAAGGATTTTCAAACGACAAAACAACACCAAGAATATAACCGCTTTGGCAGGACGGTCGAGAAAAGCTACAAGCGAAGGAGAGAAGTATCACCCGAGAGGTTCCGGGACCCGTCGCCCTGCCAGGAAGAAGCAAGACCAAGCAATGCGGCAACCGTGACGGCGACTCCTCCTCATGCCAAAGTGACTCCTGTCAAAGTCACTGTGTCGACCATAACAATAGCAAGTCCAAAGGAAGCTGATATGACTGTCCAGAAGGTGCCGGCTGATTTTTTTGCTCTCCTGGGGGGGGGGGGTGGGGGGGGGGAGTCGACACATACTATGTTCTAGGGGCTGGGGTGTCCTGTCGTTAAAAAACGCTGGCCCTCCTTTTCGATCGGCCACAGAGTATATAAGTGTTGCCCCCCCCTTCGGTTTTCCAACCTTGCAATCATGGAGTTTGTATATCATGTGAAGGATGTGAGAACGGTCGACGGAGTCGATCAATAAACATTTCCAGCGAGACGACTGAACAGCACACCCTACAGGCATCACTTTATGCAAATATTGCCGGATCCGAGGAATGTTGGGGTGGTGTTGATCCCGGTTACGTACAACATACTAATCACAGCAGGAAAGAGAATGGCAAACATCGAGGACGGGCAGTTCGGCAGGACCTACATGAGAAGCAATATCCTGGGGGAATCCATTCCGTCCAGGCAGGAGGAGGAAGAACACCCGGCCTGGGCGGATTACTTCCTCCAACAGGACCTGTCGATCTGCCCCGGATGCCAGTGCCTGATCCAAAGTGATAAGACTATCTGCCTCCAGTGTGGACACCTGGCCTGCCTGCACTGCACAGTGATTGCAGCTTTCCTTAGATCTTTGTGCAACAACTACACCATGCGCTGCATCACCTGCAACCTGCGACCGACTGCTATGTCTTCTGCTCGCAGCAAATATCAGAGTGCGGCAGACAGGTCAGGGATGTCATAACATTCCACTAAAAAGCAAGACAATAAACTAAAACCAGTGAGGAGCTCTGTCTCCTGGCCGTTCTTCTCAGAGCGGCCGCCAAATATTCCCAAATAAGCAAACAAAAAACCAATCATCGGTGTTGGGGGTATATGTGAATGCATGAGAATGTGTGGGAAATGCTTAAAAAAAAAGAATGGAAAAAAAACTTTACAAAAGAAGGGAGACAAAAATACCTGCCACCAGCTCAAACCTCCAGGACCTCATGCAACTCGTGGGCTCGTTAGACAAATACTTCGAGGACGGGCAGTTCGGCAGAACCTACATGAGAAGCAATATCCTTGGGGAATCCATTCCGTCCAGGCAGGAGGAGGAAGAACACCCGGCCTGGGCGGATTACGTCCTCTAACAGGACCTGTCGATCTGCCCCGGATGCCAGTGCCTGATCCAAAGTGATAAGACTATCTGCCTGCAGTGTGGACACCTGGCCTGCCTGCACTGCACAGTGATTGCAGCTTTCCTTAGATCTTTGTGCAACAACTACACCATGCGCTGCATCACCTGCAACAGAAGGACCGACTGCTATGTCTTCTGCTCGCAGCAAATGTCAGAGTGCGGCAGGCAGGTCAGGGAAGTCATAACATTATACTAAAAAGCAAGACAATAAACTAAAAGAAGTGAGGAGCTCTGTCTCCTGGCCTTTCTTCTCAGAGCGGCCGCCAAATATTCCCAAATAAGCAAACAAAAAACCAATCATCGGTGTTTGGGGTATATGTGAATGCATGAGAATGTGGGGGAAATGCTTAAAAAAAAAAAGAATGGAAAAAAAACTTTAAAAAAGAAGGGAGACAAAAATACCTGCCACCAGTTCAAACCTCCAGGACATCATGCAACTCGTGGGCTCGTTAGACAATTACATCGAGGACGGGCAGTTCGGCAGAACCTACATGAGAAGCAATATCCTTGGAGTAGTTATATAATGAGAGAGCCACTGCATGGATACCAAAAAGTGGATGAGAGAGCCACTGCATGGATACCAAAAAGTGGATGAGAGAGCCACTGCATGGATACCAAAAAGTGGATGAGAGAGCCACTGCATAGCAACGGAAAAGTGGATGAGAGAGCCACTGCACTTTTTGTGTGCGAAAAGGGAGCGAAAGTGGATGACGAAAGAAAACGTCATTTGATGCAGTTGGAAGGATTGCGAGTGAAAGAAAGGTGTTTCCGGTGAAACGTTGTATGGGGATGCTGAGAGGGTGACTGAGAGGGTGACTGAGAGTATGAGAGGGAGGGGGGGTGAGTGAAACGAGACGGGGTTGGGGAGAGAGAGGGTATAAGAGTTTTTTTTTTTGGTGTTGCCACCGCCGCTGCCACGCCTTGAAAGAAAGGTGTGGAGACGGGGTTGAGAGAGAGAGAGAGGTCCGCCGTTGCGGCCGCTGCCACACCTTGAAAGAAAGGTGTGGAGACGGGGTTGAGAGAGAGAGGTCCGCCGTTGCGGCCGCCGCTGCCACGCCTTGAAAGAAAGGCGGGGAGACGGTTTTTTTTTTTTTTTAAGTTTTTTTTTTTTTTAAAGCATATCCCACACATTCTCATGCATATCCCACACACACTAACGCGTTTGTTTTGCTTATTTTGGAAGAATGGGTGGCCGCTGAAAAGCAGCCGTGAAGGGATATTCAGAGCCGTCTATCTTCTTTCTTCTTTCTTCTTCTTCTTGGTCTTCCTCTTACTGTCAATGTCTGCTGCCACTGGTGCTACTTGGTCGCTGGTGCTGGCTACGCTATTGCTAATTTCACTGCAGGCACACTTTCTCTTGTGTGCTGCGACCCCAGCCCTGTGCGAGTCGAAAGCTTCACCTCGGACACAGCAATAATAATGTTCATATGCCATGGCTGCTGTACATTGCTGTTCATGCAGACGCATAGAAGCGCCTGCAGGAATAGAATGATAACAGAAGTCACAGGATTGAACGCCGTTTAAGTTGTCCACGAGGAGCATAAGGCTGTGGAGACCTGTTTGGTTTGAGGTGGTCTCCAGTTTCGACTGCCTAGGATTGAAGCCGTAGTCAGTGTTGAAAGGTGCCTGCGTTGATGTATTGGAGATGCTAGCGATAGCGACCGCTAGCTCATTATCAGGAGTTGATGTTGTTGCGACGATGTTGTCGGGTTGTTGTTGTTGTGTAGTTGGTGTCGCCAACACCTGAACATCACCTGCCTGCGGATGGGCTACCAGCGAAGTTGCCAGCACGGTTGAGGCAGTTAGCACAGTGGCAGAAGTCACTTTGGTAAGAGGAGCCGTTGTTGTTGTTGGTGCTTCTTGGCAGGGCGGCGATGGGGAGCTCACTGGTGACGGCAGCGGTGAAAACGGCAGCGGTGGCGGTGGGGAGCTCACTGGCAACGGCAGCGGTGAAAACGGCAGCGCTGGCAGCGGCGGTGAGCTCACTGGCAGTGGCGGTGGTGGGGAGCTCACTGGTGGTGGCGGTGGCGGCGGTGGCGGCGGCAGCGAGCTCACTGGTGATGGCGGCGGATTGTTCTTGTTTAAGAGTTGATGGCTTTCTTTCTTGTTTAAGCGTTGATGGCATTCTTCAGCCGCCCTGCCAAACCGGTTGAATTCCACCTTTGGACGGGTCTGAAAATCCCTCCACTTTTGGTAGAGGAACGCCTGGTAGGTTACAGCTATTTCTTCAAAAAGGTTTGCATCTTTTTGGCTGAAGTGGTACATCCTCAGGCGCTCCTCTGAGAAAAATTCATTCTTGTATAGTATTCTGGTGTGTTCAGAATGGCAGCAGCAAGCGGAGACGAGGCGCTTCTCGTAGAGGAACGCTTGATAATCTATGTACACTTCTTCGAAAAGGTTTACATCCTTTTCGGAGAAATGATAGGTTATCAAGCGCTCCTGTGAAAAAAATTCTTTCTTGTGCTGCATGTTTGCTTCTGCTCGTCTCCAAGTCGAGTTCGAAATGGCAATAGCAGCAGGCAGGCAGAGATGACGAAATGTGTGTATGTGACGAAATGGTGTGGAAGCCAAACGTCAGACCACCCCCCCCCCCTGTACAGCGTACAGCGCTCAGCGCACACAGTATGTCGACGACCCCCCCCCCCCCCTACCACGAAAGAAGAGGCAAAAATCATTTCCCAAACAAAAAGAAACTTATGTGAGGGGGTTTTTAAAAGCATTTTTCACACATTTATCTTGACGAAATGAATGGTTATGTAAACGAAATGCCATCATTTATGCAGTTGTTAGCGTGATTAAAAGCCATTAACGATGGCTTTAGCGGTGGCTTCCGCGCTGAAGTGTAGAAAAAAAAAACGACCACCCACCCCCCCCTCCCTCCCCTCCCCTATCACTAAAGAAGAGTTAACCCCCCCCCTCCCTACAACCAAAGAAGAGTTAAAAAATCATTTCCCCCCCTCCCAAAAAAAAAGAAACTTATGTTAGGTTTCATTTTTTTTTTCTTGACGAAATGGATGGTAGTGTAAACGTCATTTTGTGCAGTTGTCGATGTGATTACGGCATTTGAAATAACAGCTTCCGCCGAAGCGTTGATGAAGCGCTGTACTAGCCCCCCCCCCTCCCCTCTCGAGAGTGACAGCTCTAACCCCGCCCCAAGAACAGGGTATCGACGACCCCCCCTCCCCTATCACTAAAAAAGAGTTAACCCCCCCTCCCCCCCTCCCTCCCCCCAAAACTCACTATATAAGTGAGTCGAGGAGATGCCATTTAACACACACACACAAACAAGATGAACTCGTCAGCAGATGCCATAGATGATCTGAGTCAATTCAAACCAAATGAGGCAGTGATAATTCGCACACCATTGAATGAAGAGAAAGCAAAGGTGGAGGCAGAGATGAAGTATGCCTTAGAGGAAACTTTGCATTTTCCGTCGTCTGTAACACCTGTGGAGGAGGAGCAGAAGAGGTACAATTACAGGGTGTGGAAGAAAGGCTGCGGCATGATCACGCTAACAACTGAGTGCTTCAAGTGCTTCTGCTTGCTGGAGTATGATGGACAGTCGCATAATTGTCCAGTAAAGCATGATGCACCAAGGCATTATTGTTGTAAGACCTGCGGCGGACTGCTGCCATATAACTTTACAGCATTATTGCCAGGACCACAACCGTTGTTGGATTGTTGGTGGTGTGGAGCAGCGTTGAAAAACTTTAGATATTACAACATGCATCCGTTTAAATGTGCCAAGAGACCATTCACTATGAATCAGTTTTATCGCTACCAGTGCGATTGTGGTGAGCCGACGTGCTGGTAAAGCCCTGCGGAGAGTTTGACGTGGAAAAAATGGTGACTGAAAATCATTAGTATTTAACTTTAGTGGTTTAACTTTAGTATTTTTTTTTTTTTTTTTAACGTTTAACTTTTAACTTTTAGTGTTTTAGTGTTTTTTAACGTTTAACTTTTAACTTAAGTGTTTTAGTGTTTTAGTGTTTTAATAGCATATTTTGAATGTATATATGAAAGCATATGAATATATGAATATATGAAATAGTTGTAAATAAAATGATTTTTTAAACTTCAAAGAGCTCTTTTCTCTCGCTGCCACGCTGTAGTTTAACTACAGTAACTTTCGTAGTCCGTCCGCGTATAAAAGGGGAGGGAGGGGAGAACATCAGAACAGTTGATGGCTGCAGCGACAACAAGGATGGCTACGAAACAAGCAAGGTTGAAACGTGCTCGGGAAGAGCTTGTTCAGCAGATAGAAGTGAAGAGACAAAAGACGCTGGAAGATAGTATTATCAGACCTGATCCATTCCTTTGCTATGGATGTGTTAAGATATTTCCATCTATGGATGCGTTTGACACACATGTATGCAAAGAACCAAAGACAGTGCAAGTAGGGAGAGGGAGAAGAGTGAGTCTTGGTGAAAACGCGCAGGAAAGACGGTTTGAGCCTGAAGATGGATCGGATTTATTACTTGAAATGCGGCAACAAGAGAATCGGATTAAGGCACATTTACGAGAAACGTTAAATGATGGAATGAAATGGTACATTGTCGTACATGCACGCTTCAAGAAAATGACAGCGAATGCTGAAGGGGTGATGGTAGAACAAGTGGATAATGCTTTTATCAGCAGTCGAACATATATAGCCTACAATCCAGGGGATATTGAGCAGGACTTGCCAGAAGCCTATAAAGAATTGTTTACCAAGTTTGATGAACATGAGCGACAAGGTTCTGGCTGGGTGTTGGATAACATCCTGTATATTGAAGTGCATACAGCTACATCAACACCTCTGGAAGCAAGCTGTTATATGGACCTGCCGAAGAAAGTGAAGAATACAGGAGGTGTGTTAAACATTAAGAATAAAGACAACAAGTGTTTCTTATGGTCGGTACTGGCTCACCTTCACCCTTCAACAGATGCAAACCCAGAGCGTGTGCATCGATACAAGCCATTTGAGAATGAATTAAAGGTGGAAGGCATGACATTTCCCACACCGATTACGGCCATTCCAAAGTTTGAAAAGGAGAATGATGTATCCATCAACGTGTTTGGATATGAACAGGATGTTGTTGTTCCGATACAACTGAGTCGAAACACCAGCGCCAACAGCGCCAACAGCGCGAGAGAAATCAACTTACTTTTGATTAGCAATGGCAGGACAAGACATTACTGTCTCATCAAGAATTTCAGCAAACTGATGGCTTATCGATCAAAGCATAATGGAGGTGCATTTTATTGTTTCAACTGCCTTCACGGGTTTATACGACAAGATCTGTTAGACAAGCATCGCGAAGTGTGTGGCAAGCATGGAGCGCAACGTTTATCATTCCCCAAGGAACCGTTTATCAAGTTTAAGAATGTAGCCAAACAACAGCGAGCACCTTTTGTGATTTATGCAGACTTTGAATGTTTCACGCAAAAGCATGAAGAAGGAGACAAGTACCAACATCATCGTCCAAACAGCTTCGCCTATGTGGTTGTGAGCCAGTATGACACACGTGCCCCAGTCGTGTATCGAGGAGACAATGCTGTGAAAGTCTTTTTAGACCATATGGTGAATGAGCGTGATCGTATTGTGCAGGGTTTACAGCAGCCAAAGAAGTTGGTCATGACTTGTGAAGACAAAGAGGATTTCAGGACTGCTGTGGATTGCTACATTTGTCATGAGCCTCTAGGAGCAGATTGTGTGAGAGATCATGACCATATCAATGGCAGATATCGCGGTGCTGCACATAGTGAATGCAATTTGCAATTCCGATTTCGAAAGGATCAGCAGGGTGTTAGAGATTCGTTTATCATCCCTGTCTTTTTCCACAATTTGCGAGGCTATGACAGCCATTTGATCATGGAGGAAATTGGCAAATTCAAAGATGAAACGCTTACGGTTATTCCCAACACCGTTGAGAAATATATTGCATTCACCATGAGCAATCTGAAATTTACAGACAGTTATCAATTCATGGGTACTTCTCTACAGAAGTTGGTATCCAACCTGGCGGCAGAAGGGAAAGATACCTTTTATAACATGACCTCTCACATTCACGATAGCGACCAGCAAGAGTTACTGTTGAGAAAGGGAGTGTACCCCTACGATTACGTGGATGAGCCATCCAAGTTTGCTGAAACACAACTGCCGTCCAAGGACAAGTTTTACAGTCTGCTCAGTGAAGAAGGCATTAGCGATGAGGATTATGTGCATGCACAGAAGGTGTGGGAGACATTCCACTGCACTACATTTGGTGAATACCACGACTTATACCTGAAATCGGATGTATTGCTGTTGGCTGACGTGTTTGAAAATTTTCGTCAAGTGTGTCTTAACACGTATGAATTGGATCCTGCCCACTACTATACAGCGCCAGGACTGTCGTGGGATGCGATGTTAAAAGCGACAAAGGTGAAGTTGGAATTGATCAATGACATTGACATGTACCAAATGGTTGAACAAGGTCTACGTGGAGGAATATCTGTCATCACACACAAGTATGCGAAAGCAAATAACCCCTACGTAGCAGAGTATGACCCTATGCAACCAACCCATTACCTGATGTACCTCGACGCAAACAACTTGTACGGCTGGGCCATGTCACAAAGTATGCCAGAAAGTGGATTTATGTGGGTGAACGAGCCAGAATCCATTAACTTCATGGAAGTGGATGAAGAGGATGAGATTGGATACATTTTAGAGGTGGATTTGGAATATCCATATTCAATCCATGATGGTCATAATCACTACCCAGTAGCTCCAGAACGGAAATGTGTGAAGGTGGGAGAATTATCAGGGTATAGTCAGAAGCTACGGAAAGAGTTGAACATGAAAGATAAACCCAGTGAAAAGCTCATTCCCAACTTGTGTGACAAGAAGAACTATGTACTTCATTATAGAAATTTACAGCAATATGTGTCACTGGGATTGAAAGTCACGAAGGTGCATCGGGCTATCATGTTTACACAGAGCAAATGGTTGGCGAAATACATCTCGTTGAACACGGAAAAGAGAAAGTTGGCTAAGAACCCGTTTGAGAAAGACTTTTTCAAATTGATGAACAACTCTGTATTTGGCAAAACCATGGAAAATGTGAGAAAGCGCATCAAAGTGGAACTCGTTCACCAGGAAAAGCGGTTCAAGAAACTTGTAGCCAAACCTTCATTCCACCAATTTAGAATTTTCAATGACGATTTGACCGCGGTACATTTACACAAAGTGGATTTGCTTCTGGATAAGCCCATTCAAGTCGGCTTCACCATTCTTGACCTCAGCAAAGTGCTCATGTTTGACTTTCATTACAACTACATCATGACCAAGTATCCTGACGCCAAGCTGTTGTTCAGTGACACCGACAGTCTATGTTATGACATAGAAACGGATGATATCTACAAGGATATGCAGGAAGATGCTGACTTGTTCGACACAAGTGACTATCCCCCCGATCATTTCTTGCATTCCACCGTGAACAAGAAAGTGCTTGGGAAAATGAAAGATGAGACGGCAGGTATCCCCATTGAAGAGTTTGTTGGACTTCGGCCGAAAATGTACAGTATGATGTATGGTGGGAAAGAAAAACGTACAGCCAAAGGGATTACTCATGCGTGTCAAAGACGTATGAAACATCAGCAATATAAAGACAGTTTGTTCAACCAAACGCAAATGATGGTGACAGGACACACCATTCGAAGTCATAACCACCAGATTTTCTCGGAGAAGTTGAGGAAAGTAGCTCTCTCCCCCTTTGATGATAAGCGATACGTGTTAAATGATGGCTATTCCACTTTGGCGCATGGGCATTACAAGGCAGCAGCGGCAGCAGCGGCAGCAACAGTATAAAAGGGGGGATGACTTTCACCAAACTTCAGAGTGAGTTGAGGGTGAACATGAAGAGATCTGCACCAACGGATATGGATACTCTAGCAGATACAGTGAAAGACTTGAACGTGAACAATTCCACCACCACCACTATCAAGAAATTAAAAGTGGAGACGACACCACCACCACCACAGTCGTGGGATGGAATGCTTTCTCTAGGCAATGGAAAGTATATCAAGATTATGAAACAAAGCGATGAAGGTGTGGTGAACATTCGGAAATACCTGAGAGATGAGGGGGCTGGAAGGAACCGTCCGACGAAAAAGGGTATCTTGCTGACCATACCTGAATGGAAAATGCTGAAGAAGCAGGTGAAAGAAGTGGATAAAAGGCTTCGCAGACAAGACGACCAGTCATACCAAGGTAACAATCATGAATGCACTCATGTTAAACAATGGTGTTTACCTTACTGTCAATGAGAAGAATGAAGTGATGATGGGTTCTCAGAGAATTTCTGCTTATCGGTTTAAACCTGAAGTGTGGAAAGACTTTAAAACCATACCGCTTGAAGCTGGGTTTAAACGCAGACTTGAAAATAAACTGGAAGTGACGGTGGCTGAATATAAAATAGTACACGATTCTCCATGGCGACTTTGGTTTATTCTAACATGCCTTCTTCCTGCAATACAATATGTTTGAATATATCTGCTACCTCTTCTATCATTTTCTTTCTTTGTTCACGTTGAAACCACTCACATACAATTAAATTTGCTAGAAAGAAAAACATTGTTAGCTGTTGCTGTTAGTGTTGTTGGTTGTTAAAAGGGTTTGGCTTACCTGACAAAGCTGACAAGGCTGCTCAGTTTCCTCTTCTTCTTGTAGTCCACAGCAATCTCTCAAATAGTCCACCACGGTGAAATATGCTTCCACGTCAGTGCGAGCAGAATAGAGGGCAGCATCAAAGTCAAAGTCAGGATCTTCTTCTTCTACTCCAATTCTGTCACATTCTCTAAGAAATCGTGAATGTAGTTCAATCACATCAAGACTGTGATGTACAACATCCCAATAAGCGTCCAAGTGATAAAGCTGATAGTCTGGAGTGCCGCAGCAAGCCAGTTTAGCAATCATCAAGTCAACATAAGCTTTTCTAAAACATGCGTCCATCTTGTTTGCTGTGCGTGTGCGTGTGAGGGCTTCTACTGTGCTTCACACACCTTAAGTACTCCACACTTGCCGCAGAAGTTGCTTGGTTCACACATCTGACAATTGTACTTGTGGCAGTGGCAATAATAATCCTCCATATATCCGCAAGCACCGCAATAGTCACAGGCAAGTCCAAGTTGATTTTGTACATTCATATTCTCCAACCGAACTTCAGCCAGTCTTTTCTTGGATAACTTTGACACCTTCATCCGATCATCCTTTTGCAACTTGATGATCGTTTTCTTGCCATGGCATTCCGTACACGGTTCACCCGATAAGGCGGAGTCAATGTGATCCATCTCCTGAAGCAGTGCCTCCCATTCACCATCATTCATGTTGATGTGATGTGTGTATTCTTTCCCTTCAAACCGTGATGTACGTACGAAGCTCACATAGCGCATGTCCAAGTATGAAATGACTTCAAGCCACTTTGTTTCCGTTAAGTACAGTTTAAAGCCAATGTCGCGGCATTTTTTCACGTTCTGACACACAATCTTCCACAAAGATGGGGAATAAGCACACCATCTCTCTCCACGTTTGATGCGTAGAAATGGTCCATATTGTCCATGCTCCACAGTAATGGTTAAGTTAGCACTAATTTTAAAACTGCTGCTGCTGCTGCTGCTTGTCTTGTTCTCCATGACTGCTGCACTACTGTACTGATGAAGTCCACACACCCCCCCCTTTTATACCCAACCATCCGCTGAGTCAAGCTTTTCAAACTGCTTGCAAAGCTTTGAATTCACTTCCACTCGTCCATGGTTGAATCGAACAAGGTCGGATACATTCGTCATCAATGAAACATTATCATCATAAAAAAAAATGATTCTTGCAGCTACACTTAACATGAGCTCCTCTGCCCAAATTGTATTCGCATGGATAAATGCTGAATCAATGTCATAAGCTGATAGTATATGTAAATCTTCACATTCACGTAGAAACGAGTGGATGAAACAATCACTTGGAATGGTCTTTCCAACAGCTTCCCAATGCTGATGCAAATTCTTCACTTGCTCCGTCCATTCCGATTCAAAAGCAGGAAGCTTTGAAAACATCCAGTCAGCATAACTCACTTTGAAGACATCATCCATGGTCTCTGCACATCTGTGAAATGACATTACGGTGAAGGATTGTAGACTTTGTGATCCGCTGCCGCTGCTGCCGTTGCCGCCGCCCCCCTTTTATACCTTTTACATGTAAGTTTTCATGAGATGCTTGTAAAATCGCGGAGTCATCTCATTGACACCATCCAGAAAGGCTGTTGGTAAACCACCTGTTAAAGATTGTCTCATGACAATCACTAAAAAGTCTCCTGAGGTCCGATGCCCTAGTATCCATTGAAACAGCATTAGCATGTTGAAATGTCCTTTTTCATAGAGGTAGGCCATCATATCATACACCTGAATGCGTTCTTCAAGGTATTTGAAACCATGCAGCATGACCTTTGCACATTTGGAATCGCGACCCTCATTCACACACTTCGGCTCTGGCAAACACAACGCCTTAAACTGCTCCTCATGAAAGAGTCTAAACAGTTGAATGAAACGCCGAGTCATGGCTTCGGTGATCTTTGGCTCTGACGCCGGAACATCCTCGTGGGTTCCTTCTAGCATGAACATGAGCATCATGACAGGGCTCATTTCTTCCATTAGGTACGCGTACGTATGCTTGTTGAAAAAGCCTTCTTCACATAAACGCCATAAAATGTTGCTATCAATCAGAGGAAGCACGGCTTGAAAGTTTCTTTTCAACAGCGACACATCTTTCTCAGTCACAAGGATGGTCTTACTCGATTCAAATTTCAAATGCTTGCCTTCTTCATCATCACTTAACACTTCTCCCTCCTCGGGCTCGCTAGCGCTGGACTCGTCGTCGTCGTCGTCGTCGTCGTTGTCGTCGCTCACTTCTTCCTTAAGTTGCTTCAAATGAGCATCTAACTTTGTGCTGCGGTGTGTGTTTCGACCATTGACAAGTGCATGTGCAACCCAGATTGGGTAGTCGGGGCCCTCAGGATCTGGCATGTCTTGCTCCATTCCTTGCTGTATCCCTTGCTGCACTGGAAGTATATCTAACGGAGCAGTAGTAGTGGCACCTAACGCTTCCTTATCATCTAGCATTGGCTGTACTGTGCCGTCTAATGGAATGTCTAACAGTTCCTCCAAGTCTTTTTCAGCCTCTGCCATGTGCTCCAGGAATGCATCTATCTCTTCCACTGGTAATACTGGCATGACATCAAAAGTATACCCAAACAAATCGTCCATGTTGATAGCTGGAAAAAGAGGAGGTGTATTCAGCAGCGCTTCCATGATTTTTTGACTACAACTCGACATCAGACCCTTATATATGAGTTTTGGGGGAGGGAGGGGGGGAGGGGGGGTTATCTCTTCTTTAGTGATAGGGGAGGGGAGGGGAGGGGGGGAGGGGGTGGGTGGTCGTTTTTTTTTCTACACTTCAGCGCGGAAGTCACCGCTAAAGCCACCGCTAAAGTCACCGCTAAAGCCATCGTTAATGGTTTTTAATCACGCTAACAACTGCATAAATGATGGCATTTACATAACCATTCATTTCGTCAAGATAAATGTGTGAAAAATGCTTTTAAAACCCCCCTCACATAAGTTTCTTTTTGTTTGGGAAATGATTTTTGCCTCTTCTTTCGTGGTAGGGTGGGGGTCGTCGTCGACACGCTGATCGCTGTGCGCTGAGGGGGGGGGGTCGTCGTCGACACGCTGATCGCTGTGCGCTGAGGAGGGGGGGGGGGTCGTCGTCGACACGCTGATCGCTGTGCGCTGAGGGGGGGGGGTCGTCGTCGACACGCTGTGGGCTGAGCGCGCTGTGGGAGGGGGGGGGTGGTCTGACGTCGATCGGCTGCAGAGTATATAATACCCTCCGCGCCTCTCCAACTTTTACCATCATCATCATGGAGCTCTCTTTCCATTTGCATTGCGAGAAGCGTATTAAATCAGTTGATAAGTGTGAATTTGAACCACAGCGCCTGCGGGAAACAACGTACAGAAAACACTTTGCACAGATGCTGCCTGACCCGAAGAATATTGAAGTGGTTAGCATACCGGTTACATTTAACCGCAGCATCACGATGGGAAAGCGGATCGAAAACATTGAGGATGGCAAATTCAACCACGCATACATGAGGACGTATATGCTGGGAGAACAGATACCAACTACCATCGAGGAGGAAGAATACCCGGAATGGGCAGAGTTCTTCCTGAGACGCGATTTTGCGACCTGCCCCGGATGCAATGTGTTTATGTTATATGACAAGAGTATAGCTCTGGAGTGTGGACACACAGCTTGCCTCCATTGCTCTCTGATGGCAGCTTTTCTAGAAGCTATTGAAGGCCACTACACCATGAATTGCCTGACCTGTGGAATCAACTCTGACATTTTCCTGTTTGGCTCTCAACAGATGGTACAATGTGGCAGGGAGACTCGTGATATCATCAAGTACAAGTGAAATAAACACACGTAAAACAATGCGGAGTGTGGAAAAAAAACAATGGTGACTGAAAATCATTAGTATTTAACTTTAGTGGTTTAACTTTAGTGTTTTTTTAACGTTTAACTTTTAACTTTTAGTGTTTTAGTGTTTTTTTTTTAACGTTTAACTTTTAACTTTTAGTGTTTTAGTATTTTTTTTTAACGTTTAACTTTTAACTTTAGTGTTTTAGTGTTTTAGTGTTTTAATAGCATATTTCGAATGTATATATGAAAGCATATGAATATATGAATATATGAATATGAAATAGTTGTAAATAAAATGATTTTTTTTTTAACTTCAAAGAGCTCTTTTCTCTCGCTGCCACGCTGTAGTTTAACTACAGTAACTTTCGTAGTCCGTCCGCGTATAAAAGGGGAGGGGAGAACATCAGAACAGTTGATGGTAGCAGCAGCGATTGTGTGGGATATGCTTTAAAAAAAAAAAAACTTAAAAAAAAAAAACCGTCTCCCCGCCTTTCTTTCAAGGCGTGGCAACGTTTCACCGGAAACACCTTTCTTTCACTCGCAATCCTTCCAACTGCATCAAATGACGTTTTCTTTCGTCATCCACTTTCGCTCCCTTTTCGCACACAAAAAGTGCAGTGGCTCTCTCATCCACTTTTCCGTTGCTATGCAGTGGCTCTCTCATCCACTTTTTGGTATCCATGCAGTGGCTCTCTCATCCACTTTTTGGTATCCATGCAGTGGCCCTCTCATCCACTTTTTGGTATCCATGCAGTGGCTCTCTCATTATATAACTACTCCTTGGGGAACCCATTCCGTCCAGGCAGGAGGAGGAAGAACACCCGGCCTGGGCGGATTACTTCCTCCAACAGGACCTGTCGATCTGCCCCGGATGCCAGTGCCTGATCCAAAGTGATAAGACTATCTGCCTCCAGTGTGGACACCTGGCCTGCCTGCACTGCACAGTGATTGCAGCTTTCCTTAGATCTTTGTGCAACAACTACACCATGTGCTGCATCACCTGCAACCTGCGACCGACTGCTATGTCTTCTGCTCGCAGCAAATGTCAGAGTGCGGCAGACAGGTCAGGGATGTCATAACATTCCACTAAAAAGCAAGACAATGAACTAAAACCAGTGAGGAGCTCTGTCTCCTGGCCGTTCTTCTCAGAGCGGCCGCCAAATATTCAAAAATAAGCAAACAAAAAACCAATCATCGGTGTTGGAGGGATATGTGTATGCATGAGATTGTGTGGGAAATGCTTAAAAAAAAATGAAAAAAACCTCATACTTTGTCACCTTGAAAACTCATGTTGAAAACTCATGTAAACTCAAATAACCTTCCACTTTCAACACTTCAGCGGAAGTCCGTTATTTCAAATCCCTATCGCCTTCACAACTCCACAAATGACGTTTCGTTACGCCATCTCGTCACAATCGCTTCGCTATGCCCCAGCCACTCCAGGCCTCAACAATGCCATGCGGATCCACTGCAATGCGGAACCACTGCAATGCGGAACCACTGCAATTCGGAACCACTGCACTGCAGTGGATCCGCTATGCGGAACCACTGTACTGCAGTGGATCCGAAATGCGGAACCACTGCACTGCAGTGGAAACGGCATTTCTACCCTACTGCCTTTAAATCGTTAATCGCGACGGCACCGTTGAGCTGTGGGTAGACAAAGGTTGACCAATCTTAACACTCTGTATGTGGCCCTGTTGAAATGCAGCTATCCATTTAATCAGAAATAGCGGTGCACCGAGGGTTTCGATTTTCTGCATTAAGACATTGTAGTTGATACGATCGAAGGTTTTATAAAAGTATAAAAAAAGAATAACAGAACTCGGATTGACGTTTTCGGGAATGTTAGGATCTTATACCACATGTCGAGTATCTCAACAAGCATGTGTGTTGCCCAGGCACCTTTTGTATTGCCGATTTGAGTACATCCGATCTTGTTTTCTAGACTTTTTTTCTAGACGATGTTGTAACTCGCTCAAGTTCTTTTGCTAACAAACACCACAGAGAAACAGGCCTTAAGTCAGACCCTATACTATGAGGTGGTGACATTTAAGGCAAAGCAGCATCGAGTGGTTATCTTCATTTTTGGGGTACATATCCTTCTTGAATTGAAGGCAAAATTAGGGAAACAAGATGGAGGCCAGATCACGAAGCATCCAACTCTGAATATCATCAGGACTGGGAGCTTTTTCAGATTTAACATTCAATAATCGGCGCTCTATTTCTTCTATTGCTATGGTTTACTTTGATAGTACATCCTGCTTAATTTTTGTATAGTAATTTTCAGGTTGCAACGGTGGCAAATCGTCTGAAATCGAGTGAAAACCCTCATTGAACGATTGGGCTAGTTTATCCATGGCCCCATGGGTGATTTTGTTCCCTAGACCTCCGAAATAAAAATTAGTTCTCGATAAAAGTCAGTTCCCGATAAAATGACAGTGAGGTGGACAGATACAACAATGTGATAAGAAACGGGTTTAAAAATTCTTGATCAATGAAATTTTGAGCAAATAATTCCCTCTCGTAACCCTTGGTGTCCGGGAAACATTTGACGTAATTAGAGCCATTAAACACCAAGGGCAGGTGTCGGAGTTTGAAGAAAAAGAGTCGGTTGCGAGGTATCAGAAATAACCTAATTTTGGGATATTTATGAACATGAACTCAGAATTTCTTGCAATTCTAATAGCATTTGGAAAATAAAGTTTACACTGCTACACAACATTATCAAGTGCTACGTATTGGCATATGAATTATCAACATAGCTGTAGAACTTTTTAAGAAATTGAAAGCAAATTTAGTTTTGGGTTGATTTTGTCCAAATGTGCCCCTTTGGCAACTGGTTCGTAAAGAGCGAGACAAAGTTTTTTTTTTCAAACTGCCGAAGTCTATTCCTTCAGCATGACCACCCCTTTTGCTGTCAGTAGCCACTGAAATGTACTCAAAATTATGCATCTCTATTCACTCACATCATTTCGAAAATAAATAATAAATAATATTAAGGTGCAAAGGTTCAATAACTCCAGAAAATTTCTAAACTGTATGACAAATGATGATTGCACATGAAGTTATAGAACCTAATTCAGTAAATGATTCCAGTAATTGACATTTTATGTGCAAGTGTGGTGGGGAGGCGTGGGGGCAGAGAGAGGGCAGAAAAAAAAGTTTCTTCGCAATCCACCCCCCCCCAACCTCACCCTTCCCATGGTACCTATTTTCTGTGTATCCAGTGGAACTGACATGTTAATGCTTTACAGTGAGGCTGTCTCCATCGCTTCTAAAAGTTTTCAAGATAATTGGTTCGTAAACGGCAAGTCTAAAATTAAAAACAAAACTGTCAGAACCCATTGGTATTCAGGCATGGCTACTTCGTGGGTATCAAGTAGCCACCTAAAATTTAGTTAATTCATTTAGAATTATGCCTCTCTAATGATTTCCTTTTGTGCGAAAATGAAACAAAAAACAATTCTCATCAGAATTTCTACCTCCCTCCCGTTGGACGCTGTATCTATTTCTGGAGTATGCGGTGAAATTTTAACATTTTATGACCCTACAATAGGACTGTAACCATCAGTTCTAATATGTTCGAAAAAAATGGTTCGTAACTGGCGAGACAAAAAATGGTCTAAAAAGGTCCATTGGCCTAGACATGGTTGTAACTTTGGATGCCAGTATCCACCTCAAATTTAATGAAAGGGGTCGGAATTATGCTTCTCTTTCGATTCCACATTATGAGAGGATATTTTAGTAACTTTTTGAGTATGCAGTGGAACTTGGACATGGTATTGATTTACAACAGAACAACTTTCTATACTTCTGAATAGTTTAGGAAATATTGGTTCTTAAATGGATATTACTTAACAGTAGGTATATAATTCGGGTTTGAAAACACCTGTTTTGAAACCCGCATTATCAGGTGTTTTGAAACCCGCGCGGGTATAAGCACAGTTTCCGGAAGTGGTAAAAACTGCACGCGATGTGGATGGAGAGTGAAATAAAGTAAACAAACAAAAACAACAAAAACAAAAACAAAAAAATAAACAAATAAAATAAAGCAAAGGTCAAGGACACGCAACGTCAAGACCACTTAAGACCAGTTAGGTCAAGGCCACTATATGTGAAGAATAAAATTAAGCCTATCATAGAAGACCTTTTAGACGAATGAAATTAAAGAAAAAGAGAGGTATATAAGAAAAAGGTGAAAGTGAGGCATCAGTCAAAACGGTGGTGCTTGTAGATATATGGAGGATTATAATTGCCACTGCCACAAGTACAATTGCAAGTTGTGTGAACCAAACAACTTCTGCGGCAAGTGTGGAGTACTTAAAGTCTGTGAAGCAAAGTAAAAAGTGATACGACACTGAAACAAGATGGACGCATGTTTTAAAAAGGCTTATGTTGACTTGATGATTGATAAACTTGCTTGCTGTGGCACTCCAGACTATCAACTTTATCATTTAGACGCTTTTTGGGATGTTGTACATCACAGTCTTGATGTGATTGAACTACATTCAAGATTTCTTGGAGAATGTCATAGAATTGGAATAGAAGATCCTGACTTTGACTTTGATTCTGCGTTCTATTCTGCTCGCACTGATGTGGAAGTATATTTCACCGTGATTGATTATTTGAGAGATTGCTGCAAAGAAGAGGAAACTGAACAGCTTTGTCAGGTAAGAAAACAACTTCAAAGATATAAAAACCTTTTAACATCTTTGTAACAACATAGTGAATCTTATGCGAGTTGATAACATAACAATGTTTTTCTTACTAGCAAATGTAATCTTATGTGATTGGTTTCAACGTAAACAAAGAAAGAATATGATAGAAGAGGCAGGAAATATAGTAAAAGATATTTTATTACAGGAAGAAACCGACATGTCAGAATAAAACAGCAGAAACAACGTCAACATGGAGAATCTTGTACTATTTAGCGGTCACAATGGCGTTCTTTCAAACATGTTTCCAACACGACTTGAAAAGTATGGACATGTGTTCAACTCAAGTGAAGCTTTGTATCAATATGAGAAAGCAGTTTTTCATCGCCGCTTCAGCCATTGCTTCATGTAGAAATGGATATGAAGCAAAACGTATTTGCTAAAGTGATAAAGCCATGTCCTTTATGGCATGCAGAGAAGAGAAGCAAAATGCAAGATGTTTTACAAGTTACATTGAATCAGTGTGTATTGTTTCGCAAAAAGTTAAAAGAATGTAAAGACAAAACTTTGGTTGAAGCAACATATGATCATTGGTGGGGAGCTGGTGTGAAACATGTGTCATCTCCTTCATATCCTGGTCAGAATATCATGGAAAAGTTGTTAGAAATGTTGTGTGAGGGAGTATAAAAAGAGACTTTTCATTTGCTCGTCATGGTGTGCAGACGTGTTAACATGTAAAAAACATGGAGAAGTATGTTCGACTACCTGATAAGTGAAGTGAACAACAACGGGAAAATTTGCTGAACTTGACAGACTTGTGCTGTACAATGGCAGACATTACATTGAGACAATATATTTTGCAAAAAGCCTATTGTGAAGAAATGTTATTAGCTGTAAAAAAGTTTGCATGTTTAGTATGTCCTGCTTGTCAACATGAAGAGTGTTCAGAACATACTTGTCACTTTGCATGTATCTATACATATTGGAATGAAGCTAAATATTACATTCATTTCGAGAATGCAAATCAACGTTGTGAGAAATATGGTGTAGATACTATTACATAAGACGAACTCCCTAGTTGGTTAGTATTCATTGAACACCAATGGTCTCAGTTTATTCACACCATTGTGCTTTGTGGAGGATATACAATTCTGCATCGGGTGTGAATGCATGATCTCCCCAGAACAAGTAATTGCTGCAGGATGCGGCCATCAGATGTGCATGTACTGCGCACTCATATGGACATATCACTCTGCACTGAGGGACAAGTGCACGCTGAGGTGTTTCAAGTGTGGATTGAGCACCGACCACTACCTCTTCCGCGCGCAACAAATGACGGCGTGTGCGAGGCCAATCCAGGACATCATAACCTTCTTCTAGACCCGGGACCGGTAGCAGCACTAACAGTGACGAGTTTCGGCTCCTGGCCCCTCTTTTCAGAGCGGCCGTCACTTAAGCAAAATAATCAAAACATTTTATCATGGTGTTGGTATGTGTGTGTGTATGAGAGTGTGGAAAAAAGTTGCCATCAGAAGGTTAAAATACCTATGTGGCTTACGAAATGAAACGCTCAGTTGTCGTGTTCGTATGTGGGTGGGTGGATGGGTGGGTGGGGGAACTTAAAAAAAGGCATCCACACACGCGCTCGCTCTATCTGGTCCACCTCTCACGTCACTATCACGTCACTTCTTGGCGTAGAACCAATCTTTCTACACTACTCTCATTTTACTATAAAATAAGCAATATGTGTCTTTAGAAAACTGAACTAGATGAAGTGTTACACATTCCAGTTGACTTACATGAAAAGTTAGAATGGATGACTATTTAGTTATCGGTTGATATCTATTGGCGCAACAGCTGAGGAGAATTTTATCGGTATTGAGAATGCTCTTAAGAAGTTAAGGGAAATTCCCTTAACCATCAATGAACAGGAGCGCGCAGTACAGGAAGGGAGGGGCAGGACGAGCATGTTTGGTCTCCCTTTCCCATCACTGAACAGGAACTTGATGTAATGGTGCATGCAGCACTGGAGGAGGAGGACGAGTATGTTTGGTATCCCTTACCCATCACTGAACAGGAACTTGATGTAATGGTGCATGCAGCACTGGAGGAGAAGGTTTGATTGATTGATTGATTAGTTTAACGACACTAGCAACCCGTTAGGGTCATATTGTGTCAGTTCTGTTGCTATAGGAAGACTCAGTTGAAATTAAAATAAATTAAAATAGACAAAACAAGTAATGTATACATCTAAAATCAACTAAATTCAATTTAAAACTTGCTGTACAAGTGTATTTCTTTCAGAAAAGAAATAATTTTGCTTGGTGCTACTTTTGTAAAAAGGTCTTTCATGGAATTCACACTGTAGTAGCGTGAACGAATGTTCTGAAAATATATGCAATTGAGTAGAATATGTTTTGCAGTCAAACGTTCTTGACAACCAATACATTGTGGAGGAGCATCGCCTCTCAAAAGATATCCGTGGGTGATGTATGTGTGCCCGAAGTCTATGCATAACCGTTGTGTCGCGAATACTGCCAAGAGCTAGGTGTTTTTGTCCAACTGTTGGTTGGATTTGAAAGAGTTTGTTATTTCTTTGTTCGTTCCATTTTTGTTGCCAAAGGTTTTTAACATAACTTGTAATATGGGGTTTAAAATCGGAGTATGGTATGAGAAGGTCGGATATGTTGTAGTTTAGCGCCTCTTTTGCTGTCTGGTCCGCAGCTTTATTACCCGGTATGCCCACGTGGCTTGGCACCCAACAAAATACTAGGGATTTGCCTTGTTTGACTGCCCTTTCGTAACGTTCTATTAGGTCTAGAATCATTGTGTTCGACACTTGCAGATTTTCTAGTGATTGTAAGACCGATAAGAAATCGACACAGATAACGAATTTTTTGTACCTGCTAATCTTGATAATTTCCATGGCTAGTTGGAGTGCCCGAACCTCCGCGGAAAAGATGGAGGAGCCGTTTGGTAATCTTGTTTTAAGGGTATTTGATTTTGTAACTATTTAGGCAGCAACTTGGTTATCGAGTTTAGATCCGTCCGTGTATATGAAATAATGGTTATGAGGAGGAGGACGAGTATGTTTGGTCTCCCTTACCCATCACTGAACAGGAACTTGATTTCATGGAACGTGCAGCAGTGCAGAAGGAGTATGCATCATTACCTATCCATGAACAGGAACTTGATTTAATGGAGCATGTAGCACAGGAGGAACATATACCAATTACTGAGGATAAGTTTATAGAGCATGCCGTACAAACTGACACTTTGTCAATTGAAGACATACAGCCATTTGATAAAAGACGTATGCACCCAGGTGGTAAATTGCGCGCACATTTATTACATTACAAAGAAAATACAGAGATGACGCAAGAAAATACAGATAATGACATGATGCAAGACCATGAGACGACGCAAGACAACAACACGACGCAGAGAAGTATCACGAAAAACCATTGCTGCATATGCAGTCGACACTTTAGCTCTCGTCAGAAGATAATCACCAACGCCTTACTCTTATATGCACAGATTGTGGTAAAACGCTTAACAGTAGTAAGGTTCTCTGACAGCATCGATTAGTATGTAGTATGAGGAACAAACAGCAACACAGGACTTATTTTACAGTACATTAAATGAGGAAGGTATCAGTGGGGACGACTATAAACATGCGCAGAATGTGTGGGAGACATTTAATTGTCATACATTAGGTGACTATCATGATATGTACTTATAAACAGATCGATCATGTAAATAGTCGAGGGGGGGGGGAGGTCGGTAAATAGTATGTCGGGGGGGGGGGTCGAATGACGTTACCTTTTCGTCATTTGACGTCATTTTTGCAATATATATATAAGTGCGCTCTCTTCACAACTTCCACAGTTTGCAACTGCTTACAGCTTTTGAGATGGAGCTTCTAGCCGCGCTTGAATTAGACAGATCAGAGAGGTGACTGTTCCAGTTACGCCGCCAGTTCATCCGCCGGAAAGAGTTTGTTTTTTTTTCACCTGCTGCCGGACCCGGCTCAAGCCATTCTCGTCCCGGAATGAAGAGGAGGAATACCCGGCCTGGGGAAGATATTTTCTACAGGAGGATATACAATTCTGCATCGGATGTGAATGCATGATCTCCCAGAACAAGTAATTGCTGCAGGATGCATTATCCACTTTTCTACCATCACACATTCAGCATTCGCCGTCATTTTCTTGAAGCGTGCATGTTCGACAATGTACCATTTCATTCCATCATTTAACATTTCTAGTAAATGTGCCTTAATCCGATTCTCTTGTTGCCGCATTTCAAGTAATAAATCCGATCCATCTTCAGGCTCAAACCGTCTTTCCTGTGCGTTTTCACCAAGACTCACTCTTCTCCCTCTCCCTACTTGCACTCTCTTTGGTTCTTCCATCCTGCATACATGTGTTTCAAACGCATCCATAGATGGAAATATCTTAACACATTCACAGCAGAGGAACGGGTCAGGTCTGACAATACTATCTTGCAGCGTCTTTTGTCTCTTCACTTCTATCTGCTGAACAAGCTCTTCACGAGCACGTTTCAACCTTGCTGGTTTACATGTATGTGCCACATACAAGTCCAGAAATGGAAATGTCCCTTTGCACTCATGACAAAACACTGATGTGTCTTAATTCGTAGCCATCCTTGTTGCTGTCGCCGCCGTCAACTACTAAAAACTGATGTTTCCCCCTCCTCCTCCCCCTTTTATATACACGCACGCACACACAAAGAGCTGTTTGAAGTAAAATCGTTTTTATTTTTTTAGTTCTCACATCTAACTATAAGATAAACCACAAATATTTCATGCTATAAAATATATTAAACAATTTAACGTTATATGCAAGTCTTTCGCAAACAAAAAATGTTAAAAGATACCCAAAACGTTAAACACTATAAACATTATAAACACTATAAATACACAGAGAGTCTGATATACCAGGATGTACCCCGACCAGGATGTTCACCAACACGTCGGCTGTCCGCAATCACACTGGTAGCGGTAGAATGGATGGAAGTTGTAATAATTAAAGTTCTTTACCATTGCTCCGCACCACCAGCAATCTGTTAGCAATGGTCCTGGCAATGTCGCTGTGAAGTTGTATGGCAGCAATCCACCACACGTTTTTGTACTCAAAACGTTAAAACACTATAAACATTATAAACACTATAAATACACAGAGAGTCTGATATAACAGTCATTTCCACCAGGATGTACCCCGACCAGGATTTTCACCAACACGTCGGCTCTCCGCAATCACACTGGTAGCGGTAGAATTGATTCATTGTAAACGGCCTCCTGGAACATCTTAATGGATGGAAGTTGTAATAATTAAAGTTCTTTAGCATTGCTCCGCACCACCAGCAATCTGTAAGCAATGGTCCTGGCAATGTCGCTGTGAAGTTGTATGGCAGCAATCCACCACAGGTTTGCAGCAATAATGCCGTGGGGCATTATGTTTCACCGGGCAATTGTGTGGCTGCCCTTCATACTCCAGCATCACCCAACACTTATAGCACTCAGTTGTTAGCATCCGACCGTCCTTGCTCCGCACTATCTTCTTTTCTTCCACCGGAGCTACAGCGGATGGAAACTGCAAAGCTTCCTCCAAAGCGTAGTCCATCTCAGCCTTTGCCTTCTTATCTTTCATCGGCATCACAATGATAACTGTCTCATCTGCTTCAAAGCGGCTCAGGTCATCCATGGCAATAGCAGCAGCAACTGGCGAGTTCATCTTGTGTGTTTGGTGGCTTTTTCCCAACAACAGCCTCACTTATATATGAGTTTTTGGGGAGGGGAGGGGGGTAACGTATATGAGGGGGGGGGTGGGTGGGGTTTCGTTTTTTTTTTTACACTTCAGCGCTTCAGCGGAATAAAGCTGAAGCCGCCGCTAAAGCCATCGTTATTTCAAATCCCTTAATCACGCTGACAACTGCACAATGACGTTTCGTTTACACAACTACCCATTTCGTCAAGATGAATGTGTGGAAAATGCTTTTAAAAAACCCCTAACATGAGTTTCTTTTTGTTTGGAAAATGATTTTTTTCCTCTTCTTTGGTGGTGGGGGGGGGGGTGGTCGTCGACACGCTGTGCGCTGTACTCTGTGCCGGGGGGGGTCGTCATCGACACGCTGTGCGCTGCGCGCTGTACTAGGGGGGGGGGGTTGGTCTGACGTCGATCGGCTACAGAGTATATAAGCTGATGCTCTCCATGCCTCTCCAAGGCAGCTTTTACCATCATCATGGAACTCTTTTTCCACCTGGATTGTGAAAGACGCATCAACTCTGCTGACAACCGTGTATACACACCACAAAGATTGCGGGAGATGCCATACAGAAAGAAATTAATGCAGATCTTACCGGACCCGAAAGACATCGGAGTGGTCGGCATCCCTGTTACCTTCAACCGTACCATCACCATGGGCAAAAGAATGGAGAGCATAGAACAAGGCAACTATACCAACGCCTATGTTCGAAGCTACATGCTTGGAGAAGCGGTGCCGTCAGCCATGGAAGAACAAGAGTACCCGGAATGGGCCGAGTACTTTGTGAATAGAGACTTTACTACATGCCCTGGCTGTGAAGTGTTTATGCTGTTCGACAAAAGTATATACTTAAGGTGCGGGCACTTGGCTTGTTTACAATGCACTGTGATGGCAGCGTTCTTGGAAGCCGTTAGCAGCCATTACACAATGCGGTGCTTAACCTGTGGGAAAAAAACCGACTGCTTCATTTTCTGCTCTCAGCAAATGTCGCAGTGCGGTAGACAAGCCCGTGACATCGTCACTTTTAAGTAAACAGCTAAAATAAGCACTAAGACAATGAGGAGTATATGTCCTGGCCGCTCCAAAGCGGCCACCAACTATTAAGAAATAAGCAAACAAACCTATCGTGTTGGTGTGTGTATGCATGAGAATGTGTGGGATATGCTTTAAAAAAAACTTAAAAAAAAAACTTTAAAAAAACCCAACCAGTCTCGGCGCACACGCCTTCTTTCAAGGCGTGGTGGCGGCAACACAAAAAAAGCTCTCTCTCCCCCCTCTCTCGACCCCGTCTCGGCCCACACGCCTTCTTTCAAGGCAAAGCGGCGGCGACACAAAAAAAAGCTCTCTCCCCTCTCTCGACCCCGTCTCGGCGCCTTCTTTCAAGGCGTGGCGGCGGCGACACAAAAAAAGTCCTCTCTCTCAAAACCCAGCCCCGTCTCCACCCCGTCTCGACCCCGTCTCGGCACAAACCCTTTCTCCAATACCTAAACCTCCACCGGAAACGTTTCTTTCGCTCTCAATCCCTATCAATCGCTATATGACGTTT
Organism: Protula sp. h YS-2021; assembly: GCA_949752745.1. Lineage (NCBI taxonomy): Eukaryota > Metazoa > Annelida > Polychaeta > Sabellida > Serpulidae > Protula > Protula sp. h YS-2021. The sequence continues at coordinate 109,161,398 of OX457024.1, forward strand.
TATCCTTATACCACAACAATATCGTCACACAACTCCACCTTAATACGTTTCTACATTTCTTTCACTCGCAATCGCAATTCCAATAACTTATACCACAACAACAAAAAAAGGGAAGGGGGGTCAAGTTTTCACATTCTCAACAACTTCGTTTTCCAAACTTTTTTTCAACACACTCCCTTTTATATCCAACAGCAAAAGGAGCGAAATTTTTATATCACATGATATTTTCTAACCAATACTAATCCTCCTTTCACATCCTATTCTCATTCGTCCACTTTCCCTCCCTGCTGCACACTTTTTATCCCCACTTTTCCTTCCCGCTAAAAAAAAAGAGCCAAATTTTCTAACCAATAAAAATCAGCCTTTCGCAAACAACCAATTCCCATTCGCTTCCTCCCTGACACACACTTTTTGTCCCCTATTTTCTTTTTCGCCACAACATATCGTCATCCAACACCACTCATCCAATGCAGTGAAACTCTCTATGAGAGAACCACTGCAACCGTTGCTATGCAGTGGTTCTCTCATACAACAAACCGTTGCTATGCAGTGGTTCTCTCGTTTATATACTACTATGCACCTTTAACAGCCCATTCTCATTTGTGCATTTTCGCTCCCTTTTCGTCAAAATTTCGCTCCTTTTGCTCTCGCATATAAAAAGGACTGCACTGTTGTGGTTCTCTTATCTAAACATCCGTTGCTATGTTGTAGTTCTCTTATATAAACATACGTTGCTATGTTGTAGTTCTCTTATTTATACACTACTTTCCACCCAACCATACAGCTACATTATGTATTTGGATGCTACTAATTTATGCGGTTTTGCAATGAGTCAGTGCCTTTAAGAAGGAACTTCTCTTGATGTCATGTCTATACCGAAAGATGGGGACACAGGGTATATATTGGAAGTGGACTTAGACTATCCAGATCACCTTCATACTCTTCACGGTGACTACCCAAAAGGTTTATTTGTAGCGTCTTGAAACGCTTCAATCAAAAATTGTGATTTGCCTGGATACATTTAACGCTCCAAGTTTGTAATAAGAAACAACAAAGTTAGATTTTACCTTAGTCCCAGTAAATTTAATTTACAACGTGTAGGGTATTATGCCGCATATAGTGAGCTTATGGTGTTGGACGCTCCAACAAAATTACTAAAAACAAACTGAGCGAACCCTTTAAGTCCTTTCATGGAATCCAGTGTGATAGAATTTGAATTTAAAACGCGTTATGCATAATGGATGTACATTAGTTCACAGCCATAGAATCTTTCTCTCTGAGTGAAAAACTTATGCTGTATTTGTATACTTTAATACACAATGAACAATAGCGCGATTTAACTTACCAATGATTTTAGTCACTTATGATTATGGTATCCCTTATGATTAAGGCGTCACTTATGATTATGGCGTCAATTATGGTCATGGCGTCAGTTAATAAGCACACCTACGCAATACGCGCAATAGATGTTAAAAATCATATTTTCGTCGTCCCGTCATATTCAACACAATTGGAATATTTCATTTTTTGTTCCAAGTTGGAGAATCCGTCTCAGATCACATGTGTCTCTACTCAATATTCTAAATGAAATAATATTTAAGATATACTGATACATGCTCAGTTCTGTTGTTTTATCTGGCTGTATTTCACTAAATACCTACTTCAAAAGACTGATCTTTGAAACATGCTAATTATTACTCCATTGATTGATTGATTGATTGGTTTAACGACACGAGTAACCCGTTAGGGTCATATTGTGTCAGTTCTGATACTAAAGGAAGACTCAGTTGAAACTAAAATCAATTAAAATAGACATAACAAGTAGTGTATACAACTAAAATCATCTAAATTCAATTTAAAACTTACTGTATAAGTGTATTTCTTTCAGAAAAAAATTATTTTCCTTGGTTCTACCTTTGTAAAAAGGTCTTTCATGGAATTCACACTGTAGTAACGAGACCGAATGTTCTAAAAATCTACGCAATTGAGTAGAATATGTTTTACAGTTAAACGTTCTTGACAACCAATACATTGTGGAGGAGCATCGCCTCTCAAAAGATATCCGTGGGTGATGTATGTATGCCCGATTCCAGCTCTATGCATGACTGTTTTGTCTCGAATGTTGTCAAGAGCTAGCTGCTTTTGTCCAACTGCTGGTTGGATTTGAAAGAGTTTGTTATTTCTTTGTTCGTTCCACTTTTGTTGCCAAAGGTATTACTCCATTATTAGTCTATCAACATTGTTTTCCTGTATGCTGTTCTTGAAACACTGTGCATTCGAGTACAGGTTCACCACTAAAGAGGGGCTTTCCAGTCACATCTCTCCCCTCCTGTTCTGGTGCTACGTAAAACCACACCTTTTAAAATATTTATGGCGAGATGTTTATACTTAAACAACTTGATTCATTTCATATCTGGTTCTAACCACGTAATCCTCTTCAGCCTAAATAAAGCCTAGATCAATGCTCAAAACTTTTACCAACGAGCCACCAACGAGGTATAAAGAAACATCCCCTGTATCCCCTGTATCCCCTGTCTCAACCTCCCTCATCACCCACCACCTCCCACCCACAACGCCAAAGACGAACCGCTGACCTAGCTAGTCAGATGATTTGTTTAGCGATACGGCCTACCCTTAGCGGGGCATATTAGGAACAACATGGGTTTAAAATCTAGTAGATTTTAAAATCTACTAAAATCTTGCCATATCTAAGTCTTAAAAGTAATTATACAGGTTTATATATGTTATAAACGAGATGATTTTACTTAGTTTAGTTTTGTCGAAAAGCTGCTTCATACAGTCTGCTCTGAAATGTCTTGAGCGTATGTCGTCGAAATCAATACAGTCTATCAGAATATGTTTACAGTAAAACGTTCATGACAGGCACTTGGGCGGTGGTTCGTTATTAAGCTGATTGTGAGTGACATATGTATGTCCTATTCTGGCTCTGTAGTAAACCATCTCATCTCACACACTGCTCAGTGGCGAGGGTTTTTGTCCGACTAAGGGGTTAGTTTGATACAGCTTGTTGTTTCTTTGTTTGCTCCATCTTTCTTGCCACAGTCTATTTGTGTATCTTGTGATGTGGTATTTTAAATCGGAGGCTGTATGAGCATATCAGTATAACTATCATTTAAAGCCTCTTTTGTAGCTTTGTCGGCTATCTCGTTTCCTCGGATACCCACGTAACTTGGAACCCAACAGAACACTATGTCTTTACCAGCTTTGGCGGCATTGTCATGCCTTTCCAGAAGGTCAAGGATAAGGAGGCTTGATATATGTATATTTTCAATTGATTGCAGGGCGGACATCGAATCCACACATAACATAAACTTTTTTTATCGGCTGATCTTTACTATTTGAATGGCGAGATGAAGAGCTTTAATTTCTCGAAGTCTTGTTTTAAAGGTGTTGCTTTCAGTTACAACAGAGGCAGCCGATTTGTCGTCGAGCTTTGAGCCGTCCGTGTAGACGAAATTTTAGTCTTAATATTCTTCCTTAAGTTCTGCAAAACTTGATCGAAATAGGAAGGGGCTTATTGTTTTCCTTGTATAGACCGAAAGGTTTTTTTAATGCTACAGGTTTGATGAGTTTTCACTGTGGTAGTTTTGGCACTCTGTATTTTCCAATTGACTCTCTGGTAATGTCAGTGTTATCGAGGTGAGGCAGAATCCTCGCTCCGAATGGACGTATTTATGTAGGACCTTTTTTATGGAAGCGGGACAAATCTGATCCAAAGTCTGAGTTATACGTGAGATTCATCTTATTTGCATAAGGCTTTGTTGGGTACTGAATGGCGAGTTCATTTCGACGAACGCCAGGAAGCTGTGCTGGTTTGCCTCCACATGCAGACTTTCTGCTGGTGATGTTCTAAGAGCATTTATAATAAGAAGAAAAAGAAGAGAGAAATTTAGGCAAAGGGCAGAATGATTCAACAACATTGGGAAATGGGTGACATTAAAGGTAGGGTGTCAGATGTGTTTAGTGTGATTGCAGCACGAGTTAGCTGTGTTGTTTGTTTAACGACTAGGCGCCCCCTTAGCGGATTACATTCTGTCAATACATGTCAATAATCAGTGACTAGAAAACAATACTATCAGGTAAAATCAAGGTTACTAAACACCGTGTATATTCTAAAAGTGATTTCTTTAGCAAATTGTATAATTTTACTAAGTTCTACTTCATCAAACAGTTGTCTCGAAATTCATCTCTGAAAATCAGTAAAGTTTATATTTATATTCTAAAATAAAAAAAAAAGAAAAAAAAAGAAAAGCTTAAAAATTAATGAGACTGATTAATCAGTACAGTCTACTAAAATATTTTTCACTGTGTAAGGTGCCGAGCTCGCCTCCAAAGAGATGTTTATGACTCACAAATGTATGTCACATATCCTTGGACTATGTATAATCATGTAATCCCAGACATTACTTATGGAAAGCAGTTCATGCCCAACAAAAGGACTGATTTCAAACAATTTGCTATTTCTTTGTCTGTCCCAACGTCGTTGCCAAAGATATTTTGTTCATTTTGCGCTATACTATTCGAAATTTGAATTATGGATAAGGAAATCAGAAAAGTTCTGGTTTAGTTCCTACTTAGCCGCTCTATTAATATCTGGTTACCGTGAATTCCTACTTTGAACCCAACACAATGTTACTTCGTTACCAGCCTTGATTGCATTGTCGTTTTACTACGAGACAGTAGGCTGCCTGGTGAGGATGGTGACAAGGGGAAGAGAAGGGGAGAACCACATGAGTACAAAAGCGAAAAAAAAAAACAGATGTTATATGCTATTAATTTATGCAAGTTCATCAGAATTCAAGGCAGTGGGCCCTTAATGCGGCGAACCATAACGATGAATGTTGGAGAAGAATGGATACATGATGAAGAGGAGTTTAGGAATGCTGTACCGGTACCAGAAAACATTGTGCCTGCAAGCCGTAGAAACAGAAGAGTAGAGATCAGCTATTTTGGTGATGATTCAAACATTTGTGTACCTGCTGCAATATGATTCGTTAAAAGTCTGTAAGTCTGTGGCGTCACTCATCAGTAACAACATGAATGCAGCCATGGACGCAGTCACAATCAACGATACCTTGCAGATCGCCATGCAAGAAGGCAGGTTTAGATACTTTGCGTCTCTTACGTAGGCCAAGATGGGTTGTCCTCAAAATTATCAGGTTGCAGGAATTAGTCGCAAACAGCTAATACAAACGCAATGCAGAATATGAGCTCAAACTCTCTGACGATAAAAAAATTATATTAATCGTGATTGCTTATGAGAAATACGTCAGTGTTTGATAATTTAAGTCACAACAACCTTATTAACAATATTACATTTTTTTGGAAATCACACCAAAGGTTGTTGAGCTGCTGTCTGGAAAACCAGTAAAATGTCATGCGATACTAGAAATACAACTCACCAACGCACGCATGAAAGACCGAGATGTATTACAGGCTGTGATATAATGCAGAATTGCACCGAACACATCAAATCAACTTGCTTACATTTATGACTACTAGGATGGAGTTTGGATCCATAGACAGAACTGCCATTGTAGAAATTTTTCTAATGTATGTGTTAGGTTGTGGTTTTGGACGCTTCATCAAAATTAGAAGTGGGATAAATATCGAACATTGGCTTAAAGATATGCAATAGTATCTTGTTAAGGAAGTTGAATCAGAAGAAAACTCACGCACAGTGGATGTATATCAGCATACAGCGAGAAAAGTTTTTTGTCTTGTACTTTAATACACCAAGCGAAGAGTGCAATTACAAAAAAAGTTAGTTTTTGTATATCACATGAACAATTTCTCCTAGGACTATTATCTCAAAAAAAATGATATTAAGAGATCATCAATTGTACAGTTTAACGTTTTTCTTCAGTAGCATGTTTTTACAACCGGTTTTTAAAATATTGCCCGTTCAAGCGCTAACCAAACATTCTCTATGAAACTGGGAATCAAAAGCTGGTAATTATGCGACGATGGTTTAAATCTGTGTGAAAGTTTAAGCTGGTCGATGAGACAAATTGCCAAGTGCACTTATTCTTTGACTAGCATAGAGTAGATATGTTTTATTAGATTTCTCATCAGTTAGTTATGTGATTTGTTCAACGACACGGCGGATCCTTAGCTTGTTGAATTGTACCAGTAGTTCAATATGGGGATACGTTGTGTAAGTAATTAGTTATGTGATTGTTTGACGACAAAGTCAACCCTTAGCGGATTATAATGTGTCAGTAGTTATTTATATGATTTATTTAACGACACGACCGACACTTATCGGGTTACATTGTGTCAGTACTTAATTAGTTAGTTATATGATTTGTCTGACGGCACAGTCCACTCTTAGAGAATTATATGGTGCCAGTATTTAGTTACTTACATGATTTGTTTGATAAATCTCATCGAGTTATATTGTGTCAGTAACTAAATAGTATGATTTATTTGGCGACATGGCTCGACCTTATTGGGTTACAAAATGCCAGTAGTTAGTTATATGATTTGTGTAACGGGTTAGGTTGTGTCAGTGATAAGTTAGTTGTTTTACTTGTTTGACGTCATAGTCTTCCTTGTCGAGCGGGTGGCCTTGTGTCATCAGTTAATAAGTTACATAATTTGTTTGATAATCCTAATTTGTTAATAATACTATCAACACTTTGCAGGCTTCTTTTTGTCAGTAGTCGGTTGTATGATTTGTTTGGTGATAGTGCCGAACCTCGCTGGTACCATTGTGTCACCAGCTACTTATATAACTTGCTTGACGACACGACCGACCCTTAGCGGCTACAATTGTGTCACCAGTTACCTAAAGAACGTGTTTGACGACACGACCGACCCTTAGCGGGTACCATTGTGTCACCACTTACTTATATAACTTGTTTGACGACACGACCGACCCTTAGCGGGTACCATTGTGTCACCAGTTACCTATATAACTTGCTTGACGACACGACCGACCCTTAGCGGCTACCATTGTGTCACCAGTTATTTATATAACTTGTGTGACGACACAACCGACTTTTAGCGGGTACCATTGTGTCACCAGTTACTTATATAACTTGTTTTACGACCCGACCCACCCTTACCGGGTACCATTGTGTCACCAGTTACTTATATAACTTGTTTGACGACACGACCGACCCTTAGCGGGTACCATTGTGTCACCAGTTACCTATATGATTTGTTTGACGACACGACCAACCCCTATCGGGTACCATTGTGCCACCTGTTACTTATATAACTTGTTTTACGACCCGACCCACCCTTATCGGGTATCATTGTGTCACCAGTTACTTATGTAACTTGTTTGACGACACGACCGACCCTTAGCGGGTACCATTGTGTCACCAGTTACCTATATGATTTGTTTGACGACACGACCAACCCCTAGGGGGTACCATTGTGCCACCAGTTACTTATATAACTTGTTTGACGACACGACCCACCCTTAGCGGGTACCATTGTGTCACCAGTTACTTATGTAACTTGTTTGACGACATGACCGACCATTAGCGGGTTGCATTGTATCTGCACTGGTCAATGACCGGAAAAAATAGTATTACAGTTAAAATCCAGTATTGACTTAAATCATGCATATTCGCGTAAGTTTTATATGCCAGCAAGCGTAGTGCCAAAGCAGGGCACTGGTCTTGGGTAAATATTTTCGGAATTTGTTCGTGGAAGTAATACTTTCATCGATCTTTTAGTCTTGTATACTTCGATTTTGTTTTTTTAGAGCATAAATTTAATTTAATCAAATAAAAATTAATTTAAGCAGTCAGCGTGTTAATATTTTTAGTGTTTTTTTTTTACGTAAAAAAATTAAAATTCATGTAGAAAACATAACAGTAGTTATATAATGAGAGAACCACTGCATAGCAACTAAAAAGTGATGAGAGAACCACTGCATAGCAACGGAAAATGGATGAGAGAACCACTGCACTTGAGTGGAGTGCAGTGGTTTATATATGGGTGAGGAAAAGGAGCGAAAAAGCACCAATAAGAATGCAGTGTTAAAGGTGCATTTCTATTGGCTAGAGGATGTGAAAATTTCGCTCCTTTTGCTCTGGCATATAAAAGGGAGTGTAAGAAGAAAGAGTGAGTTGTAAAGAGTTTGGCAAGCATGTCCCCCTCCCTTGGTTTAAGGCTTTGTTAGAGTATTGTTAGAGTATGGTTTGTGTGACGAGAGAAGGGAAAACGTTATTTGATGGGAGTTTGCATGAAGGTTTTGCACAGTGAGTTGGGAGTGATGACGAAAGAAAACGTCATTTGATGCGGTTGGAAGGATTGCGAGCGAAAGAAAGGTGTTTCCGGTGAAACGTTGTATGGGTATGGGAGGGGGGCAGCTTGTGAGGGAAAAAAAAGATGTGCCGTGAGCGTCTCGAGTGAAACGGTGTGTGGCGTGCCGAGACGGGGTTGGGGAGGGAGAGGGGGAGACAGTATAAGAGTTTTTTTTGAAAGAAGGCGTGTGCGCGCCGAGACGGTGACCGAGACGGTGACAGTATGAGGGTGGGGGGGGGGGGGGTGGGGGTGGGAGAGAGGGCTGTGTGTGTGTCACAACCGCTTTGCCTTGAAAGAAGGCATCGAGACGGGGTCGAGAGAGGGTTGTTGAGCTTTTGGTGTTGCCACCGCCGCCGCCACGCCTTGAAAGAAGGTGTCGAGACGGGGTCGAGACGGGGTCGAGAGAGGAGAAGAGAGAGGGGAGAGAGAGGGCAGAGAGCTGTTGCCGCCGCCGCCACGCCTTGAAAGAAGGTGTCGAGACGGGGTCGAAAGAGAGCTGTTGCCGCCGCCGCCATGCCTTGAAAGAAAGGCGGGGAGACGGTTTTTTTTAAAGCATATCCCACACATTCTCATGCATACACTAACACGATAGGTTTGTTTGCTTATTTTGGAAGAATGGGTGGCCGCTGAAAAGCGGCCGTGAAGGGATTTTCAGAGTCGTTTTTCTTCTTTCTTCTTCTTCTTGTTCTTCTTCCTACTGTCAGTTTCTGCTGCCACTGGTGCTAGTTGGTCGCTGGTGCTGGCTACGATACCGCTAATTTCACTGCAGGCATACTTTCTTTTGTGTGCTGCGACCCCAGCCCTGTGCGAGTGGAAACCTTCACCTCGGACACAGCAATAATAATGTTCATATGCCATGGCTTCTGCACATTGCTGTTCATGCAGGCGTATAGAAGCACCTGCAGGAATTGAATGATGACAGAAGTCACAGGATTGAACACCGCTTAACTTGTCGACGAGGAGCATAAGGCCCTGGAGGCCTGTTTGGTTTGAGGTGGCCTCCAGTTTCGACTGCCCAGGATTGAAGCCGTAGTCAGTGTTGAAAGGTGCCTGCGTTGATGTATCGGAGATGCTAGCGATAGCGGCCGCTAGCTCATTATCAGGAGTTGATGTTGTTGCGACGATGTTGTCGGGTTGTTGTTGTGTAGTTGGTGTCGCCAACACCTGAACATCAACTGCCTGCGGATGGGCTACCAGCGAAGTTGTCAGCGCGGTTGAGGCAGTTAGCACAGTGGCAGGAGTCACTTTGGTAGGAGGAGCTGTTGTAGGTGCTTCTTGGCAGGGCGGCGGCGGCGGTGGGGAGCTCACTGGCGACGGCAGCGGTGAAAACGGCAGCGGCGGCAGTGGGGAGCTCACTGGCAACGGCAGCGGTGAAAACGGCAGCGGCAGCGCTGGGGAGCTCACTGGCAGTGGCGGCGGCAGCGGCGGTGGGGAGCTCACTGGCAGCGGTGGTGGGGAGCTCACTGGCAGCGGCGGCGGCAGCGGCGGCGGCGGATCCCTCTTGTTTAAGCGTTGATGGCTTTCTTCTGCCGCCCTGCCAAACCGGTTGAAATCTTCTCTTGGACGAGTCTGAAAATCCCTCCACTTTTCGTAGAGGAACGCCTGATAATCTATATAAACCTCTTCAAAAAGGTTTACATCTTTTTCACTAAAATGATAGGTTCTCAGGCGTTCCTCTGAGAAAAATTCTTTTTTGTATTGCATTCTGCTTGTATTCGTGTCTGAGTCGCGTTCGAAATGGCAACAGCAGCAGCAGGCAGAGATGACGAAATGTGTGTATGTGACGAAATGGTGTGTAAGCCAAACGTCAGACCACCCCCCCCCTAGTAAAGTGTACAGCGCACAGCACACAGTATGTCGACGACCCCCCCCCCCCTCCTAGTACAGAGTACAGCGCACAGCGTGTCGACCCCCCCTACCACGAAAGAAGAGGCAAAAATCATTTCCCAAACAAAAAGAAACTTATGTTTGGGGTTTTTAAAGCATTTTCCACACATTTATCTTGACGAAATGAATGGTTGTGTAAACGAAATGTCATTTATGCAGTTGTTAACGTGATTAAAGGATTTGAAATAACGATGGCTTTAGCGGTGGCTTTAGCGGCGGCTTCCGCGCTGAAGTGTAGAAAAAAAACGACCACCCAGCCCCCCTCCCTCCCTCCCTCCCTCCCTCCCAATTTCAGCATCAAAAAAAAAACTCATATATAAGGGTCTGTTGTCGAGATGTGGCCAAAAATCATGGAAGCGTTGCTGAATACACCTCCTCTTCCTCCAGCTGTCAACATGGACGATTTGTTTGGGGAACCGTATACTTTTGATACCTCAGTATTGCCAGTATTACCAGTGGAAGAGATAGATTCATTCCTGGTGAACATGACAGAGGCTGAAAAAGACTTGGAGGAACTGTTAGGCATTCCATTAGACGGCACAGTACAGCAAATGCTAGATTTTAAGGAAGCGTTAGGCGCTGCTACTGCTCCGTTAGATATACCTCCAGTGCAGCAAGGGATACAGCAAGGAATGGAGCAAGACATGCCAGATCCTGAGGGCCCCGACTACCCGTTCTGGGTTGCACATGCACTTGTCAATGGTCGAAACACACAACTCAGCACAAAGTTAGAAGCTCATTTGAAGCAACTTAAGGAAGAAGTGAGCGACGACGACGAGTCCAGCGCCAGCGAGCCTGAGGAGGAGGAGCTTGAGGAGGGAGAAGTGTTAACGGATGATGATGATGAAGAAGGCAAGCATTTGAAATTGAAATTTGAATCGAGTAAGACCATCCTTGTGACTGAGAAAGATGTGACGCTGTTGAAAAGAAACTTTCAAGCCGTGCTTCCTCTGACTGATAGCAACATTTTATGGTGTTTATGTGAAGAAGGTTTTTTCAACAACCACACGTACATGTACCTAATGGAAGAAATAAACCCTGTCATGATGCTCATGTTCATGCTAGAAGGAACCCAAGAGGATGTTCCGGCGTCAGAGCCAAAGTTCACCGAAGCCATGACTCGACGTTTCATTCAACTGTTTAGACTCCTTCATGAGGAACAGTTTAAGGCGTTGTGTCTGCCAGAGCCGAAGTGTGTGAATGAGGGTCGCGATTCCAAATGTGCAAAGGTCATGCTGCATGGTTTCAAATACCTTGAAGAACGCATTCAGGTGTATGATATGATGGCCTACCTCTATGAAAAAGGACATTTCACCATGCCAATGCTGTTTCAATGGATACTAGGGCATCGGACCCCAGGAGACTTTTTAGTGATTGTCATGAGACAATCTTTAACAGGTGGTTTACCAACAGCCTTTCTGGATGGTGTCAATGAGATGACTCCGCGATTTTACAAGCATCTCATGAAAACTTACATGTAACTTTCTCTGGTATAAAAGGGGGCGGCAGCGCGCGGCGGATCACAAAGTCTGCAATCATTCACCGTAATGTCTTCACCATTTTACAGATGTGCAGAGACTATGGATGATATCTTCAAAGTGAATTATACTAACTATGTATTTTCAAAGCTTCCTGATTTTGAATGGGAATGGATGCAGCAAATGAAGAATTTACATCTGCATTGGGAAGCTGTTGGAAAGACTATTCCAAGTGATTATTTCATCAACTCGTTTCTACGTGACTGTGAAGATCTACATATACTATCAGCTTATGACATTGATTCAGCATTTATCCACGCGAATACAACTTGGGCAGTGGAGCTCATGTTAGTTGTAGCTGCAAGAATCATTTTACTTTATGATGATGATGTTTCATTGACGACGAATGTATCAGACCTTGTTCGATTCAACCATGGACGAGTGGAAGTGAATTCAAAGCTTTGCAAGAAGTTTGAAAAGCTTGACTCAGCGGATGGTTGGGTATAAAAGGGGTGTGTGGACCTCATCAGTACAGTGTAGCAGTCATGGAGAACAAGACAAGCAGCAGTTTTAAAATTAGTGCCAACTTAACCATTACTGTGGAGCATGGACAATATGGACCATTTCTACGCATCAAACGTGGAGAGAGATGGTGTGCTTATTCCCCATCTTTGTGGAAGATTGTGTGTCAGAACGTGAAAAAATGTCGCGACATTGGCTTCAAACTGTATTTAACGGAAACAAAGTGGCTTGAAGTCATTTCATACTTGGACATGCGCTATGTGAGCTTCGTGCGTACATCACGGTTTGAAGGGAAAGAATACACACATCACATCAACATGAATGATGGTGAATGGGAGGCACTGCTTCAGGAGATGGATAACATCGACTCCGCCTTATCGGGTGAACCGTGTACGGAATGTCATGACAAGAAAACGATCATCAAGTTGCAAAAGGATGATCGGATGAAGGTGTCAAAGTTATCCAAGAAAAGACTGGCTGAAGTTCAGTTGGAGAATATGGATGTACAAAATCAACTTGGACTTACTTGTGACTATTGCGGTGCTTGCGGATATATGGAGGATTATTATTGCCACTGCCACAAGTACAATTGCCAGATGTGTGAACCAAACAACTTCTGCGGCAAGTGTGGAGTACTTAAGGTCTGTGAAGCACAGTAGAAGCCCTCACACACACACGCACAGCAAACAAGATGGATGCATGTTTTAGAAAAGCTTATGTTGACTTGATGATTGCTAAACTGGCTTGCTGCGGCACTCCAGACTATCAGCTTTATCACTTGGACGCTTATTGGGATGTTGTACATCACAGTCTTGATGTGATTGAACTATATTCAAGATTTCTTGGAGAATGTGACACAATTGGAGTAGAAGATCCTGACTTTGACTTTGATGCTGCCCTCTATTCTGCTCGCACTGACGTGGAAGTATATTTCACCGTGGTGGATTATTTGAGAGACTGCTGCAAAGAAGAAGAGGAAACTGAGCAGCCTTGTCAGCTTTGTCAGGTAAGCCCCCCTTCTCCCCCTTTTTTTAACACTAACAACTCTAAAACCAACAGCAGCAGCAACAGCTAACAATGTTTTTCTTTCTAGCAAATTTAATTTTATGTGAGTGGTTTCAACGTGAACAAAGAAAGAAGATGATAGAAGAGGTAGCAGATATATTAAAACATATTGTATTGCAGGAAGAAGACATGTTAGAATAAACCAAAGTCACAATGGAGAATCGTGTACTATTTAGCGGTCACAAGGATGTTCTTTCCAACATGTTTCCAGTACGCCTTGAAAAGTATGGACATACATTCAACTCGAGTGAAGCGTTGTATCAATATGAGAAAGCCGAGTTTCATCACCGTCCGGATATTGCTTCAGCTATTGTGTCATCCAGAAATGGCTATGAAGCAAAACGTATCGCCCAAGTGATAAAGCCATATCCTTTATGGCATACAGTGAAGAGAAGCAAAATGCAAGAGGTGTTACAAGTCAAATGGAATCAGTGTGCATCGTTTCGCAACAAGTTAAAAGACTGCAAAGACAAGACTTTAGTGGAAGCCACCTATGATCCTTGGTGGGGAGCTGGTGTGAAACATGTGTCATCTCGTGGATATCTTGGTCAGAATATCATGGGAAAGTTGTTAGAACAGTTGTGTGTGACGGGGGGGGGGGGGTATAAAAGAGACTGTGCCTCCAACATCATCTTACTTGCCGTCATCGCCGCCGCCGCCGCCGCCGCCCAGCCGCTCGCCCAGCCGCTCACCAGTCCTGGTGTGGAGACGTGTTTTTGTGAACCTATGAACCCCCCCTCTCCCGCATGCTGAACTTGACAAACTTGCGTAAAGAGTGAAGCTCTCAAGACTGATCAGTATACAGACATGGCAGACATGACACTGAGACAATATATTGTGCAAAAATCTTATTGTGAAGAAATGTTATCCGCTGTAAAAAAGTTTGCATGGTTAGTATGTCATGCTTGCCAACATGAAGAGTGTCAAGAACATACTTGTTATTTTGCATGTGTCTATACATATTGGAATGAAGCTAAATATTATATTCATTTAGATAAAGTGTTAGAGAATGCAAATCAGCGTTGTGAGAAATATGGTGTAGATACGATTATACTCGATGAACTCAGTCAGTGGCTGGTATTCATTGAAGACCAATGGTCTCCAGTTATTCACACCATTGTATCTATACTTGAGTTGTAAAGTTTGAGTTAAGCGATGTTGGTTGAGTTAAATAAAAAAGCTGTTCTGTTGAGAAGGTGGGGTTTTTTTTGCCTCATGTCGTGAAAACCGTGTTTAGCCCACGAGACGGCCTCGTAAAAACTTCACATATCTACTGCCTCTCCCCCCAGTGCAAATAGATAAAAAACCTAGTGTGTCCCGTAAGCAGCCTCTTTCACTCGAGACGCCAAGCAAGTGCTGCTGCTGCTGCGCTGCTCGTGTTGTTGCTTTTCATTCGGTGTGACCATGTCGACGTGGAAAGACTACTTGACGAATATATACTTCAAACCTGGACAGCCCGGGGCATTTGCTGGTCCTTACAAACTGTATCACATCTTAAGAAAGCATGATCAACCAGTGACACAGTCGCAAGTGAAGAAATGGCTACAGGATCAAGATGCATTCAGTTTACTCCAACCTGTCAAATACAGGTTCAAAAGACAACGTGTGATTACACGGGGCATTGATGACATGTGGGATGTGGATTTGGCTGATATGGGAAACATAGCTCCCTATAATGATGGCACACGCTTTTTACTCATTGTCATTGATGTGTTTTCCAAATATGTGTGGGTGCAGTCAATACCTAATAAATCACATACCAGCGTCATACAAGCTTTTCAAAAGATTTTTCATGACACACGCCGAAGACCACGCACTCTAAGGTCCGATAAAGGAACGGAATTTAAAAACAGATGGGTCAAAGCTTTTTGAAGAAGGAGGGTATTCATGCTTATACCACAAAGAATGAAACCAAAGCCAACTTTGCTGAGAGAGTCATTCGTACTCTAAAGGGGATGATGTATCGGTATTTTCTACATAATCAAACTTACCGTTACGTAGACATCCTTCCTGACTAGGTGTACAATTACAACCATAGACCTCATGGCTCCCTTCCGAATAAGTATGCTCCAGCCGAGATTCGTAAAGACAACGAATCGAAAGTGTGGAAGTATATCTATGTCGACAAACTAAAATTGAAACCGAAGAAGAAGAAGAAGAAGTATAAATTGAACATTGGCGATCATGTTCGCATTTCCCACATTAAATATGTGTTTCAACGGGATTATCACATCAAATGGACGCAAGAAGTCTTTATTGTCACACATCGGTGTAAGAAGCAAGGAATCCATTTGTATCGTGTGAAAGACTTTTTAGACGAAGATATTGATGGGTATTTCTATGAGGAAGAACTGCGGAAAGTGACCAAAGATATTGAATCTGTCTACAGAATTGAAAAAGTCTTGAAAACACGTAAAAGGCGAGGAGGTGTGAAAGAATTACTTGTCAAGTGGTTAGGTTGGCCAAGCAAGTTTAACAGTTGGGTGAAAGAAACAGACATTCAAAAATGAAGCATCCCTTTACATGCTTGGTCTCTGGACCTACAGGCAGTGGCAAAACGTCTCTGGTGAAGGAAATTCTTGAACAAAAGTTGATTCATCCCTCTCCGAAAAGCATTTTATGGCTCTATGCAGCAGATCAGCCTTTGTACAAGGGAATGAAAGGCGTGACATTTTACCAAGGCATTCCAGATGACATTGAAGAGCGCTTTAACCCGAAAAAACCAAACCTACTCATCATTGATGACTTAATGACCAAATGCCATAGCGATGAGCGTATGACACGTCTTTTTAGTGTTGGTAGCAGTCATCAAAATCTAAGTATCATCTTTATTGTGCATAATTTATTCCATCATCGGAAAGAGATGCGAAATATTAGTTTGAATACCCATTATATCATTCTGTTTAAAAATCCGAGAGACAGTCAACAAATCAGTACATTGGCGCGGCAAATGTATCCTGGAAGATCTCAATTTCTCATAGAAGCCTATCAAGATGCTACCAGCAAACCCCATGGTTATTTATTCATTGACTTGAAGCCAAAGACGAATGATCAACTGCGTATTCGTACAGGCATTTTACCAAAAGATACACATTATATATATATTGATAAAGCAGTGTACGACCAAGAACCAAGTCATTTAACCATTCGCAGTCAAGATGTCTAAACGCATTCGAACGAACCAGCCTTTCCTTCATTTGCTTGCACGCAGTGGGCCTAGACGGCGTAAATCCTTGCTACAGCAAGCTACGAAGGAGGAATTAACAAGCTTGTTTGAAATTTGTTTGAATATATTGCGAGGACATTTACCCTTAAACTCAAAACGGTATAAGGTATTCAAGCGTGAGCGTCATACCCTACGTACTCTGGCAGATAAGAAGATATCCCTTCGACGAAAAAAGAAGTTGGTGAATCAGAAAGGAGGATTCATTGGAGTTATTGCTAGATTTGCATTGCCCTTGTTAGCCAAGCTGCTGTTAAAATGAAGCATGCTATGAAAATGGTTCTCATTCCTGAACATGAATACAAATTGTTATTAGAAAAGAAGGGAAAACATGGTGGCGACATCAAAGCAAAAGTCAAGACACTTTTACGTGGGAAACGAACGCGTGAAAAGGCCATGGAAATGTTTCAACTAATTGGCCGCCATCTAAGAACAAGTCAGTCCCAACAACAGCGGCAAAAACCAGCACCACCACCACTAGAAAAGCTAGTGTTAAGTCATTTTCAACCGATCTATCATGGAAAAGTAATACAACTTTTAGCAGACCTTAAGAAACATGGTACGAAATGGACAGAGAAGAATGAACTTGTGTTGAAAACGGGCGATGTCATTACAAATTCTAACATGGTTGATTTGATGAAAGAAGCATTGGTAGCGACAAGAAGAAAGGAACGCACCATACCACCCGATGGCTGGCATCCGTTTATCCAGGAAATTGTCGATGCTAATATTCCAAAAACGACGTTTAGTTAAAAGACCACTCGTGAAGACATTGCAACAGAAATGAAACAGCGTCAGCAAAGACAGTTTCCTAAAGGATGGGAAAATTTTTAACATGGTTGAAAGAGCTATGGTGTTGTTGTGGTGGTGAGGAAGAGAAACCGACTATTCCTGTGAAGATCCGATGCACAAGTGCGTGTTGTGAAGGAGAAGTCCATCATCATGATGATGATGATGATGATGTAAAAGAGGATGAGACTTTGCATACTTGGTCGAATGGCGCGCGCTATCCTGAGGTATATAGGCAACGACGACGACGCACCCATACCATTTGAGGGGTTCCCCACCATGGAGTCGACAAGCTTTTACATTACTTTGCCTAGCAATGCGAGTATGAACTATTATCCCAACAACAAGGCTTCGAATTATCAAATTCGTATGCCTCGAACCATCTACCTGAATGGAAGATATGAAGTGGCTTTAGCTGAAATTCAATATCCACATACATGGTCAACCATGAGACATAGAATGGACTATTCTATTCAGTATCGACGAATAGATACATTGAGCACTATCGATATTCCTCATGGGTACTACAGAACCATACAAGAACTATGTCAGGCAGTGAATGAAGAAGTGGCTAACTCCGATGACTTTGAAGAAGAAGTTATTCGGCTAAAGTATGATAGAATTAGACGACATGTGTTTCTATTTCTCAATGAGAGCTTTGAAGTGTCCTTCTCCACTGGATTAGCTGAGATTTTAGGATTTATCCCAGATCACTGGTATACTGGAACATGTAAAGCTGACCATAAAGCCGATGTGAAACAGGGGTTTTATACACTTTATGTGTATTGTAGTATTTGTGAACCACAAGTTGTTGGGGATTATTATGTGCCTTTGCTACGTTCTGTTGGGATACAAGGCCATGATGGTGAGATTATCATGAAAACGTACAACGAACCGCACTATGTCCCTGTAAACACATCCAAATTTGACGTGATAGAGATGAATATAAAGGATGACACAGGCCATACTGTTCCATTTCAAACTGGAAAGGTGATCTGTAAACTTCATTTTCGACCAAAAGCATTATGAAAGCCTACACACACGATCCGTCTGCATATCGCAACCATTTTCTTCGTCAAGTGGGTGGAGAATTACCAGGATTCAAAGGAGCACGAATACAGTATGGAGATGGTATTGGTTCAATACTGGGATCATTGGCTCGTAGAGCTATTCCACTACTTAAGGCTGGGGCTAAGATCGTTGCGCCATATCTTAAGAAGGCTGCAAAGAGAAGACGAAAAACAGCTAGACGGATAACATCAAAAAAGCATAAAAGAGATATCTTTTGAAAAATCATGTCTCTCATTCACAATCATTCGTGCGAATGCAGTCTTTCTCCATTGGAATGGTTTCACGTACCGCCGACGCAAACTGCTGTAGAGAAAAGTTATAATGTCGACTATCAACCACTCACTACCATTAGAGAGGGTGCTCCCATAGAATTCTACATTCCTGCGAGTACAGAAGAATATCTGGATTTAAAGAACAGCAAACTTCATAATGTATGCCGCATTGTAAAGGCCGATGGAGCAGCGTGTTGCCCAGAGGATAAGGTCTCTTGCATCAATGATCTGTTTAATGGGTTATGGTCTAATATTGAATTGTTTCTGAATGATCGGTTGGTTTCGCATAGTAACAACACCCATGGCTATACCAGCATTATCTCTCATCTCATCCATGATTCGAAAGAAAGTCTCCATTCTGAGCGCTCTATGCGTCTCATGTACAAGGATACTGCTGGGTCGATGAACAGTTATGAGGTGAAAAGACCTAATCATGAACACTATGTATCCGGGTTTCATGTCAATGCCGACGGTGGTGATCTAGCTGAGCAAGGAAACAATGGTTTGCATTCGCGTCTCAGCCGTGAGTTTATGCTCGCAGGTGGTTTGAGGATGGATTTGTTTGAGCAGGATCGCTATCTTCCGAATGGCATCAGTTTGAAGTTGCGTTTCCATAGACAGAAAGATGATTATGCATTGATGGCTGCAGATAATACCTATAAGGTAGAAGTGAAAGAGGCATTTTTAACCATTCGCAAAGTGAGGGTGAGTCCAGGGATTCAGTTAGGGCATACAGACGCATTGCTGAAAAGTCCTGCCAAGCTCATCATCACTAGAAAAGAATGTAAAGTCTTGGCCATTCCGGCAGGATTTCAGTCTTTTGTGAAAGACAACATCTTTTTGGGTCAATTGCCAAATCGCATTGTCATTGGTCTGGTTCATAATGAAGCCTTTGGTGGGTCAGTATCGAGGAATCCATATGATTTCAAACATTTTGATCTGGACTATATGCAACTGTACACGGATGGTGAACCAGTCCTATCCAAACCTCTCAAGCTTGACATTCCACAGAACAAATACCTAGATGCTTTTGAAACGCTTTACAAATCGTTTGACCGATTGAATGGTGAGAAAAGTTCCATTATAAAACGGGAAGATTGGCCTAGAGGGTATTCTTTATTTTCGTTTGACTTAACACCGGATTATGATGGGGCTGATCATTTTCCCCTGATCAAGCATGGGAATTTGCGGCTAGAAATGAACTTTGCTAGGGCTTTGCAACCTACCATCAATGTCATCGTCTATGCTGAATTTGACAACATTATTGAGATCAGTGCCAATCGCAGCATCCAATTCGACTACCAGTCATGAACACGAAGCAGATCGAAGCTATCCTGAGCCATGATGCCGCAACCAAAGACTTGTTTCAAGGTGTGTTTGCCATGGACCAGTTACCACCGTCTTTACAACGCGGTGCCTATGTCATCAACACCGACGATCATGATGAACCAGGAGAGCATTGGGTGGCAGTGTATTATGACAAAGACCCTGTGGAATACTTTGACTCTTATGGACTGTTACCTCTCGATGAGCGTTTAGAAACATGTTTAAGAAATGACTATATGTATAATTCCATCTCATTACAAACGCCGATATCATCGGCCTGTGGTTTTTATTGTGTATATTATATATGGCATAGAGCTCGAGGTCAGAGTATGTTTGAGATTGTGAATATATTAAAAAGAAAGGATGGGGATTTTATTGTAAAGGATTTTGTCTATAGACATTATAAACCATTGTTTTATTAATGGAGTAGTTAAGCTGTAGTTAAGTTGTTGAATAATTGTTCAAATGTTGGAAAAAAACTCTAAGTTTCAAACTGGTCTTGTTTATTGGTATTTTCCAAACTCCCCCTCGTATCTACCAACTACTTTTTTACAAGTTCTCTCTCAATACATTGATCAATGCATGCCATTCATTGCAATTTAAATTAATATAGGTATCATAGACATTACACCCACGTTTGTAAATGCTATGAAAGCTCACATAACACACATCACCAAACTTTATCACTTTAACAGTTTCATGTTCAGACAGTTTCAGTTCATATCCTTCTTCTATGTCCACCAGCCGCATCAGCCGCATCAGCCGCTTAGGCTGTGTCACCTCAATGGATTTGGTACCCCGCTTGAGTTGTATTCCATCCTCTTTGAATTCAAGCAGAAGATTCTTCCCAATCCAATGCGTGTAACAGCGCGTTCCATTCCACTGTGCTGAGGGTGATGATGTCGCAGTCTTCTGTAAGCTCGTCATATTGGCGAAATTGTACAAACACGTCTAGACCGTTCTCAGTCACACGCACATCTAATTCATTTGAGACTGCTAGGAAAAAGCCGGGTATTCTCAACTCGTCTAGGTGATCCTTCAACACGGATTGGTCATCAAGCGATAGGACGAGATACTGTCCAAAATGCCGTAGCACAATGTCATCACATAAGTTTCTCAGATAGGAGAACCCATAGGTCATGGGTTCATAATCCATCAAATAGTCGTCTTCCATCTCGTCCATGTATTTATACTCGGATGATGTCGAACAGTGGATGCTGTATAGCTTCGAGGAATCGTAAGGCTGCGCGCCAGTTCTTGATATCAAAGTGAATCAAATCTGTATAGGGTGTGTCTGGCACAACTCCCTTATAATCCTGTGGATAATCCTGTAAAAGATTTCTCCAGAATGTCACACGTATGTTCGTATGTTCAGTCACAAACACTTCCACTTTATTTTCAAGTCAAAGTCAGCTTCAAGCGGTATGTTTTTAAAGTCTTTCCACACTTCAGGTTTAAACCGATGATAACTTATTTGAGAACCCAGTATCACTTCATTCTTCTCATTGACAGTAAGGTAAACACCATCGTTTAACATGAGTGCATTCATGATTGTTACCTTGGTATGACTTGCCGTCTTGTCTGCGAAGCCTTTTATCCACTTCTTTCACCTGCTTCTTCAGCATTTTCCATTCAGGTATGGTCAGCAAGATACCCTTTTTCGTCGGACGGTTCCTTCCAGTCCCCTCATCTCTCAGGTATTTCCGAATGTTCACCACACCTTCATTGCTTTGTTTCATAATCTTGATATACTTTCCATTCCCTAGAGAAAGCATTCCATCCCACGACTGTGGTGTCGCCGTCGTCTCCACTTTTAATTTCTTGATAATGGTGTGGTGGTGGAATTGTTCACGTTCAAGTCTTTCACTGTATCTGCTAGAGTATCCATATCCGTTGGTGCAGATCTCTTCATGTTCACCCTCAACTCACTCACTCTGAAGTTTGGTGAGAGTCATCCCCCCCCTTTTATACTGTGTCTGCCGCTGCTGCCTTGTAATGCCCATGCGCCAAAGTGGAATAGCCATCATTTAACACGTATCGCTTATCATCAAAGGGGGAGAGAGCTACTTTCCTCAACTTCTCCGAGAAAATCTGGTGGTTATGACTTTGAATGGTGTGTCCTGTCACCATCATTTGCGTTTGGTTGAACAAACTGTCTTTATATTGCTGATGTTTCATACGTCTTTGACACGCATGAGTAATCCCTTTGGCTGTACGTTTTTCTTTCCCACCATACATCATACTGTACATTTTCGGCCGAAGTCCAACAAATCTTCAATGGGGATACCTGCCGTCTCATCTTTCATTTTCCCAAGCACTTTCTTGTTCACGTTGGAATGCAAGAAATGATCGGGGGGATAGTCACTTGTGTCGAACAAGTCAGCATCTTCCTGCATATCCTTGTAGATATCATCCGTTTCTATGTCAAAACATAGACTGTCGGTGTCACTGAACAACAGCTTGGCGTCAGGATACTTGGTCATGATGTAGTTGTAATGAAAGTCGAACATGAGCACTTTGCTGAGGTCAAGAATGGTGAAGCCGACTTGAATGGGCTTATCCAGAAGCAAATCCACTTTGTGTAAATGTACCGCGGTCAAATCATCATTGAAAATTCTAAATTGGTGGAATGAAGGTTTGGCTACAAGTTTCTTGAACCGCTTTTCCTGGTGAACGAGTTCCACATTGATGCGCTTTCTCACATTTTCCATGGTTTTGCCAAACACAGAGTTGTTCATCAATTTGAAAAAGTCTTTCTCAAACGGGTTCTTAGCCAACTTTCTCTTTTCCGTGTTCAACGAGATGTATTTCGCCAACCATTTGCTCTGTGCAAACATGATAGCACGATGCACCTTCGTGACTTTCAATCCCAGTGACACATATTGCTGTAAATTTCTATAATGAAGTACATAGTTCTTCTTGTCACACAAGTTGGGAATGAGCTTTTCACTGGGTTTATCTTTCATGTTCAACTCTTTCCGTAGCTTCTGACTATGCTCTGATAATTCTCCCACCTTCACACATTTCCGTTCTGGAGCTACTGGGTAGTGATTATGACCATCATGGATTGAATATGGATATTCCAAATCCACCTCTAAAATGTATCCAATCTCATCATCTTCATCCACTTCCATGAAATCAATGGATTCTGGCTCGTTCACCCACATGAATCCACTTTCTGGCATGCTTTGTGACATGGCCCAGCCGTACAAGTTGTTTGCGTCGAGGTACATCAGGTAATGGGTTGGTTGCATAGGGTCATACTCTGTTACGTAGGGGTTATTTGCTTTCGCATACTTGTGTGTGATGACAGATATTCCTCCACGTAGACCTTGTTCAACCATTTGGTACATGTCAATGTCATTGATCAATTCCAACTTCACCTTTGTCGCTTTTAACATCGCATCCCACGACAGTCCTGGCGCTGTATAGTAGTGGGCAGGATCCAATTCATACGTGTTAAGACACACTTGACGAAAATTTTCAAACACGTCAGCCAGCAGTAACACATCCGATTTCAGGTATAAGTCATGGTAGTCACCAAATGTAGTACAGTGGAATGTCTCCCACACCTTCTGTGTATGCACATAATCCTCATCGCTAATGCCTTCTTCACTGAGCAGACTGTAAAACTTGTCCTTGGACGGCAGTTGTGTTTCAGCAAACTTGGATGGCTCATCCACGTAATCGTAGGGGTACGCTCCCTTTCTCAACAGTAACTCTTGCTGGTCGCTATCGTGAATGTGAGAGGTCATGTTATAAAAGGTATCTTTCCCTTCTGCCGCCAGGTTGGATACCAACTTCTGTAGAGAAGTACCCATGAACTGATAACTGTCTGTAAATTTCAGATTGCTCATGGTGAATGCAATATATTTCTCAACGGTGTTGGGAATAACCGTAAGCGTTTCATCTTTGAATTTGCCAATTTCCTCCATGATCAACTGGCTGTCATAGCCTCGCAAATTGTGGAAAAAGACAGGGATGATAAACGAATCTTTAACACCCTGCTGATCCTTTCGAAATCGGAATTGCAAATTGCATTCACTATGTGCAGCACCGCGATATTTGCCATTGATATGGTCATGATCTCTCACACGATCTGCTCCTAGAGGCTCATGACAAATGTAGCAATCCACAGCAGTCCTGAAATCCTCTTTGTCTTCACGAGTCATGACCATCTCCTTTGGCTGCTGTAAACCATGCACAATACGATCACGCTCATTCACCATATGGTCTAAAAAGACTTTCACAGCATTGTCTCCTCGATACACGACTGGGGCACGTGTGTCATACTGGCTCACAACCACATAGGCGAAGCTGTTTGGACGATGATGTTGGTACTTGTCTCCTTCTTCATGCTTTTGCGTGAAACATTCAAAGTCTGCATAAATCACAAAAGGTGCTCGCTGTTGTTTGGCTACATTCTTGAACTTGATAAACGGTTCCTTGGGGAATGATAAACGTTGTGCTCCATGCTTGCCACACACTTCGCGATGCTTGTCTAACAGATCTTGTCGTATAAACCCGTGAAGACAGTTGAAACAATAAAATGCACCTCCATTATGCTTTGATCGATAAGCCATCAGTCTGCTGAAATTCTTGATGAGACAGTAATGCCTTGTCTTGTCATTGCTAATCAAAAGTAAGTTGATTTCTCTCGCGCTGTTGGCGCTGGTGTTTCGACTCAGTTGTATCGGAACAACGACATCCTGTTCATATCCAAACACGTTGATGGATACATCATTCTCCTTTTCAAACTTTGGAATGGCCGTAATCGGTGTGGGAAATGTCATGCCTTCCACCTTTAATTCCTTCTCAAATGTCTTGTATTGATGCATACGCTCTGGGTTTGCATTTGTTGAAGGGTGAAAGTGAGCCAGTACAGGCCATAAGAAACACTTGTTGTCTTTATTCTTAATGTTTAACACACCTCCTGTAATCTTCACTTTCTTCGGCAGTTCCATATAACAGCTTGCTTCCAGAGGTGCTGATGTAGCTGCATGCACTTCAATATACAGGATGTTATCCAACACCCAGCCAGAACCTTGTCGCTCATGTTCATCAAACTTGGTAAACAATTCTTTATAGGCTTCTGGCAAGTCCTGCTCAATATCCCCTGGATTGTAGGCTATATATGTTCGACTGCTGATAAAAGCATTATCCACTTGTTCTACCATCACACCTTCAGCATTCGCCGTCATTTTCTTGAAGCGTGCATTTACGACAATGTACCATTTCATTCCATCATTTAACATTTCTAGTAATTGTGCCTTAATCCGATTCTCTTGTTGCCGCATTTCAAGTAATAAATCCGATCCATCTTCAGGCTCAAACCGTCTTTCCTGCGCGTTTTCACCAAGACTCACTCTTCTCCCTCTCCCTACTTGCACTCTCTTTGGTTCTTTGCATACATGTGTGTCAAACGCATCCATAGATGGAAATATCTTAACACATCCATAGCAGAGGAACGGATCAGGTCTGACAATACTATCTTGCAGCGTCTTTTGTCTCTTCACTTCTATCTGCTGAACAAGCTCTTCACGAGCACGTTTCAACCTTGCTGGTTTCGTAGCCATCCTTGTTGTCGCTGCCGCCGCTGCCATCAACTGTTCTGATGTTCTCCTCCCTCCCTCCCCTTTTATACACGGACGGACTACGAGAGAACTGCTTTAGTTACTGTAGTTAAACTACAGCGTGGCAGCGAAAAAAGAGCTCTTTGAAGTTTAAAAAATCATTTTATTTACAACTATTTCATATTCATATATTCATATATGCTTTCATATATACATTCAAAATATGCTATAAAACACTAAAACACTAAAACACTAAAGTTAAAAGTTAAAAGTTAAAACACTAAAAGTAGGGTGAAAACGTTGGTTCCACTGCACTGCAGTGGAACCAACGTTGGTTCCACTGCAGTGCAGTGGAACCAACGTTGGTTCCACTGCATTTCAGTGGAACCAACGTTTGGTTTTGCATTGCAGAACCAATGTTTTGCATTGCAGTGGAACCAACGTTGGTTCCACTGCAGAATCGGTAGATGGTAGACAGACGGTCAGACGGGCAGACGGACAGACGATAACTTTTTTTTTTCCCATTTCCCACACTCTCATGCATACACACATATACCAACACCATGATAAATTGTTTTGCTTATTTTGTAATAAGTGGCGGCCGCTCTGAAAAGAGCAGCCTGGAGTTGAAACTCCTCACTCTTTTTGCTTCCAGTCTAGTAGAAGACTACTGTTTGTTGTACTGGTCTGGCACATGAGGTCATCTGCTGAGAGTTGAATAAGAAGTGGTCTGTTGTCAAACCACATGTAAAACATCTCAGCGTATATCTGTCTCTCAGCGCGGAGTGGCAGGTCCAGATGAAGGCGCAAAAGAGACATGTTTGATGTCCACATCCTGCTGCTATGACCCGGTCTGGGGACAGCATGCACCCACATCCAATGCAAAATTGGATGTCTTCCTGTAGGAAGTATCGACCCCAGGCCGGGTATTCATCCTCTTCAGTCTTTGATGGAATGTCTTCTCCTAGAACAGCAGATCTGAAGTAGGCCTGCCTGTAACACCCGTCTTCTATGTCTCTGATGCGTTGCCCAATCATAGCCCCTCTATGAAAGTATATCGGAATGCACAGCGCAGCGGCTTTAGCTGGATCCGGCAGCAGATGCAAAAACGACTGTCTCTTAGACGGATAGATTGGTGGTGTTACTTGAACAACCACCTCTCTAATCTCTCTTATTATGCGTGAATCGTCGATCGCGGCTAGAACTTCCATGTCAGCAGGCAGTGGTAAACTGTGGAAAGCTGTGAAGGTAGCACATATATATAGGGTAGAAAACCAAAATGACGTCATTACAAAATGATGTCAAGATGGAAAAAAGTTAACGTCTAACCCCCCCCCCCCCAGGACAGACTATGTACCGACCCCCCCCCCCCCTCGAAATTGTGATTTTTGCATATTTATCCGTTTCAGACGATTCTGAACATTTTTCATTTTTTCGACCCCCCCCCTCGAAATTGTGATTTTTGCATATTTATCCGTTTCAGACGATTCTGAACATTTTTCATTTTTTCGACCCCCCCCCCCTCGAAATTGTGATTTTTGCATATTTATCCGTTTCAGACGATTCTGAACATTTTTCATTTTTTGGGTCGACCGACCCCCCCCCTCCTCCCTCGAAATTGGGATTTTTGCATATTTATCCGTTTCAGACGATTCTGAACATTTTTCTTTTTTTTTTTCGACCCCCCCCTCGAAATTGTGATTTTTGCATATTTATCCGTTTCAGACGATTCTGAACATTTTTCATTTTTTTTTGGGTCGACCGACCCCCCCCCCTAGGACAGACTATGTACCCCCCCCCCCCCCAGGACAGACTTTGACCCCCCCCCTAGGACAGACTATGTACCGACCCCCCCCCCCAGGAGAACAAACTAAAAAAAAAATTGTGCTGAATCAGCATGATGAAATCGTTGATTCAGCATGATAAAATCGTATATAAGTGTAGTGTCTCGAGGCTTAGGCATCGTCAGACACACCAGCTATCAACATAGACATGGATGACTTTGAAACAGTTACTTTTGATGATACATTATTATCGTTGGAAGAGATAGATGCGTTCTTTGAAGACGCTGAAACAGCTTTGAAGGAAGCGTTAGTTGCTCTGCCAGATGTCGCTACAGTGCAACAAGCAATGCCTCAGGAGGAAGCGTTAAATGCACCATCAGATGTCGCTACAGTGCAACAAGCAATGCCTCAGGAGGAAGCGTTAAATGCACCATCAGATGTCGCTACAGTGCAACAAGCAATGCCTCAGGAGGAAGCGTTGAATGCACCATCAGATGTCGCTACAGTGCAACAAGCAATGTCTCAGGAGGAAGCATTAAATGCACCATCAGATGTCGCTGCAGTGCAGCAAGAAATGCCAGATCCTGAGGGGTCTGACTACCCGTTCTGGGTTGCGAATAGACTTATCAATGGTGACAACTCACAACTAAGTGCAAAGTTAAAAGCACATCTAGCACATTATGAGGAAAACGAAGTGAGTGATGATGATGAGGATTCAGAATTGGACATGTCAAGCGATAATGAGGATTCAGAAGTGGACATGTCAAGCGATGACGGAGAAGACAAACAGCTGAAATCTAAAATTGAATCGAGTAAGACCATACCTGTTACTGAGGAAGATGTTATAATGTTGAAACGGAACTTTCGAGCAGTACTTCCTCTGATTGATTGTAACATTTTATGGTGTTTATGTGAAGAAGGCTTTTTCAACAACCACACGTACATGTATCTAACGGAAGAAGTGAATACCGTCATTCAACTCATCTACATGTTAGAAGGAAACACAGAACATGTTCCGGCGTCAGAGCCAAAGTTCTCCGAAGCTATGACTCAACGTTTCATTCAACTTATTAAAAGTCTTCATGAGGAACTTTTTAAGACTTTATCTCTACCGGCGCCAAAGTCTCTGGATGAGGATCGTGAATTCAAATGTGCAAAGGTCATGTTGCATGGTTTCAAATACCTTGAAGAACGCATTCATGTGTATGATATGATGGCTTACCTCTATGAAAAAGGACATTTCACTATGTCAATGCTGTTTCAATGGATACTAGGGCATCGGACCCCAGGAGACTTTTTAGTGATTGTCATGGTACAATCGCTAACAAACGGTTTACCAACAACCTTTCTCGACGGTTTCAATGACATGACTCCGCGATTTTACAAACATCTCATGAAAACCTACATGTAACATCTGTATAAAAGGAGGTAAAACCATCTACAATGTCAACATTGCTTCTTCATCGATGTGTAGAGACCATGGATGACGTCTTCAAAGTGAATTATGCTGACTATGTGTTTTCAAAGCTTCCTGCTTTTGAATCGGATTGGATGCTGCAAGTGAAGAACTTACATCAGCATTGGGAAGCTGTTGGAAAGACCATTCCAAGAGATCGTTTCATCCGCTCGTTTCTACGTGAATGTGAAGATCTACATTTACCGTTAACTTATGACATTGATTTAGCATTTATCAACGTGAATACAATTTGGGCAGTTGAGCTCATGTTAGATGTGGCTGCAAGAATCATTTTACATTATGATGATGATGTTCCATTGAAGACGAATGTATCAGAGCTTGTCCGATTCAACCATGGACGAGTTGAAGTGAATTCAAAACTTTGCAAGTTCTTTGCTGACTCAGCAGATAGTTGGGTATAAAAGGGAGTGAACTCAGCAGAGTGAAGTCATTTCTCAGCAGACAGTTGGAGGGAGTGGATCATCAGTACATTGTAGCAGCCATGGAGAACAAGACAAGCAACGCAACGCAGCGCAGCAGCAGCTTTAAAATTAGTGCTAACTTAACCATTACTGTGGAGCATGGAGAATATGGGCCATTTCTACGCATCACACGTGGAGAGAGATGGTGTGCTTATTCACCATCTTTGTGGAAGATTGTATGCCAAAGCTTGAAAAATTTACGCGACATTGGCTTCAAACTGTACTTAACGCAAACGAAGTGGCTTGAAGTCATTTCATACTTGGATATGCGCTATGTGAGTTTTGTGCGCACGTCACGGTTTGAAGGGAAAGAATACACACATCACATCAACATGAATGATGGTGAATGGGAGACACTGCTTCAGGAGATGGACAACATCAACTCAGCCCTATCACCATGTGAGGAATGTCATGACAAGAAAACGATCATCAAGCTGCAAAAGGATGGTCGGATGAAGGTGTCAAAGCTATCCAAGAAAAGGCTGGCTGAAGTTCAGTTGGAGAACATGAACGTACAAAATCAACTTGGACTTTCCTGTGACTATTGCGGTGCTTGTGGATATGTGGAGGATTATCATTGCCACTGCCACAAGTATAATTGCAAGTTGTGTGAACCAAGCAACTTCTGCGGCAAGTGTGGAGTACTTAAAGTCAGTGAAGCAAAGTAAAAGCCCACAAGACACTGAAACAAGATGGACGCATGTTTTAAAAATGCTTATATTGACTTGATGATTGCTAAACTTGCTTGCTGTGGCACTCCAGACTATCAACTTTATCATTTGGATGCTTTTTGGGATGTTGTACATCATAGTCTTGATGTGATTGAACTGCATTCAAGATTTCTTGGAGAATGTCATAAAACTGGAATAGAAGAAGATCCTGACTTTGACTTTGATTCTGCACTTTATTCTGCTCGCACTGATGTGGAAGTATATTTCACCGTGGTTGATCATTTGAGAGATTGTTGTAAAGAAGAAGAGGAAACCGAGCAGCTTTATCAGGTAAGTTATAAAAACCTTTTTAAACATGTTTATGACAACATAGTGAATTGTTTCTCAAAGACATAACAATGTTTTTCTTACTAGCAAATTTAGTTTTATGTGAGTGGTTTCAACGTAAACAAAGAAAGAATATGATAGAAGAGGCAGCAAATATATTAAAAGATATTTTATTACAGGAAGAAACCGACATGTCAGAATAAAGAAGCAAAGTCAACATGAAGAATCTTGTACTATTCAGCGGTCATAAGGACGTTCTTTCAAATATGTTTCCAACACGACTTGAAAAGTATGGACATGTGTTCAACTCAAGTGAAGCGTTGTATCAATATGAGAAAGCAGTGTTTCATCACCGTCCAGATATTGCTTCAGCCATTGCTTCATGTAGAAATGGATATGAAGCAAAACGTATTGCTAAAGTGATAAAGCCATGTCCTTTATGGCATACAGTGAAGAGAAGCAAAATGCAAGATGTTTTACAAGTCAAACTGGATCAGTGTGTATTGTTTCGCAACAAGTTGAAAGAATGTAAAGACAAAACTTTAGTTGAAGCAACGTATGATCATTGGTGGGGAGCTGGTGTGAAACAAGTGTCATCTGGATATCCTGGTCAGAATATCATGGGAAAGTTGTTAGAACTGTTGTGTGAGGGTTAGAGACTTTTTCATTTGCTTGCCAACCGTCATGGTGTGCAGACGTGTGAACATGTAAATTTGAAGTATGTTTAACTTGTGTTGCATTGATTCAAGACTGCACAATGGCGGACATGACACTGAGACAATATATTGTGCAAAAAGCTTATTGTGAAGAAATGTTATCAGCTGTAAAAAAGTTTGCATATTTAGTCTGTCCTACTTGTCAACATGAAGAGTGTCAAGAACATACTTGTCATTTTGCATCTGTTTATACATATTGGAATGAAGCTAAATATTACATGCATTTAGATAAAGTGTTAGAGAATGCAAATCAACGTTGTGAGAAATATGGTGTAGATGCTATTACATTGGATGAACTCAGTCATTGGTTAGTGTTCATTGAAGACCAATGGTCTCCAGTTATTCATACCATTGTATCTATACTTGATTTGTAAAAAACTTGTTAGTTAAGTTATAAATGCATGTTAGTTAAGTGATGTTGGTTGAGTTATAAAATAAAAGCTGTTCTGTTGAGAAGGTGGTTTTCATTCGGTGTGACCATGTCGACGTGGAAAGACTACTTGACCAATATTTACTTCAAACCTGGACAGCCTGGAGCATTTGCTGGTCCTTACAAACTGTATCACATCTTACGAAAACATAATCAACCAGTCACACAGTCACAAGTGAAGAAATGGTTGCAGGATCAAGATGCTTTTAGTTTACTCCAACCTGTCAAATACAGGTTCAAAAGACAACGTGTCATTACACGTGGTATTGATGACATGTGGGATATTGATTTGGCTGATATGGGAAACATAGCTCCCTATAATGATGACATACGCTTTTTACTCATTGTCATTGATGTGTTTTCCAAATATGTCTGGGTACAGCCAATACCTAATAAATCACATACCAGCGTCATACAAGCTTTCCAAAAGATTTTTCATGACACACGACGAAGACCGCGAACTCTAAGGTCTGATAAAGGAACAGAATTTAAAAACAGATGGGTAAAAGCATTTTTGAAGAAAGAAGGCATTCATGCTTATACCACAAAGAATGAAACCAAAGCCAACTTTGCTGAAAGAGTCATTCGTACTCTAAAGGGAATGATGTATCGGTATTTTCTACATAATCAAACTTACCGTTATTTAGACATTCTTCCAGACTTGGTGTACAATTACAACCATAGACCTCATGGTTCTCTTCCTAATAAATATGCTCCAGCCGAGATTCGTAAAGACAACGAATCAAAAGTGTGGAAGTATATGTATGTCGACAAACTGAAATTGAAACCTAAGAAGAAGAAGAAGAAGAAGTACAAATTTAACATTGGTGATCATGTTCGCATTTCTCACATTAAATATAGGTTTCAACGGGATTATCACATCAAATGGACGCAAGAAGTCTTCATTGTCACACATCGTTGTAAGAAGCAAGGAATACATTTATATCGTGTGAAAGACTTTTTAGACGAAGATATTGATGGTCATTTCTATGAAGAAGAACTGCAGAAAGTGACCAAAGATATTGAATCTATTTATAGAATTGAAAAAGTCTTGAAAACACGTAAAAGACGAGGAGGAGGTGTGAAAGAATTATTTGTCAAGTGGTTAGGTTGGCCAAACAAGTTTAACAGTTGGGTGAAAGAAACAGACATTCAACAATGAAGCATCCATTTACATGTTTAGTCTCTGGACCTACAGGCAGTGGCAAAACGTCTCTGGTGAAGGAAATTCTAGAACAAAAGTTGATTAAACCCTCTCCAAAAAGCATTTTATGGCTCTATGCAGCAGATCAGCCTTTGTACAAGGGAATGAAAGGCGTTGAATTTTACCAAGGCATTCCAGATGACATTGAAGAGCGTTTTAACCCGAAGAAACCAAACTTACTTATCATTGATGACTTAATGACGAAATGCCATAGTGATGAGCGTATGACACGTCTCTTTAGTGTTGGCAGCAGTCATCAAAATCTAAGCATTATTTTTATTGTGCATAATTTATTCCATCATGGGAAAGAGATGCGAAATATTAGTTTGAATACACATTATATCATTCTGTTTAAAAATCCGAGAGACAGTCAACAAATTAGTACATTGGCGCGGCAAATGTATCCTAGAAGATCTCAATTTCTCATAGAAGCCTATCAAGATGCTACTAGCAAACCTCATGGTTATTTATTCATTGATTTAAAACCAAAGACAAATGATCAACTACGTATTCGTACAGGCATTTTACCAAAAGATACACATTATGTATATATTGATAAAGCAGTGTATGAACAAGAACCAAGTCATTTAACCATTCGCAGTCAAGATGTCTAAACGTATTCGAGCGAACCAGCCGTTTCTTCATTTGCTTGCACGCAGTGGGCCTAAACGACGTAAATCCTTGCTACAGCAAGCTACAAAGGAGGAATTAACAAGCTTGTTTGAAATTTGTTTGAATATATTGCAAGGACATTTACCCTTAAGCTCAAAACGGTTTAAGGAATTTAAACGTGAACGTCATACGCTACGTACTCTAGCAGATAAGAAGATATCCCTTCGACGAAAAAAGAAGTTGATTAATCAGAAAGGAGGATTCATTGGAGTTATTGCTAGATTGGCATTGCCCTTGTTAGCCAAACTGCTGCTAAAATGAAACATACGATGAAAATGGTCCTCATTCCTGAATATGAATACAAACTGTTATTAGAAAAGAAGGGTAAAGATGGTGAAATCAAAACGAAAGTGAATAAACTTTTACGTGGGAAACGAACACGTGAAAAGGTTATTGAAATGTCTCAACTTCTTGGTCGTCATTTACGAACAAGTCAGTCTAGGCAGCAAAAGCCCTCATCATCATCACCACCTGAAAAGCCAGAAAAGTTATTTTTAAGTCATTTTCAACCTATCTATCATGGAAAAGTAACACAACTTTTAGCAGAACTGAAGAAATATGGTACGACATGGTCAGAGAAGAATGAACTTGTGTTGAAAACGGGCGATATTATAGCAAATTCCAACATGGTTGATTTGATGAAAGAAGCATTGGTGACGACAAGAAGAAAAGAACGAGCCATACCACCACATGGCTGGCATCCGTTTATCCAGGAAATTGTTGATGCTAACATTCCAAAAACAATGTTTAGTAAAAAGACCACTCGTGACGACATTACAACAGAAATGAAACAACGTCAACAAAGACAGTTTCCTGAAGGATGGGAAAATTTTTAACATGGCTGAAAGAGCTATGTTGTTGTTGTTGTGAGGAAGATAAATCAACTATTCCTGTGAAGATTAGATGTACAAGTGCTTGTTGTGAAGGAGAAGTTATAGATCATCTAGATCATCATCATGATGTAAAAGACCATTTGCATACTTGGTCGAATGGCGCGCGCTATCGTGAAGTATATAGACAACGTCAACGCACCTATACCATTTAGTTCCCACCATCATGGAGTCGACAAGCTTTTACATCACTTTGCCTAGCAATGCGAGTATGAACTATTATCCCAACAACAAGGCTTCGAATTATCAAATTCGTATGCCTCGAACCATCTATCTGAATGGAAAATATGAAGTGGCTTTAGCTGAAATTCAATATCCACATACATGGACAACGATGAGACATGACATGGACTATTCTATTCAGTATCGACAACAACCACTGACAGAGACACTTGACACTATCAATATTCCCTATGGTTATTATAGATCCATACAAGAAATATGTCAGGCAGTGAATGAAGAAGCAACTCATTCTATGAAAGATGATCTTAAAGAAGCTATTCGGATAAAGTATGATAAAATTAGACGACGTGTGTTTCTATTTCTAAATTATGGTTTTGAAGTGTCCTTTTCCGCTGGATTGGCTGAGATTTTAGGATTTATCCCAGAGCAATGGTATACTGAAACATGTACAGCTGAACATAAAGCGGATGTGAAACAGGGATTTTATACACTGTATGTGTATTGTAGCATTTGTGAACCACAAGTTGTTGGTGATTATTATGTGCCGTTACTACGTTCTGTTGGCATACAAGGCCATGATGGTGACATTATCATGAAAACGTACGGCGAACCGCATTATGTTCCTGTAAACACGTCCAAATTTGACGTGATAGAAATGAATATTAAGGACGACACAGGCTATAATGTTCCATTTCAAACTGGAAAGGTGATCTGTAAACTTCATTTTCGACCAAAAGCAATATGAAAGCTTATACACACGATCCGTCTGCATATCGCAACCATTTTCTTCGTCAAGTGGGCGGGGAATTACCAGGATTCAAAGGAGCGCGAATCCAGTATGGCGATGGTATTGGTTCAATACTGGGATCATTGGCTCGCAAAGCTATTCCACTACTTAAGGCTGGGGCTAAGATCGTTGCGCCACATCTTAAGAAGGCTGCAAAGAATGTCGCGAAAGATGTGACGGGTCGAGTAGCAGAACGTGTGTTTGGTGAACAAAAGCGTATGCAACCGACGAAACGTGCCAGAAGACGAAAAACAGCCAGACGGATAACATCAAAATATCGCAAAGATATTTTTTAAAGAAAAAAAAAATGTCTCTCATTCATAATCATTCGTGTGAATGTAGTCTTTCTCCATTGGAATGGTTTCACGTACCACCAACGCAAACTGCTGTAGAGAAAAGTTATAATGTTGACTATCAACCACTTACAAGCATTAGAGAAGGCGCTCCAATAGAATTCTACATTCCTGCGAGTACAGAAGAATATCTGGATTTAAAGAACAGCAAACTTCATATTGTATGTCGCATTCTAAAGGCTGATGGAACAGCGTGTGGCGCAGATGATAATGTCTCTTGCATCAATGATGTGTTTAATGGGTTATGGTCTAATATTGAATTGTTTCTGAATGATCGTTTGGTTTCGCATAGCAACAATACTCATGGTTATACCAGTATTATCTCTCATCTCATCCATGATTCGGAAGAAAGTCTACATTCTGAGCGCTCTATGCGTCTCATGTATAAGGATACTGCTGGGTCAATGAATAGCTATGAGGTGAAAAGACCTAATCATGAACAATATGTATCCGGGTTTCATGTCAATGCCGACGGCGGTGACTTGGCTGAGCAAGGCAACAATGGCTTACATCATCGTTATTTGCATACACGTCTTAGCCGTGATGTTATGCTTACTGGCGGTTTAAGGATAGATTTGTTTGAGCAGGATCGTTATCTTCCGAATGGTATCAGTTTGAAATTGCGTTTCCATAGACAAAAAGATGACTATGTATTGATGGCTGCAGATAATACCTATAAGGTAGAAGTGAAAGAGGCATTTTTAACCATTCGCAAAGTGAGGGTGAGTCCAGGTATTCAGTTAGGACATACAGATGCATTGATGAAAAGTCCTGCCAAGATCATCATCACTAGAAAAGAATGTAAAGTCTTGGCTATTCCAGCAGGATTTCAGTCTTTTGTGAAAGATAACATCTTTTTGGGTCAATTACCAAATCGTATTGTCATTGGTCTGGTTCATAATGAAGCTTTTGGTGGATCAGTATTGAGGAATCCATATGATTTCAAACATTTTAATCTGGACTATATGCAACTCTACACGGATGGTGAACCAGTTCTATCCAAACCTCTCAAGCTTGACATTACACAGAACAAATACCTGGACGCTTTTGAAACGCTTTACAAATCGTTTGATCGGTTGAATGGTGAGAAAAGTTCCATTATAAAACGGGAAGATTGGCCTAGAGGTTATGCTTTATTTTCGTTTGACTTAACACCGGATTATGATGGCGATGATCATTTCCCCCTGATCAAGCATGGGAATTTGCGGCTAGAAATGAACTTTGCTACGGCTTTGCAACATACCATCAATGTCATTGTCTATGCTGAATTTGACAACATTATTGAGATCAGTGCAAATCGCAGCATCCAATTCGACTACCAGTCATGAACACGAAGCAGATTGATGCCATATTGAGTCATGATGTCATGACCAAAGACTTGTTTCAAGGCGTGTTTGCCATGGACCAGTTACCGTCTTTACAACGCGGCGCCTATGTGATCAACACAGACGATCAAGATGAACCAGGAGAACATTGGGTGGCAGTGTATTATGACAAAGACCCTGCAGAATATTTTGACTCTTATGGACTGTTCCCTCTCGATGATCGTTTAGATATGTTTTTAAGAAATGACTATATGTATAATTCTATATCATTACAAACGCCAATATCATCGTCATGTGGTTTTTATTGTGTCTATTATATATTACATAGAGCTCGAGGTCAGAGTATGTTTGATATTGTGAATATATTAAAAAGAAAGGATGGTGATTTTATTGTAAAGGATTTTGTATATAGACATTATAAACCATTGTTTTATTAATGTTGTTGTTGTTATATTAGTTAAGTTGTTGTTGTTGTTGTTATATTAGTTAAGTTGTTGTTGTTGTTGTTATATTAGTTAAGTTGTTGTTGTTAAATAAAACAAATCAAGTTTCAAACAACTGTCTTGTTTATTGTGTTGTACATACGTTTATTTACAAATTCTTAACTACAAACACTATTTACAAAGTTTACAAACACTATTTACAAAGTTTACAAACACTATTTACAAACTCTTAACTACAAACGCTATTTACACTATTTACAAATTCTTAACTACAAATTCTATTTACACTATTTACAAACTTTTATTTACACTATTTACACTATTTACAAAATTCTTAACTACAAACTCTTAACTACAAAGTCTATTTACACTATTTACAAACTTTTTATTTACAAACACATTCATTTTTCAATACATTCATCAATGAATACCATTCATTAGAATCTAAATTGATATAGGTATCATAGACATTACATTCATGTTTGTAAATGCTATGAAAGCTCACATAATACACATCACCAAACTTTATCACTTTAACAGTTACATGTTCAGACAGTTTCAGTTCATATCCTTCTTCTAAGTCAATGTCCATCACACGCATAGGTTGTGTCAGCTCAATGGATTTGATGCCTCGTGTAAGCCATATTTCTGTTTCTTTGAATTCAAGCGTTAGGTTCTTTCCAATCCAATGCTTGTAACAACGCGTTCCATTCCACTGTGTTGAGGGTGATGTAGTCATAGTTTTCTGTAAGCTCGTCATATTGGCGAAATTGTATAAACACGTCTAAGCAGTTCTCAGTCACACGCACTTCTAATTCATTTGAGACTGTCAGGAGAAAGCCAGGTATCCTGAACTTCTCTAGATGGTCTTTCAACACGGATTGGTCATCAAGTGATAGGACGAGATACTGTCCAAAATGTCTTAGCACAATGTCATCATATTCGTTTCTCAGATATGAGAACCCATGCGTAATTGGTTTATATTCCGTTAAAAAGTCTTCCATCTCGTCCAGCAGTCAGATGAACTATGAGCTGTCTCCTTGTCTGCAAAGACGTTTTTTTTTTTATGCTCGCAAGATGGTGAAGAGTGGATGTTGTATCACTTCTAGGAATCGTAAGACTGCGCGCCAGTTCTTGATATCAAAGATGATTAAATCTGTATATGGTGTATCTGGCACAACTCCCTTATAATCCTCTGGATAATCCTGTAAAAGATTTCTACAGATTTCTACACGTATGTTAGAATCATATTCAGCCACCGTCACTTCCACTTTATTTTCAAGTCTACGTTTAAACCCATGTTCAAGTGGTATGTTTTTAAAGTCTTTCCACACTTCAGGTTTAAACCGATGATAACTTGTCTTAGAATCTAGTATCACTTCATTCCTCTCATTGACAGTAAGGTAAACACCACCGTTCAGCATGAGTGCATTCATGATTGTTACCTTATTATGACTTGTCGTCTTGTCTGCGAAGCCTTTTATCCACTTCTTTCACCTGCTTCTTCATCATTTTCCATTCAGGTATTGTCAGCAAAATTCCCTTTTTTGTTGGACGGTTTTTTCCAGTCCCCTCATCTCTGAGGTATTTGCGAATGTTTACCACACCTTCATTACTTTGTTTCATAATCTTGATATACTTTCCATTGCCTAGAGAAAGCATTCCATCCCACGACTGTGGTGTTGGTACCGTCGTCTCCACTTTTAATTTCTTGATGGTATTGTCAGGATGTTTCACAGTCATGTCTTTGACTGTATCAGCAAGAGTATCCATATCCGTTGTTGCAGATCTTTTCCGATTCATGTTGACGCTTCAGTGTTCACACCTCAACTAACTCTAAAGTTGAAGTGTCTCCCCCTTATATACTGTAATGCCCATGCGCCAAAGTGGAATAGCCATCACTCATCACATATCGCTTGTCATCAAAGGGAGAGAGAGCTACTTTCCTCAACTTCTCCGAGAAAATCTGATGGTCATGACTTCGAATGATGTGTCCTGTGGTCATCGTTTGCGTTTGGTTGAACAAACTGTCTTTATACTGCTGATGTTTCATCCGTCTTTGACACGCGCGAGTGATACCTTTGGCCGTACGTTTTTCTTTCCCACCATACATCATACTATACATTTTCGGTCGAAGTCCAACAAACTCTTCAATGGGAATGCCCGCCGTCTCATCTTT
This sequence comes from Protula sp. h YS-2021, assembly GCA_949752745.1. Classification (NCBI taxonomy): domain Eukaryota; kingdom Metazoa; phylum Annelida; class Polychaeta; order Sabellida; family Serpulidae; genus Protula; species Protula sp. h YS-2021. Next base: position 109,200,792 of record OX457024.1, read on the forward strand.
CATTTTCCCAAGCACTTTCTTGTTCACGTTGGAATGTAGGAAATGATCTGGGGGATAGTCACTTGTGTCGAACAAGTCGGCATCTTCCTGCATGTCTTTGTAGATATCGTCCGTTTCTATGTCATAACATAAACTGTCGGTGTCGCTGAACAAGAGCTTGGCGTTGGGATACTTGGTCATGATGTAGTTGTAATGAAAGTGGAACATGAGCACCTTGCTGAGGTCGAGAATGGTGAACCCAACTTGAATGGGTTTATCCAGAAGCAGATCCACTTTGCGCAAATGTACCGCGGTTAAATCTTCGTTGAAAATTCTAAATTTGTGGAAGGAAGGTTTGACCACAAGTTTCTTGAACCGCTTTTCCTGGTGAACAAGTTCCACATTCATGCGCTTTCTTACATTTTCCATGGTTTTGCCAAACACAGAGTTGTTCATCAATTTGAAGAAGTCTTTCTCAAACGGGTTCTTAGCCAACTTTCTCTTTTCTGTGTTCAAGGAGATGTATTTTGCCAACCATTTGCTCTGTGCAAACATAATGGCACGATGCACCTTCGTGACTTTCAATCCCAGTGAGACATATTGCTGTAAATTTCTATAATGAAGTACATATTTCTTCTTGTCACATAAGTTGGGAATGAGCTTTTCACTAGGTTTGCCTTTCATGTTTAGATCTTTCCGTAGCTTCTGACTATGTTCTGACAATTCTCCCACCTTCACACATTTCCGTTCTGGAGCCACTGGACAGTGATTATGACGATTATGAATGGATTGTGAGTATTCCAAATCCACTTCTAAAATGTAGCCAATCTCATCATCTTCATCCACATCCATAAAGTCAATGGATTCTGGCTCGCTCACCCACATAAATCCACTTTCCGGCATGCTTTGCGACATAGCCCAGCCATACAAGTTGTTTGCATCCAGGTACGTCAAGTAGTTGGTCGGTTTCAAGGGATCGTAATCTGCTACGTAGGGGTTATTTGCTTTCGCATACTTGTGTGTGATGACAGATATTCCTCCACGTAGACCTTGTTCAACCATTTGGTACATGTCAATGTCGTTGATCAATTCCAATTTCACCTTTGTCGCTTTCAACATGGCATCCCACGACAGTCCTGGCGCTGTATAGTAGTGAGCAGGATCTAATTCATATGTGTTGAGACATACGTGACGAAAGTTTTCAAACACGTCAGCCAGCAGCAACACATCTGATTTCAGGTACAAGTCATGGTATTCGCCAAATGTAGTACACTGGAATGTCTCCCACACCTTCTGCGCATGCGCATAATCCTCATCGCTAATGCCTTCTTCACTAAGTAGACTGTAAAACTTGTCCTTGGACGGCAGTTGTGTTTCAGCAAACTTGGATGGCTCATCCACGTAATCATAAGGGTACACTCCCTTTCTCAACAGTAAATCTTGTTGGTCACTATCGTGAATGTGTGACGTCATGTGATAAAAGTTGTCTTTCCCTTCTGCCGCCAGGTTGGATACTAACTTCTGTAGAGAAGTACTCATGAACTGAAAGCTGTCTGTAAATTTCAGATTACTCATGGTGAATGCAATATATTTCTCAACGGTGTTGGGAATGACTGTAATCCTTTCGTTTTTGAACTTTCCAATTTCTTCCATGATTAAATGGCTGTCATAGCCTCGTAAATTGTGGAAAAAGACAGGAATGATGAAAGAATCTTCAACATCCTGCTGATCTTTTCGAAGTCGAAATTGTAAATTGCATTCATTATGTGCAGCTCCGCGGTATTTACCATTGATATGATCATGATCTCTCACACGATCTGCCCCTAGAGGCTCATGACAAATGTAACAATCTGTAGCGTTCTTATAATGCTCTTCATCTTCATGAGTCATGACTATTTTCTTTTTCTGCTGTAGACCATGCACAATACGATCACGCTCATTCACCATATGGTCTAAAAAGACTTTCACAGCATTATCGCCTCGATATATGACTGGAGCACGTGTATCATACTGGCTCACAACCACATAGGCAAAGCTGTTTGGACGATGATGTTGATACTTGTCTCCTTCATGCTTTTTCGTGAAGCATTCAAAGTCTGCATAAATGACAAACGGCGCTCGCTGTTGTTTGGCTATATTCTTGAACTTGATGAAGGGTTCCTTGGGGAATGATAAACGTTGTGCGCCATGCTTGCCACACACTTCACGATGCTTGTCTAAAAGATCTTGTCGCATAAACCCATGAAGACAGTTGAAACAATAAAATATTGCATTCTGACGCTTTGTTCGATAAGCCATCAGTCTGCTGAAATTCTTGATGAGACAGTAATGTCTTGTCTTGTCATTGCTAATCAAAAGCAAGTTAATTTCTCTGACGCTGTTGACGCTGGTGTTTCGACTGAGTTGTATGGGAACAACGACATCATGTTCATATCCAAACACGTTAATGGACACATCATTCTCCTTTTCAAACTTTGGAATGTCTGTAATCGGTGTGGGAAATGTTATGCCTTCCACCTTCAATTCCTTCTCAAATGTCTTGTATTGATGTACACGCTCTGGGTTTACATTTGTTGAAGGGTGAAGGTGAGCCAATACAGACCATAAGAAACATTTGTTGTCTTTATTCTGAATGTTTAACACACCTCCTGTATTCTTTACTTTCTTCGGTAGTGGGATAAAACTGCTCGCTTCCAGTGGCGCTGACGTAGCTGTATGCACTTCAATGAATAATATGTTATCCAACACCCAGCCAGAACCTTGTCGCTCATGTTCATCAAACCTGGTAAATAATTCTTTATAGGCTTCTGGCAAGTCCTTCTCAATATCTGTTGGATTGTATGCTGCATATGTCGGACTGCTGATGAAGGCATTATCCACTTGTTCTACCATCACGCCTTCAACATTTGGTGTCATTTTCTTGAAGCGTGCATGTACCACAATGTACCATTTCATGCCACGGTTTAACGTTTCGAACAAATGTCTCTTGATTCTATTCTCTTGTTGTCGCATTTCGAGTAACAAATCTGATCCATCTTCAGGCTCAAACCGTCTTTCCTGCGCGTTTTCACCAAGACTCACTCTTCTCCCTCTGCCTACTTGTCCTGTCTCTTTCTTTCTTTGTTCTTCATGAGGTATGCATACATGTGTCTCAAACGCATCCAAAGATGAAAATATCTTGATGCATTTACAGCAGAGGACTGGATCAGGTCTGTCAACACCATCTTGTAACGTCTTTTGTCTCTTGGCTTGAATCTGCTCAACAAGCTCATCATGAGCACGTTTCATCCTAGTTTTCTTGCATGTATGTGCCACGAACAATTCCAGAGATGGAAATGTCACATCACAATCATGACAGTAGACTGATGTCATCGTTGTTGTTTCTTCAACTGCTAGAACTGAAATGAAGTAAAATATACGTTTCACTCTTCCTTTTATACCACTTCAATGGTGTGTTGACTCAGCAGAATGTATCACTAGTTGACTAGTTGACATGTTTCACTCATGCTTTTATGTTACTTCCATGTAATCAAAATATGGTTTGTAACTTTTCAAACTTGCTGAAAAATGTTAAAATTGCTGACTCAGCAGAATTTTACTTGTGTATATGAATGTCTCACTTACAGTTGTGAAGTTGTACAGCTGCACTGCTGCACAGCAGAGACATCTAGCGGTGAAGTTAACTGACGGTGAAGTCAAATGGTCTACCAAATGGTATTCATCCGCCAACTAGACCTGAAATGTGATAAAATGTATTCTCTCTCACACACACACACAGACAGACATGTTTTGCTTCATTTCATAATATAGCATGGCCCTTAAAAGGGCCGAAAGATGTTAGTACTTCTTCACCAGCAAGTGGGATTTCCACAATCACACTGGTATCTGTAAAACTGCTCCATGGAGAAAGGCCTTCTCGAGCACTTGAACGGATGAAAATTGTAATAGCCGAAGTTTTTCAGCGTCGCACCGCACCACCAGCAGTCCGTGCATGGCTCCGGTCCTGACAATCTTGCAGTAAACTTATACCAGAGCAATCCACCACAGGTTTTGCAGCAGTAATGCCGTGGTGCGTTGTGGTGTACTGGGCAGTTGTGTGGTTGACCTGGGTACTCCAACCACACCCAACACTTATAACATTCTGTCGTTAGTGTCACTACCCTGCCGTCTCGCATCACTTTCTTACTTGTCGTAGTAGCTGGTGTGTTGTCCATGATGTGTCTAATGATGTCTGTCTATGTCTGACGGTGTCTGAGCCTTGAGACACTACACTTATATACGATTTTATCATGCTGAATCAACGATTTTATTACGATGATTCAGCACAATTTTTTTTTTTCGCTCGCCGGGGGGGGGGGGGGGGGGTCGGTACATAGTATGTTTATAGGGGGGGGGTCGGTACATAGTATGTTCATGGGGGGGGGGGTCGGTACATAGTATGTTCATGGGGGGGGGGTCGGTACATAGTATATTCATTGGGGGGGGGGTCGGTACATAGTATATTCATTGGGGGGGGGGGGGTTCGTCATTTTTTTTGCAATGTGACATCATTTTGCAATGATGTCATTTTACTATATATATATAGGTGTGCTCTCTTCACAACTTCCACAGAATACCATCATGGAGTGCTGTTTCGCTTTAGAGAATTCGTTAGTTATCCGAGACATTACAAAGGTGGATTTAATGTACCACCCTACAGCGCATGAACCGGTGCGAGAATTCTTCTTGCAGCTGTTTCCAGATCCGGCTCGTGCTGTCGCCATCGCTATGCCAGTTCTACTCAACAGGGATGTTATGATTGGGAAGCGGCTTAGTGATATTGAACAGGGCAGATACCAAGAGGCGTACATCAGATCAGTCGTCCTGGGGGAAGCAACGCCATCCCATTTAGAAGAGGAGGAATACCCGGCCTGGGCTGGATACTTTATGCTTCAACACATCAATCTATGTCGCGGGTGTGGCTGTCTGATAGGTGCAGACAAGGTCATTGCTGCCGCTTGCGGTCATCAAGCATGTATATCTTGTTCTGTCGCGCGTGCCTATCAGGCAGCCTTACGGCATGAGTATCTCCTCAAGTGTTTATGCTGTGGGACAAAGACGAATCACTTCATATTTAATGGTCAGCAGATGACTCAGTGTGGTAGGCGATACCAAAATGTTATCACCTTTTGCTGAACAACACTAACAGTGAGGAGTTTCAACTCCAGGCTGCTCTTTTCAGAGCGGCCGCCACTTATTACAAAATAAGCAAAACAATTTATCATGGTGTTGGTATATGTGTGTATGCATGAGAGTGTGGGAAATGGGAAAAAAAAAAAAAAAAAAAAGTTATCGTCTGTCCGTCTGCCCGTCTGACCGTCTGTCTACCATCTACCGATTCTGCAGTGGAACCAACGTTGGTTCCACTGCAATGCAAAACATTGGTTCTGCAATGCAAAACCAAACGTTGGTTCCACTGAAATGCAGTGGAACCAACGTTGGTTCCACTGCACTGCAGTGGAACCAACGTTGGTTCCACTGCAGTGCAGTGGAACCAACGTTTTCACCCTACTACTAAAGTTAAACCACAAAAGTTAAACACTAATGATTTTCAGTCACCATTTTTTCCACGTCAGGCTCTCCGCAGGGCTCTCCGCAGGGCATTACCAGCACGTCGGCTCACCACAATCGCACTGGTAGCGATAAAATTGGTTCATGGTGAATGGTCTCTTGGAACATTTAAACGGATGCATGTTATAATATCTAAAGTTTTTCAACGCTGCTCCACACCACCAACAATCCAACAACGGTTCTGGTCCTGCCAATAATGCTGTAAAGTTATATGGCAGTAGTCCGCCGCAGGTCTTGCAACAATAATGTCGTGGAGCATCATGCTTTACTGGACAATTATGTGACTGTCCTTCATATTCTAGCAAGCAGAAGCACTTGAAGCACTCGGTTGTTAGCGTGACCATGCCGCGGCCTTTCTTCCACACTCTGAACCTGTACCTCTTCTCCTCCTCCACAGGTGCTACAGTGGAAGGAAAGTGTAAAGTTTCTTCTAAGGCGTACTTCATCTCTGCCTCTACCTTTGCTTTCTCTTCATTCAATGGTATGGTAATAATCACTGCCTCATTTGGTTTGAATTGACTCATATCATCTATGGCATCTGACGAGTTCATCTTGTGTGTGTTAAATGGCATCTCCTCGACTCACTTATATATAGTGAGTTTTGGGGGAGGGAGGGGGGAGGGGGTTTAACTCTTCTTTAGTGATAGGGGAGGGTCGTCGATACCCTGTTTTTGGGGAGGGGTGGTCGTCACCTGTCACTCTCGGGAGGGGAGGGGGATGGTACAGCGCTTCATCAACGCTTCAGCGGAAGCTGTTATTTCAAATCTCGTAATCACATCGACAACTGCACAAAATGACGTTTACACTACCATCCATTTCGTCAAGAAAAAATGGAACCTAACATAAGTTTCTTTTTGGGGAAAAAATGATTTTTAACTCTTCTTTGGTTGTAGGGGGGGAGGGGGTCCTCGTCGTCTCTGTAATACTCTGTTCTAGGGGAGGGGGGGGGGGTCGTCGTCGACACGCTGTGCGCTGCGCGCTGTACTAGGGGGGGGAGGTTCGTCATCGACACGCTGTGGGCTGAGCGCGCTGTGGGGAGGGGGTGGTGGTCTGACGTCGATCGGTTACAGAGTATATAATGCTCTCCATGCCTCTCCAGCTTTTACCATCATCATCATGGAGCTCTATTTCCATTTGAATTGCGAAAAACGTATCAAGTCAGTTGATCGCTGCGAATTTGCGCCACAGCGGCTGCGGGAGATACCGTACAGAAAACACTTTATGCAGATCCTGCCAGACCCAAAGGATATGGGAGTGGTTGGCATCCCGGTTATGTTCAACCGCAACATCACCATGGGGAAGAGGATAGAGTGCATTGAAGATGGCAAATACAACCATGCCTACATGAGAACATACATGCGGGGGGAAGCGATGCCGACAACCATGGAGGAGGAAGAATACCCGGAATGGGCAGAGTACTTCCTGAGGCGCGATTTTGCCACATGCCCTGGCTGCAGCGTGTTTATGCTATTTGATAAGAGTATATCTCTAGAGTGCGGTCACACGGCTTGTCTGCATTGCACTGTGGTGGCAGCTTTCCTAGAGGCCATTGAAGGCCATTACACCATGCATTGTTTGACCTGCGGAATTAAGTCAGACTGCTTCATTTTTGGCTCTCAGCAGATGACACAGTGCGGCAGAGAAGCCCGTGACATCGTCACGTTTAAGTAAAATAGCATAAACACAACTAAGACAATGAGGAGTACATCTCCTGGCCGCTCCAAAGCGGCCGCCAACTATTAAGAAATAAGCAAAACAAACGTGTTGGTGTGGGATATGCATGAGAATGTGTGGGATATGCTTTAAAAAAAAAAAAACTTAAAAAAAAAACTTAAAAAAAAAAACCGTCTCCCCGATTTCTTTCAAGGCGTGGCGGTGGCGGCAACAGCTCTCTCTCTCGACCCCGTCTCGACATCTTCTTTCAAGGCGTGTCGGCGGCGGCAACAGCTCTCTCTCGACCCCGTCTCGAGACCTTCTTTCAAGGCGTGGCGGCGGCGGCAACAGCTCTCTCCCCTCTCTCTCCTCCTCTCTCTCTCGACCCCGTCTCGACCCCGTCTCGACACCTTCTTTCAAGGCGTGGCGGCGGCGGTGGCAACACCAAAAGCTCAACAACCCTCTCTCGACCCCGTCTCGACGCCTTCTTTCAAGGCAAAGCGGTGGTGACACACACAGCCCTCTCTCCCACCCCCACCCCCCCTCTCATACTGTCACCGTCCCGGTCACCGTCTCGGCGCGCACACGCCTTCTTTCAAAAAAAAAACTCTTATACTGTCTCCCCCTCTCTCTCCCCAACCCCGTCTCGGCACGCCACACACCGTTTCACTCGAGACGTTCACGGCACACCATTTTTTTCCCCTCACAAGCTGCCCCCCTCCCATACCCCATACAACGTTTCACCGGAAACACCTTTCTTTCGCTCGCAATCCTTCCAACCGCATCAAATGACGTTTTCTTCCGTCATCACTCCCAACTCACTGTGCAAAACCTTCATTTAAACTCCCATCAAATAACGTTTTCCCTTCTCTCGTCACACAAACCATACTCTAACAATACTCTAATAAAGTCTTAAACCAAGGGAGGGGGACATGCTTGCCAAATTCTTTACAATTCACTCTTTCTTCTTACACTCCCTTTTATATGCCAGAGCAAAAGGAGCGAAATTTTCACATCCTCTAGCCAATAGAAATGCACCTTTAACACTGCATTCTCATTGGTGTTTTTTCGCTCCTTTTCCTCACCCATATATAAACCACTGCACTCCACTCAAGTGCAGTGGTTCTCTCATCCATTTTCCGTTGCTATGCAGTGGTTCTCTCATCACTTTTCAGTTGCTAAGCAGTGGTTCTCTCATTATATAACTACTCATAACGTTTTCAGGGACTTTAATTAATGTATTAATAAACTGCAATTTTTTGTTTCATATCACATTTTCTATAGGAAAGACTATAAACCCTATAAGTTTTAAGTTAAAAGTAAAATATGAGAAACACGAATCACGTTCTAGAGCCTGATCACTGGATCCACCGTCATTACAGTATGGTTCGCCTTCACGTCTGTATAAAAGGCGAAAAAGTGGCGAAGACGGACAACCATGAATTATGATTTGGAAGCTATACAATTTGATCTTTTTCAGATTCTCCTTAAGCTGCAATGGGCACAGCTGGAAATAAAAAAAAAATCGGTTGTGTCGTTGGCGATACAGATTGACAAGCAGCCGCTGCCGCCACCGCCGCTGAAGACGAAACCGTCGCGACGCTACCACTACATCAACCACTGCTTCCACAACTCCTATCTGGGGGTATTGGTGAGCCATCATGCAGCCAGCCGCTAGAAAAAAGCCAAAGTTCATAAGAACAGATCGTCATGTCGTTTCACTGACAAATAAAACTGGAGTAGTATTCAGACTTACTACATGAGAGATCAAGTAGGTTTTGAATGGGCCTGCTTTCACATCGATGCCGCTCAAGATAGGCCGAGGCCGCTCAAGACAGGTCAAGGTCACTGGACAATGGGGCTGATTTCACAGAACAAATTGTTTTGTAGCTGCGGAGACGAATCAGGTTGGAAAGGGTGGGTTGAGAGGGGGAGAACTACATGAGTACAAAAAAACCTACGGGTGTTTGAGAAAATTGAGGAGGAAGATTCTGACAGAGCTCTTATGGCTGCTTTTATCAGGAGTCAGGGAGACCGCGAACTGTCAAGACAGTCAAGTTTTAGAGGTGGAAGAGCACAGAGATGCATTTTTCTTCCACCTTATGCTGGGATATACCATGCCCTGCACACAAGAAAGCGAATGATAACTAGACGATTTGATAATGTGAATTTTAACTAACGTGGAGGGAGACGAAAGTGTCCTTGAATAACGTTACAGTTAAAATTAAACATGTCTTGATCCATTGTCCTTGAATACGTTCAACAGTACAGGGTCCGGATACAGTTTCCTTGAATCAGGTCAAGGTTACTCTATAGTGTCCTTAGTGTTCTTGAATTACTTCAAGGTCAGGGGTTTCTTACCCACAATACGGCTTTCAGAAACTGTTTTCGTACCATTTCCGGAAACTGTTTTGATACCCGAATTATGCACTTAATAGCCAGTCTCTTAATGGATGCTTTAAACGCTCACAGTGTTTAAATCAAGATAAGCGATAGATCATAGAACGTGCTATCACCAAATCGGTGGTGAATTTGGAATATAAAGATGATCGAGTATTTTTTCCAATGCTATACCCATCCGAAGTTTGTGATTGGTTATTGCTTTGTGTCATTGTACCCTGTTAGTTTAGACTTGGTGTGGGCGCGAGCAGTGTGGTTCGAATCCGATTTAGAGAAAACTACATCAAACGCCTCACACAACAACTGGATAAAGGAAGATGTTTTGTATTTATAGGACGTTTTCAGTCTGCAAAACTTCTAGTATTGACCTATGTCTACGATGGTACGAATTTACGGCGGAATTTTACTTCTCAAATAATATGTTTTTGCAATTTATCATTTAGCACATATGTTCTATTTATCATATTCCTGGATCAGTTGTAAACATTTTAAGTGCATTAATCACGTTTGAACTCTAAAATTTAGCTGTAAATTATGATATATATAATCTCTCATATATTTGTACACATCTGTTTCCTTTAGAATAATCAAAAGCCAGTTTTGATTCATATTTAGGGTTGGGTCGATGATTCAAATTATCCCTCGTTTGAAATAAAAATGCAATATAATCTTATCCATACTCCTTTAAAAAAAGATGGTGAAATTGTACTCATTTTTTTCAGGAAGTGACAGGTGACTTATTGCGGAGAAGAGAGAAACAGAAGAGAAGAGGAGAGAAGAAAAGAGAGAAATGAAGAAGGTTTTTCTTAGAAATTTAGATATACTAGGGCTCAAATGCAAAAGCATTCTAAGTTAAGATTTAATTAAGTGTATATTGACTTAAAACATAATTTAAAGGCTAGATAGGCATTAATTCCAAACTATATGTGCGTAAAAAAGAGACCTCCGGTTTTGTTTATTCCTTCTGTCTATCACTGGAGGGTAATTGGGTCTTCAAATAAAAAGGTCCTGTGTAATGAGTAATTTTCGTATTGATAGTGTAAACAAACCAAGCTTCGTTGATGCTTCAAAAATTCAGTTCAATGAAACATAATTTCTCATCGCTTTCTCCCTGAATTGAGAGTTTGTGACTTTTTGCATTGAATGTAATGCTCTATCCGTATCCATAAATACTCGAAAGTTTTCGAGAATTCTAGATCTCGTTTGTACGAATAGAATAGACACTTACGAGAACACGACACGCTCAGGTACAGAAAGGAGGACAGGTGTATTTCTTTAAGGAAGCAAATAATTTTGCTTGGTGCTATCCTTCTAAAAAGGACTTTCAAAGAATTCACAATGTAGTAGATTGGATGTGTTTCAAATCTACACAATTGCGTAGAATATATTTCACAGTCAAGCGTTTTTGGCAACCGATACATGTGTGCGCAAGTCAGGCTCTATGCATAATCATTGTATCACGTATATTGTTGAGAGCTAAAGGCTTTTGGACAGTTATTGGTTGGATTTGAAAGAGTTTGTTAGTTCTTTGTTCGTTCCACTTTTGCTGCCAAAAATTTTTCACGTATTTTGAAACATGATCTCATTTCTGAAAGAGATGTCTCTCTAATCGAAAAAGTATTCCTCGCTTATGAGATGGTTCGGCTACAGAAGTTGAAGGAAAGGCTGTAGGATGCACAACAGCAGCATCGCTTTCAGAGAGCTGGCTTTCAACAACCAGCCCCTGCCGGCAAGCCAGCTTCCAAGCCAACTACAGTCAGCCGACCGCCGCCAGCTGCAATCAGCCAACCGTCTCCGAAGCAGTCGACGGTACAGCAGCCGACGCCTCAGCAGCCGACGCCGCAGCGGCCGATGCCACAGCAGTTGCCATCTCCGCCGATTCCAACACTGGCAATTCCATCGCCGCCGAGGAACAGGCGGAAGACATCAACCGCGGCCGTCTCCTCACCCGCGCAGAATTCTACTGGACACAAGCAGTACTCTTCTGCCACTGCTAGCAATTCTGGCCCAACATTAAATTGCAAGATCCTGATAACAGCCAGATGGACGAAATGATTCAAATTTTAAAAAGCTTCGGTGGATCCACCAACTCCTGTAGCATGTGTAAAACCATGCTGCCTACCAATGTGGGTATATACAAATCTGTCCCGCAGCAATTGATAAATTTACATCAACGGTGGCCACCATTGCAAAGCACATGCGGAAGTGCTCTTGTAAAACTGTTCAATGGAATCTGCCAGAGTGAGGAGACAACCAACACAGTGGGGAGCGTGGGCTCCTGGCCGTCCTTAGGGCGGCCGCCACATATTGTGACTAAGCAATTAAAATAGAAAAACAGTGATTTATAAAACTAACAATGAATTGACTTTGATTTAAAACTTACTGCACAGATGTATTTCTTTCAGGAAAGAAATAATTTTACTTGGTGCTACCTTGTAAAAGGTCTTTCAAAGAATTCACAATGTAGTGACGTGATCGGATGTTTTCGAAATCTACACAATTGAGTAGAACATGTTTCACAGTCAAGCGTTTTTGGCAACCGATACATGTGTGCGCAAGTCAGGCTCTATGCATAATCATTGTATCACGTATAATGTTGAGAGCTAAAGGCTTTTGGACAGTTATTGGTTGGATTTGAAAGAGTTTGTTAGTTCTTTGTTCGTTCCACTTTTTTTGTCAAAAATTTTTTCACGTATTTTGAAACATGATCTCATTTCTGAAAGAGATGTCTCTCTAATCGAGGAAATATTCCTCGATTATGAGATTTTCGGCTACAGGGGTTGAAGGAAAGGCTGCAGGTTGCACAACAGCAGCATCGCTTTGAGAGGGCTGGCTTTCAACAACCAGCCCCTGCCGCCAAGCCAGCTTCCAAGCCAACTACAGTCAGCCGACCGCCGCCAGCTGCAATCAGCCAACCGTCTCCGAAACAGTCGACGGTACAGCAGCCGACGCCTCAGCAGCCGACGCCGCAGCGGCCGATGCCACAGCAGTTGCCATCTCCGCCGATTCCAACACTGGCAATTCCATCGCCGCCGAGGAACAGGCGGAAGACATCAACCGCGGCCGTCTCCTCACCCGCGCAGAATTCTACTGGACACAAGCAGTACTCTTCTGCCACTGCTAGCAATTCTGGCCCAACATTAAATTGCAAGATCCTGATAACAGCCAGATGGACGAAATGATTCAAATTTTAAAAAGCTTCGGTGGATCCACCAACTCCTGTAGCATGTGTAAAACCATGCTGCCTACCAATGTGGGTATATACAAATCTGTCCCGCAGCAATTGATAAATTTACATCAACGGTGGCCACCATTGCAAAGCACATGCGGAAGTGCTCTTGTAAAACTGTTCAATGGAATCTGCCAGAGTGAGGAGACAACCAACACAGTGGGGAGCGTGGGCTCCTGGCCGTCCTTAGGGCGGCCGCCACATATTGTGACTAAGCAATTAAAATAGAAAAACAGTGATTTATAAAACTAACAATGAATTGACTTTGATTTAAAACTTACTGCACAGATGTATTTCTTTCAGGAAAGAAATAATTTTACTTGGTGCTACCTTGTATAAGGTCTTTCAAAGAATTCACAATGTAGTGACGTGATCGGATGTTTTCGAAATCTACACAATTGAGTAGAACATGTTTCACAGTCAAGCGTTTTTGGCAACCGATACATGTGTGCGCAAGTCAGGCTCTTTGCATAATCATTGTATCACGTATAATGTTGAGAGCTAAAGGCTTTTGGACAGTTATTGGTTGGATTTGAAAGAGTTTGTTAGTTCTTTGTTCGTTCCACTTTTTTTGTCAAAAAATTTTCACGTATTTTGAAACATGATCTCATTTCTGAAAGAGATGTCTCTCTAATCGAGGAAATATTCCTCGATTATGAGATTTTCGGCTACAGAGGTTGAAGGAAAGGCTGCAGGATGTACAACAGCAGCATCGCTTTGAGAGGGCTGGCTTTCAACAACCAGCCCCTGCCGCCAAGCCAGCTTCCAAGCCAACTACAGTCAGCCGACCGCCGCCAGCTGCAATCAGCCAACCGTCTCCGGAGCAGTCGACGGTACAGCAGCCGACGCCTCAGCAGCCGACGCCGCAGCGGCCGATGCCACAGCAGTTGCCATCTCCGCCGATGCCAACACTGGCAATTCCATCGCAGCCGAGGAACAGGCGGAAGACATCAACCGCGGCCGTCTCCTCACCCGCGCAGAATTCTACTGTACACTAGCAGTACTCTTCTGCCACTGCTAGAAATTCTGACCCGACCATAATATTGCAAGATCCTGATCACAGCCAGATGGACGAAATAATGCAAATTTTAAACAGCTTCGGTGGATCCACCAACTCCTGTAGCATGTGTAAAACCATGCTGCCTACCAATTTGGGTATATACCAATCTGTCCCGCAGCAATTGATAAATTTACATCAACGGTGGCCACCATTGCAAAGCACATGCGGAAGTGCTCTTGTAAAACTGTTCAGTGGAATCTGCCAGAGTGAGGAGACAACCAACACAGTGGGGAGCGTGGGCTCCTGGCCGTCCTTAGGGCGGCCGCCACATATTGTGACTAAGCAATTAAAATAGAAAAACAGTGATTTATAAAACTAACAATCAATTGACTTTGATTTAAAACTTACTGCACAGGTGTATTTCTTTCAGGAAAGAAATAATTTTACTTGGTGCTACCTTGTATAAGGTCTTTCAAAGAATTCACAATGTAGTAACGTGATCGGATGTTTTGGAAATCTACACAATTGAGTAGAACATGTTTCACAGTCAAGCGTTTTTGACAACCGATACATGTGTGCGCAAGTCAGGCTCTATGCATAATCATTGTATCACGTATATTGTTGAGAGCTAAAGGTTTTTGGACAGTTATTGGTTGGATTTGAAAGAGTTTGTTAGTTCTTTGTTCGTTCCACTTTTGTTATCAAAGACTTGAAACATTAGATTTGAAGTTAGAGTACGATAGCAAAAAGTCAGATATACTGTAGTTTAACGCTTCTTTTGCTGCTTTTGCTGCCTGGTCTAAAACCGCATTACCCGGAATGCTGACGTAGCTTCTGTATTGTAGCGTTCGACTCCGTCTAATATCATTGTGTTCGTCATATGAAAATTTTCTAGTAACTGTAAAACTGACAAGGTATCCACACAGATTACAACTTTTTGTACTTGGTTATCTTAACGATTTCATTGGCCAGTTGAAATGTCCGAATCTTCGCCAAGAATATGGAGGAGCCGTTTGGTAGTCTAGTTTTTTAAATATTTGATTTTGTAACTATCGAAGCAGCAACTTTGTCCTCGAGCTTAGATCCGTCCGTATATATGAAAATGGCGGTCAAGATAGGTTTCCTTTATCTCGAAAAACCTAGCTTAAAACACCTAGAAAATTTAGACTAATGCTTTAGAATCACATGTAGTGCAGGTAGCTAACGGGACGCCCTATCTGTGTTGGTTTTAAGGGAGGAAATGGAGAGGAAGTGACTGTGACTAAGTAGACTTGGGAGTAGATAGAAAACACGGGTATGAAAACAGTTTTCAGAAACGGATATGAAAACATTTCCGGTCTGTATTTTCCCATCTGCGCAGGTAACTAATACGTTGAGTTACTCACCATACATGGGGAACTGACCGCACCGAAAGTTGCTGGTTAGGGTCCTCACTAAAATATGGATGACTTTAACAGACACCCAATCAAATATGCTTGCCGCCTTTTGTTTAGCGACACGACTGACCCTTAGCGGGTTACATTGTGTCAAAGCATGTCGATAATCAGTGACTAGAAAACAATATATCCAGCTAAAATCCAGGTTAGCTAAAACTGTGTTATATTCTAAAATCATAAAATATGCAGCATTTAGAAATACTCATAAAGGTAGATTTGTATGGAGCATGAGAAGAAGTCGTCGGCTCAACCACCTGTGAACATCTATTATGCAGGAGGTGCGCAACTATGCTAAAGCAGCAGTTGAATGCCAATTGCCGTCTCTGCAATGCTGACCTATAAACTGCCCTTCAATCGCATAGGTCCTATTTGGGACCACCCAGTCAAACTTTGTGGTAGATTATAATAATCTATGCTCTTCTATCACTGATAATGGTTTGGGAACAGATGAAATCACCACATTCAATAATGGACTTGATAGATTTTTTAAAAATATCCCTGCCTTGCAGATACTCTTGATTGATGCGTTTCTTCCATATATAAAAAACGGAAAATGGTCTTGCTTTGACGCTTCCACTCGTATAACGTCAGAGCAGAATGACGTTTGGGGGTGAACGACAATAACAAATTTGAGGGAGGTTTTTGAAAACCTTATTTAGTCACAATTCCTTACTCATACTATGAGCATACATACATGTAATCTTATTTCACCCTTTCATTCCACATCCAGAAAAAGGAAAAAAAAGATGGCTGAGCAACAAGGCGTGTATCCCAAGTCTAACGAAAGGATGCTAGTGGATAGGCTGATGAAAGTTAATTAAGATAGAAAGTCTTATAGATGTAGACTGTTACATTGAAAAGCAGAAAGCTATAGCGGAGGGATGAAGAATCTTTTTCTTAACTCTATACGCAGAAGTTAGAAAGAAGAAAATTTTTGTAAAACTAATAACTGTGATTGATCAAGAGATGTTAAAAGCTCAACGCCTCCAATACATTGAAACAGGAAACTATGTAGAGGGATAGCGACTCAATCTGCGTCTGGGGTTGGTTATACATTCCAAGGTTGAAGTGAGTGAATGCTCAATGTGGGTATCTACTTCACAGATCACCTCATTTCAAGATGTTGAAAGAGCCGTGTACCTCTAGGAGCCCCCAAACATATCCTTATTTGGTTATATTTCTTGATGAGGTTTTTGTATGCATGCGTATAAATATTATAGGTATAGAGCGTCATAAGCAACTGAATAATTACGCAATTTCCGTTTACATGTTTTTGAATTTTTACAAGCATACTTTCAAACAAGCAAAAATGTTAACATTTGTACAAATGTGCACATCTCAGTACTTATTTGCACTTGAAGGGGAGCGGGCAGTTTTGGACAGCATACTGCTATTTAGTGGTGGGCGGATTGTTTGTAAAACAGCACACGAATACCCTGTATTTGACGAATATCTTACACAATGGGTTTGCCCTATTTGCAGGTAGTACGAACATGAGCTGCTCGTAGGCTTAAACTGAGAGTATTTGTTGTGCAGGCGGTGCGCAACAACATTAAGGCAGGAGTTGAACGCTAAGTGCCCTCTTTGCAGGGAAGAGCTTTACATTAATGCTGATCTATAAACTGCAACTGCCGAAGGCGTGAGCCCGAAAACTTTACATGTGACAACAGTAGTGGGAAAATAGTGGCATCAAAACAGATGTTTTCATACCCAGGGGTATGAAAACACCTGTTTTCATACAACTGTTCTCCGGTGTTTCTCTCAAGCCGAGCGGGTATGAGAGCAGGTTTTTTCATAATCCTAGCGGTGTGAGCACAGGTGTTTTCAAATCCTTAGCGGTGTGAGCACAGGTGTTTTCAAATCCCTAGCGGTGTGAGCACAGGTGTTTTCAAACACTAAGGGGTATGAGCACAGTTTCCGGGAGTGATAAAAACCGCGCGCGATGTGGATGGAGAGTGAAATAAACAGATAAAAATAAAGTGAATAAAAAACATAAACAAGTAAAAAATAAACAAATAAAATAAAGCAAAGGTCAAAGACACTCAGCGTCAAGACCACTAAAGACCAATGAAGGTCAATGCCACAATATGAACAAAGTTAAGCCTATCATAGAAGACTTTTATAGACGAATGAAATCAGAGAAAAAGAGAGGTATATAAGAAAAAGTGAAATTGAGGCATCAGTCAAAATGAATCGCATTGAGTGCTGCAAGTGCTGGGTTATCCTACGGTATGAGGGCGAGCCACACAAATGTCCCGTGGGTCATAATGCTCCAAGCCGGTTTTGTTGCAGGAAGTGTGGAGCCCTTGTTGATATAAATGTAGGAATGCGGCACTATTACCAGAAAGTACCCCGCTTACAAGCCATAGAAATGGGAGAGTACAGAATTGCATTTTTCTTTCATCTTCTGCTAGGATATAAAATGCCTTGCACACAAGAAAGGGAAGAATATCCAGACTGGGCCAACGCATGGGTGGAGAAGTACACAACACGGTGTTTCATTTGCTTCAAGAAAATGGGACAAAGCAGAGCCTTCACAGAAACAGATGAGAAGCGCACTTCAGAAAAATAAGCTAAAATCCCACCAGCTCTTGTAAGAGCCATTAATTCTTACAAATAAGCTAAACCTATTTTGTTTTAAAAGCAGTTTGATAAAATAAGTTGTGTGAAAGTGTTTTTAAAGCAGTTTGAAAATCATTTTAAATGTTTGAGAAAAAAAGTTGTGTGAAAGTGAGTGGAAATTATGACGTTCTCATTATCTCTCTCAACTGTTTCGTCATACGAACATAATCACTTCGCGCTCTATTAATCAATCGTCTGCTTTGTTGAACCATAGCAACCACATACCATTTACTGACCCTTAATTATTCTACATCCCAATTATGGGTTTATTGCACTCTTTTCCCTTTTTTACTTTTTTTTTAAAGTAATTAAGCAGGAACTAGAATTTTTGTTTTCATGCATTAACAAATATCCTTTAAAAATAATTTATTTCTGATACATATAATTATTTAGAGTTTTATACACATTCTACTTTAAAACCAAGCGTTAATAAATTGTTTTAATCATATAAAAAATGATTTAAACAGTTAGCGTGTTAATGTTTTTCATGTTTTTAATCAAATAATGTTAAATTTGATTTTTTTTAGTAATTTTAAAAAATGTAGTAATAAATAGTATCTTTTTGTTTCATATCCCATTTTTAAAAATAAGAAAAACTATAAACCCTTTAAGTTATAAATGAAAAATAAAATATGAGGAACATAAATCTAGACCCCCCCCCATCACTGGCTCAAGGCCATGTCAGCATGGTTTGCCTTTACGTATGGACTCAGTGTATAAAAAGACGAAACAGTAGGAGGGACGGATAACCATGGAAAACGAGTTTTTCCATACTTAGTGCGAACTGTTTAAAGTGTGCCTCAGGCTGCAAAAGCTACAGGTTGAGGCGAAGAAATCGGTGATGTCGGTGGAGACGCAAACCGACCCACCGCCACCAGCGCAGATCGAGCCATCACCACCACAATCACAGGCAACACTTTCGAAGTTACTCACGGAGACACCGAAAAAGAAGACGAAAGTGTAGCAAGACCTGTCTTCCGTTACCTTTCTGGGACCAGCAGCAGCGGTGAACAGTCATCAGGCGAGCCAGCTGACTGTTCAAGCGCTGGAAAGCTGGCACCAGCAGCAGCAATAAGCATAAACCAATGCACTTCTCAGGGCCCCGAATATATGTGAAATGAACCCTTTTTGGTGAGATTGTGTGAAAGGGTTTATGGTAAAAGAGAAATAAATGTTTATTTTAAAAACACATCAACAAATTTTCAAAAAAATATATTGTCTGAATTGGTTGAAACGTGTAAATATGTAAAAATCTGAAAATGGCCCCCGGAGCGATGACCAAAAACCAAACACGTTCAGAAATGTCTTATACGTGTAAATATGCAAAAATCTGAAAATGGCTTTGGGGGTGGTGGTTGGTCCAAAAACCAAAAATGTTCAAGATTGCCTGAAACATGTAAATATGCAAAAATATGAAAATGCCCCCCCCCCCCGGGGGGGGGGGGTGGTTGGTCTAAAATCCAAAAATGTCCAGAATTGCCTGAAACGTGTAAATATGCAAAGATATGAAAATGGCCTCCGGGGGCGTGCTGTGGGTGGGAAGTCGAACCCACCCAATATACTTTCATGTGACATGTATGTTAGGATAAATTTTGCTAACTTTGGCTGTTCTGTGAGGGGTTGGGGGGGGGGGTTGGGTTTACATACCTTACTCTCCTGGGGTGGGGGGGGGGGAGAATCCCGACATACGTTTTTTTGGGTGAGTTGATTCATGGTAACTTTAGACTTCAGATACCGCTGCCTCAAAAAGCCAGACACAGCTGTCTGATTACGTTGTTGATGACGCAGAATCTGACTACACCAGATTCACAACATTTGGAAACATGGAATTCAAGGATCTCTCTTTTTTCACTCAAGAACGTATGCAACACTACCTTATATCTGAAATTTATATCTCCCTCATATAAGAAATATATATGGATTATGAAATCTTTCGGCTAGAAATTTTGAAACAAAGAAGTGCAGAAAAGACCGAGGCAACATCGTTTCCAGAGGGCTGGGGTGTCGGCATAGCAGCGAGCTAGTGTGCCAGTCGCTGCCCTCTGCCATAAACCAAACGCGAGGATTATCCGGCCGCCGCCATAACCACAGCAGCCGTCACCACCAGTTTCAAAGCTGCCGTCACTACATCCCATGCTCTCGTCACCGATTCCAACGCTGACATTACCTCCCAACATCACTCATAATGTACTTTTATGTGTCTTAAACTCATGTGTTTTTTTATCAAAAAAAAAAAAACTTCACAAGCCCCTGTCTCAATAAACAAATAGTTTCTCCCTTTCAAAACGTTTCCTTTTTTTTGACAGTCCAGCGGAAGTAACTTATTTCAACTGAAATCACGAAACAAATGCATGAATGACGTTTCGTTTACGCACACTCATGCTGTAAATGACGTTTCGTTTATACACTCTGCTGTAAATGTCGTCACAGTAATAACTCAGTAATCTCCTCTGCCAATATCACGATATTAAAAAAAAAAACAGTTCTAAAACTTTCATTGCAGTTGTAAAACATCTTAACACATGACTCATGACATCATCATCACGTGACTCATGACGTCATATGGTTATCTAGAACTGTCTTGACAGTTCTGGATCATGAAGTGACGTCAAAATGACGTCACTTCCTGATCCAGAACTGTCATTTACTCACTACTCTTGGCTCCTGTGGAAGAAACTGAAGTTGAAAAAAATTGTTAAAGCCTTTCATAACATGGTGTCGTTAGATTGTGATGATTTAGCATTGACAACTGTTAAGAATGTTATCTCAAGTATTGTCAAGCCTTTTACGTTTTTATATATCCTGTCGTTTACAACAGGTGTTTTTCCGAACCAAATGAAAAAAGCAAAAGTTATCCCTTTTTATAAATCAAGAGAAACAAATAAGTTTTATAACTATCGACCTGTATCAGTGTTACCCCAATTTTCTAATGTTTGGGAAAAATTATATGAATGTCGCTTAAATAAATTTATTAAGTATACATTATTAAGTGAAAGTCAATATGGTTTTCGTAGTAGGAGATCTGCCTCAGCAGCTTTATTAGAACTGATGGACGAAATAACGCCATCTATAGATAAAAGACTTATTACAATTGGAGTGTTCACTGACTTAACCCAAAGAAAGCATTCGATACGATTAACCACAAGTTACTTTTGCAAAAGCTAAATTTTTATGGCATTAGGGGTGTCTCAAAAAGTTGGATAAATAGTTATTTATGTAATCGACAGTAGTATGTACAGATCGATAATTATGTCTATGATACCGTAAATGTTTCCTGTGGTGTCCCACAAGGATCAATTTTAGGACCCAAGCTCTTTATATTATATATAAATGATATTGTGAATGTTTCGTCTTTTCTCAAATTTATTCTTTTCGCTGATGATACCAATATTTCTATACACGTAGAGACCTGGTTAACATGCGTGAAATAATAAGCAAAGAATTAACAAAATTAAACAGGTGGTTCAAATGGAATAAGCTGTCTTTAAATGATTCTAAAACAAACTTCTTGGTGTTTGGAAAAGTAAAAGGCAGGTATCAACCCAATATTTTATTTGGTAATGAAGCGATTTCAAGAGTACAGTCGACTATATTTCTTGGAGTAATTATCAGTGAAAAATTAAACTGGAAAGATCATGTAACTAAAGTAAGAACTAATTTATCAAAATGTAATTCAATATGTATAAAGCTACTTTTATCTTAGAGAGTAAAGCATTATTATTAATATATTCCACACTGTTCTTGCTATACATGTTATATTGTTGAGAAGGATGAGGTAGCTCCTATAAAAGAGATGCTAAATCGCATCTTGTAATATATAAAAAGAGCTGTGCGATTAATATACGGTGTAGATTTGCTATAAACACACACCCTTAAACTAGGGACATGAAAATACACAAGTTGTGATTGATCTTACCTGAGAACTTACCTTAAAACCTTTCGTGAGCTCTATTCATGTTATTCGCGGGATAGATTTCTTTCATTTCACTCTCCGTTTTCGTCACGTAATCACAGCAAGGTCATGTGCAAATGGCATGTTTTCATTCTAAACGTCATTTCACAATGAAACCTTACAAGCCCATTTACATCATCAAGTCAAAAAAAAAAAAAAAAAAAAAAAAAAAAACACAGAAAAAATAAAAAAGGTCTCTTGTGCATAACACGAGATACTTGGGCTTGGAGGAAGGGGGAGAGAAACTTCCTTCTTGGGACTTGCACTTCTACATAACATTTTTAAAATATAAAAAAATTATATGTACAGTGTGTATATGAAAAACAAAAGAAAAAAAAACTTCTACATCACATTGTTGTCACCATCATTATCTCTACCTTTTTAATCTTTGCAGTGTTCGGCTTTGCAAATAGACGAATTTTCATATTTGAGACAGATCAGAGGGGTGGGTGGGGGTGGGTGGGGGAGGGTGGGGGTGGGTGGGGGAGGGTGGAGGAGGGTGGGGGAGAGGGCCTTCATGTAAAAATTGGTTATCATGCATATCCATAACTTTTTAAAACGACCCCTTATAGTGCTAAATTTTAAACAATGCCCCCTTTACTGCCCCCTTTTAACCAAACGCCGAGCGCATTATGAAAAGACCTCCTACCCAGCAAACATCCAACGTATTTTGACAGTTGTAAATTGGTTGTTATTTGGTCATGACCTCAATACAAGCAAATTTGAACTTTTGTAACGTCGAGTTATATTGTCAATCGTTCAGTGCTTAGCTGATGCGGATTTCCTCATCGACTTTCGCCATGGCGTTGAGCACCTATAGAACGTTCCTAGAAAATACTGTGCCGTTAATGCGTTGTAAAAAAAATGCTTTGCACTTGTAAGCCGGTTGTTTTTATATGTTAATATATTTTTTTATTGGGAAATTCAAAGCGAAGTTTAAAACAGCTTTGGATACTTAACGATTCACAAGCATCCTAAAGATGTCGAATGTTGAACGAAACCACACATTTTAAGGTAAAAATATGTTTATGTTAATCTTTAGTAGCAATATCTCACAATTTCCAAAACTGTTTATTGACCTAACACGTCACTTTTGGCTCCATTTGCAATAAAAGACACAGACCGGTGGACCACGTAACAGCTAGTTTTGTCAGCTGTCACAGTCAGATTTGTTAAACACAGTGAAAGACAGGGGGTGAGTTGTTAGTTAAGAGATTATGTATGAGAGAGGCTGTTGGATGAAGTTGTCAAGAGGAATAAAACCATCGACTGTGATTTGGAACTGAAAATCGACGTCGGATTGACGTCGTAATTCGACGTCATGTTGATGTTGATAATCCGACGTCTGTTCTATTTAAAATACAACCAAAACCCTACGTCGGATTGAAGTCAGAACCCAACGTTAGTCCGACATTGAAAATCTGACGTCGTTCAATTTCACATACGACGGGGAAGAGAACCAATGGTTACAGTAGATTCACATTGGTGAAATTGAAAATCACCAGAGATCGTTCTCGAGCTCGTCGAATTCGACGAAAAATTTTCAGCCGGTAAATTTTCAGCCGGGAAACTACAGTTAAAGCACAGTTTATAACTACAGTGTGTTAAATTGCGACAGCCGAAGGCGCAAGCCCAAAAAATTTACCTATGACATATTCCCAGTGGTTGGAAAATGAGCACGGTTTTGTGGAAGTGGTAAAAAACCGCGCGCGATGTGGATGGAGAGCGAAATAAACAGATAAAAAAACAAACAAAACAAAAACATAAACAAGTAAAATAAAGACACTCAACGTCAAGACCACTAAAGACCAGTGAAGGTCAAGGCCACTACATGTGAAAAATAAAGTTAAGCCTGTCATAAGACTTTTATAGACGAATGAAATGAAAGAAAAAGAGAGGTATATAAGAAAAAAGTGAAAGCTAGTAATCAGTCAAAATGAATCGCATTGAGTGCTACAAGTGCTGGGTTATCCCACGGTATGAGGTCGAGCCACACAATTGTGGGTCATATTGCTCCACGTCGGTTTTGTTGCAGGAAGTGTGGTGGTCTCCTATGGTTCAGTTACTCATCTGTAGCATGGGGGGCTGACTGCACGGATTGCTACTGGTGTGGGATTAAACTAAAAATGGGTGGTTTTAACTCGCACCCATTCATAGCCAGGTTTCGAGCTATAGCTAATATTGTTAGCATTGAAATGGCGGTGAGGGCCAAGGAAGATTGGATGGAAGAAAACAAGCTGTTTGGGTGGTTCTGCTAGTCCATCCCAAAAACCAAAATAAAAGCCCTTCTAAGTGCTCTTATTACTACACAATAAGCAACATGTGTCTTAAAAACTGTGTGTATGTATGTGTGTGCGAGAATAGTATTTTTTAAAGTTATACAAGTATTAAAACGTTATGTAAGTATAAATGACGAGATTTTTAAACAATACGTATAGATAAAATAGAAAAGGGAGAAACATTGCTTAACACAAATTGTTACTCATTTCAAGGTATAAAGCAAGAGGCTCAGTGACTTAACGTAATTAAGAACCAATCGTCGTGTCATTTCATGAACAAATAAAATTGCAGCTACATTCAGACTTACTACAGACAAGGACAAGGCCGCTCCGGACTGGTTGAGGCCGTGTGTAAATGATGCTGCTTTCAGGTTGTGGCTCCTCAAGACAGGTCAATGCCGCTCAAGACAGGTCGAAATCACTAGTGAATGGGACTTCAGTTCAGAGAACCAATAGTTTTCTAGCTACGGGAACGAGTCAGGTTGGAAAGGGCGGTTTGAGAGGGAGAGAACCATATGAGTATATAAAAAACCTGTTTGAGGTGTTTGAGATAAATGGCACGTCAAGAAGGTGAGCAGATTGATTTAACAGGCAATGAGGAAGAAAATTCTGACAGAGCTTTTATGGCTGCTTTAATAAGAAGTCAGGGAGATCGTGCAGTATGAAGACAGTGGGTCACATCATATTACTTGAATGAGAATGGAACCTTTATTGAGATGAATGTAGGAATGCGGAACTATTACCAGAAAGTACAAGCCATAGAAATGGGGGAGTACAGAATTGCATGTTACGTCCATCTTCTGCTAGGATATAAAATGCCTTGCACACAAGAAAGGAAAGAATATCCATACTGGACCAACGCATGAGTGGAGAAGTACACAACACAGTATTTCATTTGCTTCAAGAAAATGGGACAAAGCAGAGCCTTCACAGAAGCATGTTATCATGACCTCTGCCTAGAGTGTGCTCAGCAATGGTGTGAGAGATGCTATGAAATTGGAGAAATGACCTGCCCCTTGTGACTAACCAACAGATTTTTGACATCAACCAGGTGAGAAGCGCACTTCAGAAAATAAGCTAAAATCCCACCGGATCTTATAACAGCCATCCATTCTTACAAATAAGCTAACTCTATTTTGTTTTAAAAGATGTTTGAGAAAATAAGTTGTGTGAAAGTCTTTTTAAAGCAGTTTCAAAGTCATTGTAAATGTTTGAGAAAAAAAGTTGCGTGAAAGTGAGTGGAAGGAAGTGAAACATGAGCACTTTGTTGAGGTCGAGAATGGTGAAGCCGACTTGAATGGGTTTATCCATAAGCAGATCCACTTGACGCAAATGTTCCGCGGTCAAATCTCGGTTGAAAATTTTGATTTTGTAGAATGAAGGTTTGGCTACAAGTTTCTTGAACCGCTTTTCCTGGTGAACAAGCTCAACATTCATGCGCTTTCTCACATTTTCCATAGTTTTGCCAAACACAGAGTTGTTCATCAATTTGAAAAAGTCTTTCTCAAACGGGTTCTTGGCCAACTTTCTCTTTTCCGTGTTCAACGAGATGTATTTCTCCAATCGTGTTCAACGAGATGTATTTGCTCTGTGTAAACATGATGGCACGATGCACCTTAGTGACTTTCAATCCCAGTGAGACATACTGTTGTAAATTTCTATAATGAAGCACATATTTCTTTTTGTCACACAGGTTGGGAATGAGCTTTTCACTAGGTTTACCTTTCATGTTCAGATCTTTCCGTAGCTTCTGACTATGCTCTGACAATTCTCCCACCTTGATACTTTTTCTTTCTGGAGCCACTGGATAGTGATTATGACGATCATGAATGGCTTGTGGATATTCCAAATCCATCTCTAAAATGTATCCAATTTCATCATCTTCATCCACATCCATGAAGTTAATAGATTCTGGCTCGCTCACCCACATAAACCCACTTTTCGGCATGCTTTGCGACATGGCCCAACCATACAAGTTGTTCGCATCGAGGTACACCAAGTAGTTGGTTGGTTTCGTGGGATCATTATCTGCTACGTAGGGGTTATTTGCTTTCGCATACTTGTGTGTGATGACAGATATTCCTCCACGTATGCCTTGCTCAACCATTTGGTACATGTCAATGTCGTTGATCAATTCCAACTTCACCTTTGTCGCTTTTAACATGGCATCCAAAGACAGTCCTGGCGCTGTATAGTAGTGAGCAGGATCCAATTCATACGTGTTGAGACATACTTGACGAAAGTTTTCAAACACGTCAGCCAGCAGCAACACATCCGATTTCAGGTACAGGTCATGGTATTCGCCAAATGTAGTACAGTTGAATGTCTCCCACACCTTCTGCGCATGAGCATAATCATCATCGCTAATGTCTTCTTCACTGAGTTGGCTGTAAAACTTGTCCTTGGACGGTAGTTGTGTTTCAGCAAACTTGGATGACTCACCCACGTAATCGTAGGGGTACACTCCCTTTCTCAACAGAAAATCTTGTTGGTCGCTATCGTGAATGTGTGACGTCATGTTGTAGAAGTTGTCTTTCCCTTCTGCCGCCAGGTTGGATACCAACTTCTGTAGAGAAGTACTCATGAACTGAAAGCTGTCCGTTAATTTCAGATTGCTCATGGTGAATGCAATATATTTCTCAATGGTGTTGGGAATGACTGTAATGGTTTCATTTTTGAACTTTCCAATTTCTTCCATGATCAAATGACTGTCATAGCCTCGCAAAGAATCTTTATCGTCCTGCTTATCCTTTCGAAGTCGAAATTGTAAATTGCATTCATTATGTGCAGCTCCATGGTATTTGCCATTTATATGGTCATGATCTCTCACACGATCTGCTCCTAGAGGCTCATGACAAATGTAGCAATCCACAGCAGTCCTGAAATCCTCTTTGTCTTCACGAGTCATGACCATTTCCTTTGGCTGTTGTAAACCATGCACAATACGATCACGCTCATTCATCATATGGTCTAAGAAGACTTTCACGGCATTATCTTCTCGATACAGGACTGGTGCACGTGTATCATATTGGCTGACAACCACATAGGTAAAGCTGTTTGGATGATGATGTTGATACTTGTCTCCTTCTTCATGCTTTTTCGTGAAACATTCAAAGTCTGCATAAATCACAAAAGGTGCTCGCTGTTGTTTGGCTACATTCTTGAACTTGATGAGAGGTTTCTTGGGGAATGATAAACGCTGTGCTCCATGCTTGCTACACACTTCGCGATGCTTGTCTAAAAGATCTTGTCGCATAAACCCGTGAAGACAGTTGAAACAATAAAATGTTGCATTCTGACGCTTTGATCGATAAGCCATAAGTCTGCTGAAATTCTTGATGAGGCAGTAATGTCTTTTCTTGTGATTGCTAATCAAAAGCAAGTTGATTTCTCTGGCGCTGGTGTTTCGACTCAGTTGTATCGGAACAACTACATCGTGTTCATATCCAAACACGTTGAAAGACACATCATTCTCCTTTTCAAACTTTGGAATGTCCGTAATCGGTGTTGGAAATGTCATGCCTTCCACCCTCAATTCCTTCTCAAATGGCTGTATTGATTCACACGCTCTGGGTTTCTATTTGTTGAATGGTGAAGATGAGCCAATACAGACCATAGGAAACACTTGTTGTCTTTATTCTGAATGTTTATCACAGCCTTTGTTTTTTACACTTTCTTCGGTAGTGGGATAAAACTGCTTGCTTCCAGTGGTGCTGACGTGGCTGTATGCACTTCAATATACAGTATGTTATCCAACACCCAGCCAGAACCTTGTGGCTCATGTTCGTCAAACTTGGTAAACAATTCTTTATAGCCTTCTGGCAAGTCCTTCTCAATATCCGTTGGATTGTATGCTGTATATGTCGGACTGCCGATGAAGGCATTATCCACTTGTTCTACCATAACACCTTCAGCATTCGCCGTCAGTTTCTTGAAACGTGCATGCACCACAATATACCATTTCATGCCACGGTTTAACGTTTCTAGCAAATGTGTCTTGATCCGGTTCTCTTGTTGTCGCATTCCAAGTAGCAAATCCGACCCATCTTCAGGCTCAAACCGTCTTTCCTGTGCGTTTTCACCAAGACTGACTCTTCTGCCTCTGCCTACTTGTACTGTCTTTTGTTCTTCCATCATGCATGCATGTGTCTCAAACGCGTACAAAGGTGAAAATATCTTAACGCATCTACAGCAGAGGACTGGAGCAGGTCTGTCAACACCATCTTGCAACGTCTTTTGTCTCTTAGCTTCAATCTTCTCAACAAGCTCTTCGAGAGCGCGTTTCAACTAGGTTGATTTGCATGTATGTGCCACGAACAATTCCAGAGATGGAAATGTCACATTACAATCATGAGAGAAGACTGCTGCCATTGTTGTTGTCTCATCAACTGCTAGAAGTGATATGGATGAAATACACGTTTCACTCTTCCTTTTATACCACTTTGATGGTATATGGTGTGCAACTTGTTGACTCAGCAGAAATTATCACTGACTCATATGCATGTTTCAATCATGCTTTTATGCTACTTACATGTAATCAAAATATGGTGTGTAACTTTTCATACTTGTTCAAAAAATTGTTAAAATTGCTGACTCAGCAGAATTTATCACTGCTTGATATGAATGTTTCATCCACCAACTAGATCTGAAATGTGATAAAATGTATTCTTTCTCACACACACAGACAGGTTTTTTGCTTCATTTCATAATATAGGATGGCCCTTAAAATGGCCGAAAGATTTTACTACTTCTTCACCAGCAAGTTGAATTTCCTCAATCACACTGATATCTATAAAACTGCTCCATCGTGAAAGGTCTTCTTGAACACTTAAAAGGGTGAAATGTATAATATTTGATGCTTCTCACAGTAGCACCGCACCACCAGCAATCTGTACATGGTTCTGGTCCAGGTAATATTGCCGTAAACTTATACCATAGCAAACCGCCACAGGTTTTGCAACAGTATCGACTCGGTGCATTGTGATGTACCGGGAATTTGTGTGGTTGTCCTGGATACTCTAACCACACCCAACACTTGTAGCATTCTGTTGTCAGCGTCACTACCCTACCGTCTCGCATCACTTTCTTACTCGCCTTAGTAGCTGGTGTGTTGTCCATGATGTGTGTGACAATGCCTGAGCCTCGAGACGCCGCACTTATATAGGATTTTATCATGCTGATTCGGCTAAATTTTGCTCTCCTTGGGGGCGGGGGAACCAAAAATGTTCAGAATAGTCTGAAACTATGCAAAAATCTGAAATTCACCCCCGGGGGGAGGTCCGTTCAAAAACCAAAAATGTTTAGAATGGCCTGAAACTTGTAAATATGCAAAAAGTGTGCTTTCTTCACAACTTCCACAACTGCTTTGAGCAAGCATGGAGCTTCTAGCCGCGATTGACGATACACTTGCCATCAGAGAGATTAGAGAGGTGACTGTTGTAGTAACGCCGCCAATTCATCCGCCGGAAAGAGTTTCTTTTTTTCATCTGCTGCCGGACCCGGCTCAAGCCGTAGCGCTTTGTGTCCCCGTCTTTTTCAATAGAACAGCGATGGGTGGACAACGCCTGCAAGATATTGAAGACAGCCGCTACAGGCATGCTTATTTTAGATCCGCCGTCCTTGGCGAGCAAATACCATCAAGGATTGAAAGAGGAGGAATACCCGGCCTGGGGAAGACATTTCCTGCAGGAGGATATACAGTTCTGCATTCGCTGTGGTTGTATGATCTCTCCAGACCGGGTAATTGCTGCAGGATGCGGCCACCAGATGTGTATGTACTGTGCGTTTATGTGGACATGTCACTCCGCACTGAGGGACAGGTACACGTTGAGGTGTTTCACGTGTGGATTAAGCACCGACCACTACCTCTACTGCGGGCAGCAAATGACATCATGTGCGAGGCCCATCCAAGACATTATAACCTTCTTCTAGACCGGCAGCAGTACTAACAGTGAGAAGTTTCGGCTCCTGACCGCTCTTTTCATAGCGGCCGCCACTTAATGCAAATAAGCAAAACGTTTTATCATGGTGTTGGCATGTGTGTGTGTATGCATGAAAGTGTGGGAAATGAAAAAAAAACATACCGATTCTACCACACCCTAGCACTCTAGCACAAACGACGCCGATTCTGCTGCAGCAGAACCAAACATTTGTTCTCAATGTTTTCACACTAATCATAGTTAAAACCAAAACTTTATCAATTATGTTCAATGCTAAACAAAATGTACTTCCAAGTAAATTACAGCGTTTGCTTCAAACTGTTGGTGAGTAAAGGAAAACAAGGCAGCATGGTAATTTTCAGTGGAATTTTTCGAGAACAACTTTTAAGAAACAAAGAATAAGTATTGCAGGTGTTCTGTTGTGGAACTCCATACCAAGAGATATAAAAAATATTGAGCGAACGTATCACTTAAGGTTCAAATTTAAGCAAGTTCTCTTTTCGAACTATCACGATGTTGTTTAGGAAAACCTTACTTAATATATAGTATATAACACCTATTTGGTGATTGTATGTTAAATTTTCCGAGAAGCTCACTGATTTACTTTAAAATCTTGAATATTAATCATTGTCGTAACTAAAGTTTTTTTTTTCCTTTTATCACAGTTAATAAAGAATTTACCTACTTATGAACGAATCATTTTAAGAAAGTGGTAAAGATGTACACTATTTATTGTAATCGGACAAGTGTTTATTAAGCTCTGCTTTTGCTTGATCCCTTTTGTGTCTCTTTATGTATGTATGAGAGTCTTTATCTTTTTTGACAATTGTACAGCTATTTATATTTGTAGCACAGAAAAATAAATGTGAAATCTATATTGAAACATCTACTTGTATGTTTATATCTGTTATTTTGTTAATAATACCATTGACTTGATTTCTCATTTTAAAAGTCTTCTCAGAAGGAAAATTTGATAAGCTTAGTTCTTGCAATAGGCACTCTAATAAAGCCCTATCTCTGCAACAGTTTAACCAAATGCCGAGCACTTTGAAAAGGTGCTTCGCGAATATCGCATCCACCCCCTTCCCCCGCGGGCTCGAGAAGAACACCCCCTCCCCTCGCCGTCAAACAGTTTTTCTGATTGTTTGTTTTTTTTTTAATAAACGATATCTTCAAGAATTGCTACAAACACACACCCTTAAACTAGGGACATGAAAATACACAAGGTGTGATTGATCTTACCTGCGAACTTACCTTAAAACACTTCGTAAGATCTTTTCATGTTATTCGCAGGATAAGCTGAGTGTCTTCTCCAGATTAAAATCATGAATACTTCACAAATCAGAATCCTCATTTTTGTACCACTTTTTCAGTTGGAATTTGTTAAATAATATAGATAAATTTCATTTCTTTCATTTCACCCTCCGTTTCTTGTCACGTAGTCACATCAAGGTCATGTGCAAATGGCATGTTTTCATTTTAAACGTCATTTCACAATGAAATCATAAGCCCATTTACATCATCAAGTAAAAAAAAAATAGAGAAAAAAATAGAAAAATAAATAATAAAAAAAAACGAACCCAAGGACTCTTGTGCAAACTTCCTTCTTGGGAATTGCACTTCTACATAACATTTTTAAAATATAAAATATAAAAAAATACATGGACAGTGTATACATAAAAAACAAAACAAACAAAACAAAACTTCTACATCACATTGTTGTCACCATCATTATCTCTACTTTTTTAATCTTTGCAGTGTTTGGCTTTGTAAATAGACGATTTTTAATATTTGAGACAGATCAGACGGGTTTGGGCGGGCGGAGGGTGGGAGAGAGGGCCTTCGTGTATAAATTGGTTATCATGCATATCCATAACTTTTTAAAACGACCCCTTATACGCGTAGTGCTAAGTTTTAAACAATGGTCCCTTTACTGCCCCCCTTTTGACCAAACGTGGAACGCATTTGGAAAAGACCTCCCACCCAGCAAACATCCGACGTCTTTTGGCGGTTGTAAAATGGTTGTTATTTGGTCATGACATCAATACAAGCAAATTTGAACTTTTGTGACGTCGAGTTATATTGTCAATCGTTCAGTACTTTGCTGGTGCAGACTACGTCATCGACTTTCGTCATGGTCTTGAGCACGTATAGAACGTTCCTACAAAATACGGTGCCGTTAATGCGTTGTAAAAAATGTTTGCACTTGTAAGCCGGTTGTTTTTATATGTCAATTTATTTTTTTATCGGGAAATTCAAAGCGGAGTTTAAAACAGCTTTGGATACTTAACGATTCACAAGCATCCTAAACACATAGAGTCGGATGTAACAGTCATTTCCACCAGGATGTACCCGACCAGGATGTCCGCTCTTCACCAACACGTTGGCTTTCCGCAATCACACTGGTATCGGTAAAACTGAGTCATTGTAAACGGCCTCCTGGAGCATCTGAATGGATGGAAGTTGTAATAACCAAAGTTCTTTAGCGTTGCCCCGCACCATCAGCAATCTGTAAGCAATGGTCCTGGCAATGTCGCCGTAAAGTTGTACGGGAGCAATCCACCACACGTTTTACAGCAGTAATGCCGTGGGGCATTATGCTTCACCGGGCAATTGTGTGGCTGCCCTTCATACTCCAGCCACACCCAGCACTTATAACACTCGGTTGTCATCGTCACTATCTTACCGTCCTTCCTCCGCACTCTGACTGTCTTCTTTTCCTCCACTGGAGCCACAGCGGATGGAAACTGTAAAGTTTCCTCTAAAGCATAGTTCATCTCAGCCTTTGCCTTCTTATCCTTCAACGGCATCACAATCATAACTACCTCATCTGCTCAAGCGGCTCAGGTCATCTATAGCAATAGCTTGCGAGTTCATCTTGTGTACCTCTGACAAATGGCGTTTGGTAGCTTTTTTCCCGACAACAGCCTCACTTATATATGAGTTTTTGGGGGAGAGGAGGGAGAGGAGGGGGGTTATATGAAGTTTTTGGGAGGGAGGGGGGTGGTAATCACGCTGACAACTGCACAAATGACGTTTCGTTTACACTTCCATCCATTTCGTCAAGACAAATGTGTGGGGGGGGGGGGGGGTGGTCTGACGTCGATCGGATACAGAGTATATGAGCTGTTGCTCATCCATACCTCTCCAGCTTTTACCATCATGGAACACTTTCTCCACCCCGATTATAAAAGCAGTGTCAACTCCGTTGACCATCGTGAATACGTGCCTCAAAGACTGCGGGAGATGCCCTACAGAAAGCATTTTTTTTTCAAGTTCTACCAGATCCAAGAAACATCGGTGTGGTCGCCATTCCAATCACCTTCAATCGCATGATAATGGCGGGCAAAAGAATGGAAAGCGTTGAATCAGGAGAGTATACGAATGCGTATATCAGAAGCTACATGCTCGGGAAGGCAGTCCCATCAGCAATGGAGGTGCAAGAATACCCAGAATGGGCTGAATACTTCATAAAGAGGGACTTTGCTACATGTCCTGGCTGCAACGTCTTTCTGCTGTTTGATAGAAACAGAACTTAACATAAATTTCTTTTTGGGAAAATGATTTTTTTTTACTCTTCTTTGGTGGTAGGGGGAGTGTCCTCGTCGTTTCTGTATTCTGTACTCTGTTCTAGGGGAGGGGTGGTCGTCGTCGACATTCTGTTCTCTGGGAGGGGGGGAGGGTGGTCTGACGTCGATCGGATACAGAGTATATGAGCTGTTGCTCATCCATACCTCTCCAGCTTTTACCATCATGGAACACTTTCTCCACCTCGATTATAAAAGCAGTGTCAACTCCGTTGACCATCGTGAATACGTGCCTCAAAGACTGCGGGAGATGCCCTACAGAAAGCATTTTTTTTTCAAGTTCTACCAGACCCAAGAAACATCGGTGTGGTCGCCATTCCAATCACCTTCAATCGCATGATAACGGCGGGCAAAAGAACGGAAAGCATTGAGACAGGAGAGTATACTAATGCGTATATCAGAAGCTACATGCTCGGGGAGGCAGTCCCATCAGCAATGGAGGTGCAAGAATACCCAGAATGGGCTGAATACTAGTAGTATGGAAACGTTGGTTCTACGCCACTTGATGACGTCATACTGTCTGGAAGTGACGTCATAGCGTCTGGACCGGAAGTGTTGTCTGGACCGGAAGTGTTGTCTGGACCGGAAGTATGGAAACGTTGGTTCTACGCCACTTGATGACGTCATACTGTCTGGAAGTGACGTCATAGCGTCTGGACCGGAAGTGTTGTCTGGACCGGAAGTGTTGTCTGGACCGGAAGTGACGTCATCCTGTCTGGAAGTGACGTCATAGCGTCTGGACCGGAAGTGTTGTCTGGACCGGAAGTGTTGTCTGGACCGGAAGTGACGTCATCATGTCTGGAAGTGACGTCGTCATGTCTGGACCGGAAGTGACGTCACGATAAGCGTTAGGATAGGCGCGACCATCCATGACGTCATAATGAGGTCATAATGACGTCATGCTGTGTGATGGCTTCCTAGGGTTTGCATGAGAGTTTTGGCGCAGTCTATGATCGTCGAAGTCAATGAAGTCAAGCTTTCATTTCCGAAGTCAATCGGCAACAGACCCTATAAAGTGATGACCTCCCCCCCCCTCAGGACATACTGTGTACCGACCCCCCCCCCCCCCCTAGGCGGCAGTCTGGACAGACCCTATGGTAAAAAGTGTGGACCCCCCCAGGACATACTGTGTACCGACCCCCCCCTAGGCGGCAGTCTGGACAGACCCTATGGTAAAAAGTGTGGACCCCCCCCAGGACATACTATGTACCGACCCCCCCCCCAGGACATACTATGTACCGACCCCCCCCCCCCC
Source organism: Protula sp. h YS-2021 (assembly GCA_949752745.1). Classification (NCBI taxonomy): domain Eukaryota; kingdom Metazoa; phylum Annelida; class Polychaeta; order Sabellida; family Serpulidae; genus Protula; species Protula sp. h YS-2021. The sequence goes on from OX457024.1 coordinate 109,235,733, forward strand.
CCCCCTAGGCGAGCAACATTCTGTCAAGTCAGCTGAAACCAAGAGCTGTTTGACGAGGTCTGAGTGGTATATAAGGCATAAACTCCCCACTCACATGAACTGCAGCAACGGTGGTGACCATATCAGTAAGTGGTTATTTGCATAGGTGGTTATAAGCATTATTGTAAACAAAAACTTTCATTATAGTTGGTTGATTTACATGAAAATTTCACTGTTTGATTCAGTTTTATGTAAAGTTTTAACATGATCATAGGCTATTTGCGCAGCTGGCTGTATGCATTTTTACCGCCATTTTAACTTAAAAGTGACATAACTTTTGTTATACTTAACCAGTTTGTATGAAAATTTCACCATTTGATTCAGTTTTATGTAAAGTTTTAACATGATCATAGGCTATTTGCGCAGCTGGCTGTATGCAGTTTTACCGTCATTTTAACTTAAAATTGTGATAACTTTCGTTATAGTTGACTGAAAATTTCACCATTACAGTGCTTCTTTGCGGATGAATACCATTTAGCAGACTATTTGACTTCACCGTCAGATGTCTCTGCTGTGCAGCAGTACAACTGTAAGTGAGACATTCATATCAAGCAGTGATACATTTTGCTGAATCAGCAATTTTAACAATTTTTGAACAAGTTACACACCATATTTTGATTACATGGAAGTAGTATAAAAGCATGAGTGAAACATGTCAACTAGTCAACTAGTAATCCATTCTGTCAACAAGTCAACAAGTGGAGATTGTGTGACGAGAAAATACTTCACAATGTCAGCACTACTTCTTGACAGATGTATGACTATGGACGACGTCTTCAAAGTGAATTATACTAACTATGTGTTTTCAAAGCTTCCTACTTTTGAATGGGATTGGATGCAGCAAGTGAAGAATTTACATCTGCATTGGGAAGCTGTCGGAAAGACTATTCCAAGTGATTTCATCGACTCGTTTCTACGCGACTGTGAAGATCTACATATACTATCAACCTATGACATTGATTTAACATTTATCATATCAACTTATGACATTGATTCAGCATTTATCAACGTGAATACAATTTGGGCAGTGGAGCTCATGTTAGTTGTAGCTGCAAGAATCATTTTACTTTATGATGATGATGTTCCATTGACGACGAATGTATCAGACCTTGTTCGATTCAACCATGGACGAGTTGAAGTGAATTCAAAACTTTGCAAGAGGTTTGAAAAGCTTGATTCAGCGGATGGTTGGGTATAAAAAGGGAGTGGACTCAGCAGAGTGAAGTCATTTCTCAGCAGACAGTTGGAGGGAGTGGACGTGAAGTCATCAGTACATTGTGGCAGCCATGGAGAACAAGACAAGCAGCTTTAAAATTAGTGCTAACTTAACCATTACTGTGGAGCATGGAGAATATGGGCCATTTCTACGCATCACACGTGGAGAGAGATGGTGTGCTTATTCACCATCTTTGTGGAAGATTGTTTGCCAGAGCTTGAAAAATTTACGTGACATTGGCTTCAAACTGTACTTAACGCAAACGAAGTGGCTTGAAGTCATTTCATACTTGGATATGCGTTATGTGAGTTTTGTGCGCACGTCACGGTTTGAAGGGAAAGAATACACACATCACATCAACATGAATGATGGTGAATGGGAGACACTGCTTCAGGAGATGGACAACATCAACTCAGCCCTATCACCATGTGAGGAATGTCATGACAAGAAAACGATCATCAAGTTGCAAAAGGATGGTCGGATGAAGGTGTCAAAGCTATCCAAGAAAAGGCTGGCTGAAGTTCAGCTGGAGAACATGAACGTACAAAATCAACTTGGACTTACCTGTGACTATTGCGGTGCTTGTGGATATGTGGAGGATTATCATTGCCACTGCCACAAGTATAATTGCAAGTTGTGTGAACCAAACAACTTCTGCGACAAGTGTGGAGTACTTAAAGTCTGTGAAGCAAAGTAAAAGTGACATTGAAACAAGATGGACGCATGTTTTAAAAAAGCTTATGTTGACTTGATGATTGTTAAACTTGCTTGCTGTGGCACTCCAGACTATCAACTTTATCATTTAGACGCTTTTTGGGATATTGTACATCACAGTCTTGATATGATTGAACTACATTCAAGATTTCTTGGAGAATGTCATAAAATTGGAATAGAAGATCCTGACTTTGACTTTGATTCTGCACTTTATTCTGCTCGCACTGATGTTGAAGTATATTTCACCGGGGTTAACTATTTGAGAGATTGTTGTAAAGAAGAAGAGGAAACCGAGCAGCTTTATCAGGTAAGTTATATAAAACCTTTTTAATCATCTTTGTAACAACATAGTGAATTGATAACCATGTTTTTCTTACTAGCAAATTTAGTTTTATGTGAGTGGTTTCAACGTAAACAAAGAAAGAACATTATAGAAGAGGCAGCAAATATATTAAAAGATATTTTATTACAGGAAGAAACCGACATGTCAGAATAAAACAGCAGAAGCAAAGTCAACATGGAGAATCTTGTACTATTCAGTGGTCACAAGGACGTTCTTTCAAACATGTTTCCAACACGACTTGAAAAGTATGGACATGTGTTCAACTCAAGTGAAGCTTTGTATCAATATGAGAAAGCAGTGTTTCATCACCGTCAAGATATTGCTTCAGCCATTGTGTCATCCAGAAATGGATATGAAGCAAAACGTATTGCTCAAGGGATAAAACCATGTCCTTTATGGCATACAGTGAAGAGAAGCAAAATGCAAGATGTTTTACAAGTCAAATGGAATCAGTGTGTATTGTTTCGCAACAAGTTAAAAGAATGTAAAGATAAAACTTTAGTTGAAGCAACGTATGATCATTGGTGGGGAGCTGGTGTGAAACAAGTGTCATCTGGATATTCTGGTCAGAATATTATGGGAAAGTTGTTAGAAATGTTGTGTGAGGGTTAGAGACTTTTTCATTTGCTTGCCAACCGTCATGGTGTGCAGACGTGTGAACATGTAAATTTGAAGTATGTTTAACTTGTGTTGCATTGATTCAAGACTGCACAATGGCGGACATGACACTGAGACAATATATTGTGCAAAAAGCTTATTGTGAAGAAATGTTATCAGCTGTAAAAAAGTTTGCATATTTAGTCTGTCCTGCTTGTCAACATGAAGAGTGTCAAGAACATACTTGTCATTTTGCATCTGTTTATACATATTGGAATGAAGCTAAATATTCCATGCATTTAGATAAGTGTTAGAGAATGCAAATCAACGTTGTGAGAAATATGGTGTAGATGCTATTACATTGGATGAACTCAGTCATTGGTTAGTGTTCATTGAAGACCAATGGTCTCCAGTTATTCATACCATTGTATCTATACTTGATCTGTAAATATATGTTAGTTATAAATACATGTTAGTTATAAATACATGTTAGTTAAGTTACTATGTTAGTTAAGTGATGTTGGTTGAGTTATAAAATAAAAGCTGTTCTGTTCAGACGTGTTTTTTCCATTCATCATGTCGACGTGGAAAGACTACTTGACCAATATCTACTTCAAACCTGGACAGCTAGGAGCATTTGCTGGTCCTTACAAACTGTATCACATCTTAAGAAAACATAATCAACCCGTCACACAGTCACAAGTGAAGAAATGGCTGCAGGATCAAGATGCTTTCAGTTTACTCCAACCTGTCAAATACAGGTTCAAAAGACAACGTGTGATTACACGTGGTATTGATGACATGTGGGATATTGATTTGGCTGATATGGGAAACATAGCTCCCTATAATGATGACATACGCTTTTTACTCATTGTCATTGATGTGTTTTCCAAATATGTCTGGGTACAGCCAATACCTAATAAATCACATACCAGCGTCATACAAGCTTTCCAAAAGATTTTTCATGACACACGACGAAGACCGCGAACTCTAAGGTCTGATAAAGGAACAGAATTTAAAAACAGATGGGTTAAAGCATTTTTGAAGAAAGAAGGAATTCATGCTTATACCACAAAGAATGAAACCAAAGCCAACTTTGCTGAAAGAGTCATTCGTACTCTAAAGGGAATGATGTATCGGTATTTTCTACATAATCAAACTTACCGTTACTTAGACATTCTTCCAGACTTGGTGTACAATTACAACCATAGACCTCATGGTTCTCTTCCTAATAAATATGCTCCAGCCGAGATTCGTAAAGACAACGAATCAAAAGTGTGGAAGTATATGTATGTCGACAAACTGAAATTGAAACCGAAGAAGAAGAAGTACAAATTTAACATTGGCGATCATGTTCGCATTTCCCACATTAAATACGTGTTTCAACGCGATTATCACATCAAATGGACGCAAGAAGTCTTCATTGTCACACATCGTTGTAAGAAGCAAGGAATACATTTATATCGTGTGAAAGACTTTTTAGACGAAGATATTGATGGCCATTTCTATGAAGAAGAACTGCAGAAAGTGACCAAAGATATTGAATCTATTTATAGAATTGAAAAAGTCTTGAAAACACGTAAAAGACGAGGAGGTGTGAAAGAATTATTTGTCAAGTGGTTAGGTTGGCCAAACAAGTTTAACAGTTGGGTGAAAGAAACAGACGTTCAACAATGAAGCATCCATTTACATGTTTAGTCTCTGGACCTACAGGCAGTGGCAAAACGTCTCTGGTGAAGGAAATTCTAGAACAAAAGTTGATTCAACCCTCTCCAAAAAGCATTTTATGGCTTTATGCAGCAGATCAGCCTTTGTACAAGGGAATGAAAGGCGTGGAATTTTACCAAGGCATTCCAGATGACATTGAAGAGCGTTTTAACCCGAAGAAACCAAACTTACTTATCATTGATGACTTAATGACGAAATGTCATAGTGATGAGCGTATGACACGTCTCTTTAGTGTTGGCAGCAGTCATCAAAATCTAAGCATTATCTTTATTGTGCATAATTTATTCCATCATGGGAAAGAGATGCGAAATATTAGTTTGAATACACATTATATCATTCTGTTTAAAAATCCTAGAGACAGTCAACAAATTAGTACATTGGCGCGGCAAATGTATCCTAGAAGATCTCAATTTCTCATAGAAGCCTATCAAGATGCTACCAGCAAACCTCATGGTTATTTATTCATTGATTTAAAACCAAAGACAAATGATCAACTACGTATTCGTACAGGCATTTTACCAAAAGATACACATTATGTATATATTGATAAAGCAGTGTATGAACAAGAACCAACTCATTTGACCATTCGCAGTCAAGATGTCTAAACGTATTCGAGCGAACCAGCCGTTTCTTCATTTGCTTGCACGCAGTGGGCCTAAACGACGTAAATCCTTGCTACAGCGAGCTACAAAGGAGGAATTAACAAGCTTGTTTGAAATTTGTTTGAATATATTGCAAGGACATTTACCCTTAAGCTCAAAACGGTTTAAGGAATTTAAACGTGAACGTCATACGCTACGTACTCTAGCAGATAAGAAGATATCCCTTCGACGAAAAAAGAAGTTGATTAATCAGAAAGGAGGATTCATTGGAGCTATTGCTAGATTGGCATTACCTTTGTTAGCCAAACTGCTGCTAAAATGAAACATACGATGAAAATGGTCCTCATTCCTGAATATGAATATAAAATGTTGCTAGAAAAGAAAAATGATATCAAAACGAAAGTGAATACACTTTTACGTGGGAAACGAACACGTGAAAAGGCTATAGAAATATCTCAACTTCTTGGTCGTCATTTACGAACAAGTCAGTCTAGGCAGCAAAAGCCCTCATCATCATCATTGGCTCGCAAAGCTATTCCACTACTTAAGGCTGGGGCTAAGATCGTTGCGCCACATCTTAAGAAGGCTGCAAAGAATGTCGCGAAAGATGTGACGGGCCGAGTAGCAGAACGTGTGTTTGGTGAACAAAAGCGCGTGCAACCGACGAAACGTGCCAGAAGACGAAAAACAGCCAGACGGATAACATCAAAATATCGCAAAGATATCTTTTGAAATCATGTCTCTCATTCATAATCATTCGTGTGAATGTAGTCTTTCTCCATTGGAATGGTTTCACGTACCACCGACGCAAACTGCTGTAGAGAAAAGTTATAATGTTGACTATCAACCACTTACAAGTATTAGAGAAGGCGCTCCAATAGAATTCTACATTCCTGCGAGTACAGAAGAATATCTGGATTTAAAGAACAGCAAACTTCATATTGTATGTCGCATTCTAAAGGCCGATGGAACAGAGTGTGGCGCAGATGATAATGTCTCTTGCATCAATGATGTGTTTAATGGGTTATGGTCTAATATTGAATTGTTTCTGAATGATCGTTTGGTTTCGCATAGCAACAATACTCATGGTTATACCAGCATTATCTCTCATCTCATCCATGATTCGGAAGAAAGTCTACATTCTGAGCGCTCTATGCGTCTCATGTACAAGGATACTGCTGGGTCAATGAATAGTCATGAGGTGAAAAGACCTAATCATGAACGATATGTATCCGGGTTTCATGTCAATGCTGACGGCGGTGACTTGGGTGAGCAAGGCAATAATGGCTTACATCATCGTTATTTGCATACACGTCTTAGCCGTGATGTTATGCTTACTGGTGGTTTAAGGATAGATTTGTTTGAGCAGGATCGTTATCTTCCGAATGGCATCAGTTTGAAATTGCGTTTCCATAGACAAAAAGATGACTATGTATTGATGGCTGCAGATAATACCTATAAGGTAGAAGTGAAAGAGGCATTTTTAACCATTCGCAAAGTGAGGGTGAGTCCAGGTATTCAGTTAGGACATACAGATGCATTGATGAAAAGTCCTGCCAAGATCATCATCACTAGAAAAGAATGTAAAGTCTTAGCTATTCCAGCAGGATTTCAGTCTTTTGTGAAAGATAACATCTTTTTGGGTCAATTACCAAAGCGTATTGTCATTGGTCTGGTTCATAATGAAGCTTTTGGTGGATCAGTATTGAGGAATCCATATGATTTCAAACATTTTGATCTGGACTATATGCAACTGTACACGGATGGTGAACCAGTTCTATCCAAACCTCTCAAGCTTGACATTACACAGAGCAAATACCTGGACGCTTTTGAAACGCTTTACAAATCGTTTGATCGATTGAATGGTGAGAAAAGTTCCATTATAAAACGGGAAGATTGGCCTAGAGGTTATGCTTTATTTTCGTTTGACTTAACACCGGATTATGATGGCGATGATCATTTTCCCCTGATCAAGCATGGGAATTTGCGGCTAGAAATGAACTTTGCTACGGCTTTGCAACATACCATCAATGTCATTGTCTATGCTGAATTTGACAACATTATTGAAATAAGTGCAAATCGCAGCATTCAATTCGACTACCAGTCATGAACACGAAGCAGATTGATGCCATATTGAGTCATGATGTCATGACTAAAGACTTGTTTCAAGGCGTGTCTGCCATGGACCAGTTACCATCTTTACAACGCGGTGCCTATGTGATCAACACAGATGATCAAGATGAACCAGGAGAACATTGGGTGGCAGTGTATTATGACAAAGACCCTGTAGAATATTTTGACTCTTATGGACTGTTCCCTCTCGATGATCGTTTAGACATGTTTTTAAGAAATGACTATATGTATAATTCTATATCATTACAAACGCCAATATCATCGTCATGTGGTTTTTATTGTGTATATTATATATTGCATAGAGCTCGAGGTCAGAGTATGTTTGATATTGTGAATATATTAAAAAGAAAGGATGGTGATTTTATTGTAAAGGATTTTGTATATAGACATTATAAACCATTGTTTTATTAATGTTGTTGTTGTTATATTAGTTAAGTTGTAGTTAAGTTGTTGTTGTTATATTAGTTAAGTTGTTGTTGTTGTTAAATAAAACAAACCAAGTTTCAAACAACTGTCTTGTTTATTGTGTTCTATTTACAAATTCTTAACTACAAACACTATTTACAAAGTTTACAAACGCTATTTACAAAATCTTAACTACAAACGCTATTTACACTATTTACAAGTTCTTAACTACAAACTTTTATTTACACTATTTACAAACTTTTATTTACAAATTCTATTTACAAAGTTTACAAAGTCTATTTACAAACTCTTAACTACAAAGTCTATTTACAAACTCTTAACTACAAACTCTTAACTACAAAGTCTATTTACACTATTTACAAACTTTTTATTTACAAACACAGTCATTTTTCAATACATTCATGAATGCATGCCATTCATTAGAATCAAAATTGATATAGGTATCATAGACATTACATCCACGTTTGTAAATGCTATGAAAGCTGACATAACACACATCACAAAACTTTATCACTTTCACAGTAACATGTTCAGACAGTTTCAGTTCATATCCTTCTTCATTTATGTCAATGTCCATCACAGGCATATGTTGTGTCAACTCAATGGATTTGGTGCCCCGCATAAGCCATATTTCTGTTTCTTTGAATTCAAGCATAAGACTCTTCCCAATCCAATGCTTGCAACAACGCGTTCCATTCCACTGTGCTGAGGGTGATGATGTCGTAGTGTTCTGTAAGCTCGTCATGTTGGCGAAATTGTACAAACACGTCTAGACAGTTCTCAGTCACACGCACTTCTATATCATTTGAAAGGTGAAGCAGAAAGCCGGGTATTCTCAACTTGTCTAGATGATCCTTCAACACAGATTGTTCGTCAAGCGATAGTATGATAAACTGTCCAAAATGTCGTAGCACAATGTCATCACATAAGTTTCTCATGTATGAGAATCCATATGTAATGGGTTCATAATCCAACAAATAGTCTTCCATCTTTTATACTCGGATGATGTTGAACAGTGGATGTTGTATAGCTTCTAGGAATCGTAAGACTGCGCGCCAGTTCTTGATATCAAAGAGGATCAACTGTGCATATGGTGTATCTGGCACAACTCCCTTATAATCCTTTGGATAATCCTGTAAAAGATTTCTACAGATTTCTACACGTATGTTAGAATCATATTCAGCTACCGTCACTTCCACTTTATTTTCAAGTCTACGTTTAAACCCAGGTTCAAGTGGTATGAGGTGTCTTTCCACACTTCAGGTTTAAACCCATGATAACTTGTCTTAGAATCTAGTATCACTTCATTCCTCTCATTTACAGTAAGGTAAACACCACCGTTCAGCATGAGTGCATTCATGTTTTTACCTTGTTATGAGCCACCTTCTTGTCTGCGAAGCCTTTTATCCACTTCTTTCACCTGCTTCTTCATCATTTTCCATTCAGGTATTGTCAGCAAAATTCCCTTTTTCGTCGGACGGTTTTTTCCAGTCCCCTCATCTCTGAGGTATTTGCGAATGTTTACCACACCTTCATTACTTTGTTTCATAATCTTGATATACTTTCCATTGCCTAGAGAAAGCATTCCATCCCACGACTGTGGTGTTGGTGCCGTCGTCTCCACTTTTAATTTCTTAATGGTATTGTCAGAATGTTTCACATTCATGTCTTTGACTGTATCAGCAAGAGTATCCATATCCGTTGTTGCAGATCTTTTCCGATTCATGTTGACGCTTCAGTGTTCACACCCCAACTAACTCTAAAGTTGAAGTGTCTCCCCCTTATATACTGTAATGCCCATGCGCCAAAGTGGAATAGCCATCACTCATCACATATCGCTTGTCATCAAAGGGAGAGAGAGCCACTTTCCTCAACTTCTCCGAGAAAATCTGGTGGTCATGACTTCGAATGATGTGCCCTGTGGTTATCGTTTGCGTTTGGTTGAACAAACTGTCTCTATACTGCTGATGTTTCATACGTCTTTGACACGCGCGAGTGATGCCTTTGGCCGTACGTTTTTCTTTCCCACCATACATCATACTATACATTTTCGGCCGAAGTCCAACAAACTCTTCTATGGGAATGTCCGCCGTCTCATCTTTCATTTTCCCAAGCACTTTCTTATTTACGTTGGAATGCAGGAAATGATCTGGGAGATAGTCACTTGTGTCGAACAAGTCGGCATCTTCCTGCATGTCTTTGTAGATATCTTCCGTTTCTATGTCATAACATAGACTGTCGGTGTCGCTGAACAAGAGTTTGGCGTTGGGATACTTGGTCATGATGTAGTTGTAATGAAAGTGGAACATGAGTACTTTGCTGAGGTCAAGAATGGTGAAACCGACTTGAATGGGTTTATCCAGAAGCAGATCCACTTTGCGCAAATGTTCCGCGGTCAAATCTCGGTTGAAAATTTTAAATTTGTGGAAGGAAGGTTTGGCCACAAGTTTCTTGAACCGCTTTTCCTGGTAAACAAGTTCCACATTCATGCGCTTTCTCACATTTTCCATGGTTTTGCCAAACACAGAGTTGTTCATCAGTTTGAAAAAGTCTTTCTCAAACGGGTTCTTGGCCAACTTTCTCTTTTCCGTGTTCAAGGAGATGTATTTTGCCAACCATTTGCTCTGTGCAAACATGATGGCACGATGCACCTTCGTGACTTTCAATCCCAGTGAGACATATTGCTGTAAATTTCTATAATGAAGCACATATTTCTTTTTGTCACACAGGTTGGGAATGAGCTTTTCACTAGGTTTGCCTTTCATGTTTAGATCTTTCCGTAGCTTCTGACTATGCTCTGACAATTCTCCCACTTTCACACATTTCCGTTCTGGAGCCATTGGATAGTGATTATGATGATCATGGATTGCATATGGGTATTCCAAATCCACTTCTAAAATGTATCCAATCTCATCATCTTCATCCACATCCATAAAGTCAATGGATTCTGGCTCGCTCACCCACATAAATCCACTTTCCGGCATGTTTTGCGACATGGCCCAGCCATACTAGTTGTTTGCATCCAGGTACGTCAAATAGTTGGTTGGTTTCGTGGGATCGTTATCTGCTACGTAGGGGTTATTTGCTTTCGCATACTTGTGTGTGATGACAGATATTCCTCCACGTAGACCTTGTTCAACCATTTGGTACATGTCAATGTCGTTGATCAATTCCACTTTCACCTTTGTCGCTTTTAACATGGCATCCCACGACAGTCCTGGCGCTGTATAGTAGTGAGCAGGATCCAATTCATACGTGTTGAGACATACGTGACGAAAGTTTTCAAACACGTCAGCCAGCAGCAACACATCTGATTTCAGGTACAAGTCATGGTATTCACCAAATGTAGTACAATGGAATGTCTCCCACACCTTCTGCGCATGCGCATAATCCTCATCGCTAATGTCTTCTTCACTGAGTAGACTGTAAAACTTGTCCTTGGACGGCAGTTGTGTTTCAGCAAACTTGGATGGCTCATCCACGTAATCATAAGGGTACACTCCCTTTCTCAACAGTAAATCTTGTTGGTCACTATCGTGAATGTGTGACGTCATGTTATAAAAGTTGTCTTTCCTTTTGCCGCCAGGTTGGATACTAACTTCTGTAGAGAAGTACTCATGAACTGATAACTGTCTGTAAATTTCAGATTGCTCATGGTGAATGCAATATATTTCTCAACGGTGTTGGGAATGACTGTAATTGTCTCATTTTTGAACTTTCCAATTTCTTCCATGATCAAATGGCTGTCATAGCCTCGTAAATTGTGGAAAAAGACAGGAATGATGAAAGAATCTTTCACATCCTGCTGATCCTTTCGAAATCGGAATTGTAAATTGCATTGACTATGTGCAGCTCCGCGGTATTTACCATTGATATGGTCATGATCTCTCACATGATCTGCTCCTAGAGGCTCATGACAAATGTAACAATCTGTGGCGTTTTTATAATGCTCTTCATCTTCATGAGTCATCACCATTTTCTTTTTCTGTTGTAAACCATGCACAATACGATCACGCTCATTCACCATATGGTCTAAAAAGACTTTCACAGCATTGTCTCCTCGATACACGACTGGAGCACGTGTATCATACTGGCTGACAACCACATAGGCAAAGCTGTTTGGACGATGATGCTGATACTTGTCTCCTTCATGCTTTTTCGTGAAACATTCAAAGTCTGCATAAATGACAAAAGGTGCTCGCTGTTGTTTGGCTACATTCTTGAACTTGATGAGAGGTTTCTTGGGGAATGATAAACGTTGTGCTCCATGCTTGCCACACACTTCACGATGCTTGTCTAACAGATCTTGTCGCATAAACCCATGACAGTTGAAACAATAAAATATTGCATTCTGACGCTTTGTTCGATAAGCCATCAGTCTGCTGAAATTCTTGATGAGGCAGTAATGTCTTGTCTTGTCATTGCTAATCAAAAGCAAGTTGATTTCTCTGGCGCTGGTGTTTCGACTTAGTTGTATGGGAACAACTACATCATGTTCATATCCAAACACGTTAATGGACACATCATTCTCCTTTTCAAACTTTGGAATGTCTGTAATCGGTGTTGGAAATGTCATGCCTTCTACCTTCAATTCGTTCTCAAATGGTGTGTAATGACTCACACGATATGGGTGTTGATGATAATGGTGAGGGTGAAGGTGAGCCAATACAGACCATAAGAAGCACTTGTTGTCTTTATTCTGAATGTTTAGCACCGCCTTTGTACTCTTTACTTTCTTCGGTAGTGGGATAAAACTGCTTGCTTCCAGTGGCGCTGACGTAGCTGTATGTACTTCAATGAATAATATGTTATCCAACACCCAGCCAGAACCTTGTCGCTCATGTTCATCAAACCTGGTAAATAATTCTTTATAGGCTTCTGGCAAGTCCTTCTCAATATCTGTTGGATTGTATGCTGCATATGTTGGACTACTGATGAAGGCATTATCCACGTGTTCTACCATCACGCCTTCAACATTTGGTGTCATTTTCTTGAAGCGTGCATGTACCACAATGTACCATTTCATGCCACGGTTTAACGTTTCTAGCAAATGTCTCTTGATTCTATTCTCTTGTTGTCGCATTTCAAGTAGCAAATCTGATCCATCTTCAGGCTCAAACCGTCTTTCCTGTGCGTTTTCACCAAGACTCACTCTTCTGCCTCTGCCTACTTGTCCTGTCTCTTTCTTTCTTTGTTCTTCATGAGACACATTTTCCATCTCATCACATGCATGTGTCTCAAATGCATCCAAAGATGAAAATATCTTGGCGCATTTACAGCAGAGGACTGGATCAGGTCTTTCAACACCATCTTGTACGGTCTTTCGTCTCTTGGCTTCAATCTGCTCAACAAGCTCTTCATGAGCACGTTTCATCCTAGCTGGTATATGCAGTATGTGTCACGAACACTTCCAGAGATGGAAATGTCACATCACAATCATGACAGTAGACTGGTGCCATCGTTGTTGTTTCTTCAACTGCTAGAACTGAAATGAAGTAAAATACACGTTTCACTCTTCCTTTTATACCACTTCAATGGTGTGTTAACTCAGCAGAATGTATCACTAGTTGACTAGTTGACATGTTTCACTCATGCTTTTATGCTACTTCCATGTAATCAAAATATGGTGTGTAACTTGTTCAAAAATTGTTAAAATTGCTGACTCAGCAGAATTTTACTTGTGTATATGAATGTCTCACTTACAGTTGTGAAGTTGTACAGCAGAGACATCTAGCGGTGAAGTTAAATGGTCTGCCAAATGGTATTCATCCGCGAAGAACTACTGTAAACTGAATCAAACAGTGAAATTATCTTGTAAATCAGTCAACTATAATAAAAGTTATCACAATTTTAAATTAAAATGGCGGTAAATATGCATACAACATGTTGCGCAAATAGCTCATGACTACTTTATAACAAAAGTTTACATAAAACTGAATCAAACAGTGAAATTTTCATGCTAATCGACCAGGTATAATGAAAGTTATCGTTTACAAAGTTTCAATAAGTTTCAATTAAGCATATAACCAAAGTTTCTTTATAATGTTTGTTTACAAAGTTTGTTTACAAAGTTTCAATTATGCAAATAACTAAAGTTTGTTTACAAAGTTTGTTTACAAAGTTTGTTTACAAAGTTTCAATTATGCAAATAACTAAAGTTTGTTTACAAATGTTGTTTACAAATTTTGTTTATAAAGTTTGTTTACAAATTTTGTTTATAAAGTTTTAATAACTAAAGTTTGATTACAAAGTTTGTTTATAAAGTTTGTTTACAAAGTTTACTTTTGTTTACAATGTTTCAATAAACACTTACCGAAATGGTTGTCACTGTTGTTGTCTGGTGCTCATCCCTTATATACCACTGTGATGTGATCCAATTGTGGTCTGTAACTTTTGCTTCCTTGCTCCACTCACCGATATGACTGTCACTGCTTGATGCTCATCCCTTATATACCCTCCTGATGCAACTTAAGGTGACTTGACAGGATGTTACTCGCAGGGTGGGGGGGGGGGGGGTCCACACCTTTTACCATAGGGGGTCCACACTTTTTACCATAGGGTCTGTCCAGACTGCTGCCTAGGGGAGAGGGGGGGTTCGGTACATAGTATGTACTAGGGGGGGGGGGTCGGTACATAGTATGTCCTGGGGGGTCCACACTTTTTACCATAGGGTCTGTCCAGACTGCCGCCTAGGGGGGGGGGGGTCGGTACACAGTACGTCCTGAGGGGGGTCATCACTTTTTAGGGTCTGTTGCCGATTGACTTCGGAAATGAAAGCTTGACTTCATTGACTTCGACGATCATAGACTGCGCCAAAACTCTCATGCAAACCCTAGGAAGCCATCACACAGCATGACGTCATTATGACCTCATTATGACGTCATGATGGTCGCGCCTATTCTAACGCTTATCGTGACGTCACTTCCGGTCCAGACATGATGACGTCACTTCCAGACATGATGACGTCACTTCCGGTCCAGACAACACTTCCGGTCCAGACAACACTTCCGGTCCAGACGCTATGACGTCACTTCCAGACAGGATGACGTCACTTCCGGTCCAGACAACACTTCCGGTCCAGACAACACTTCCGGTCCAGACGCTATGACGTCACTTCCAGACAGTATGACGTTATCAAGTGGCGTAGAACCAACGTTTCCATACTTCCGGTCCAGACAACACTTCCGGTCGAGACGCTATGACGTCACTTCCAGACAGTATGACGTCATCAAGTGGCGTAGAACCAACGTTTCCATACTACTTGAATACTTCATAAAGAGGGACTTTGCTACATGTCCTGGCTGCAACGACTTTCTGCTGTTTGATAGAAGCATCGGTTTACAGTGCGGGCACGCGGCTTGTCTACACTGTACTGTAGTTGCAGCGTTTTTGGAGGCTGTCAACAGCAATTATACTATGCAGTGTCTAACATGCGGAGTAAAAACTGACTGCTTCATTTTCAATTCCCAACAAATGTCGCAGTGCGGTAGACAAGCCCGTGACATCGTCACATTTAAGTAAACTGAAATAAACGCTAAAACAATGAGGAGTATATCTCCTGGCCGCTCCAAAGCGGCCGCCAACTATTAAGAAATAAGCAAAAAAACCTATCGTGTTGGTTTGTGTGTATGCATGAGAATGTGTGGGAAATGCTTTAAAAAAAACTTAAAAAAAAAAATAAAAAAAACTCTGATACTGTCTCCCCTCCTCTCTCTCTCTCTCCCCCAACCCCGTCTCGGCGCACACGCCTTCATTCAAAGTTTTTGGAAGGGGAGGGGGGTGGTACACTTCAGCGCTTCATCAACGCTTCAGCGGAAGCTGTTATTTCCAATCCCGTAATCACGCTGACAACTGCACAAATGACGTTTCGTTTACACTGCCATCCATTTCGTCAAGTAAAATGTGTGGGGAACCTAACATAAGTTTCTTTTTGGGAAAATGACTTTTTTACTCTTCTTTGGTGGTAGGGGGGAGGGTCCTCGTCGTTTCTGTACTCTGTACTCTGTTCTAGGGGAGGTGGGTCGTCGTCGACATTCTGTTCTTGGGGAGGGGGGGGGGTGGTCTGACGTCGATCGGCTACAGAGTATATAAGCTGTTGCTCATCCGAGCCTCTCCAGCCTTTGACAGCAATGGAGTTTGAACCTCACTTTGACGAACAAAGGAGTGTCGACTGCGTCGACACGTGTGAATTTCATCCGACACCACTGCGTGAAGAACCATATCGGAAATACTTCATGGAATTATTCCCTAATCCGAAGAACATCAATATGGTTTGCGTACCCAAACCTTTTCAATCGAATTATCACCGTAGGAAAAAGAATAGCCAACATTCAAGACGGAGAATTCAGGAAAGCGTGCATCAGGAGCACCATTCTGGGGGAGACCATCCCTTCTATTCCTTCTAGAGGAATATCCAGAGTGGATGCACTACTACATTTGCACCGACCTCTCCATCTGCCCTGAATGCAACTACATGATCAAATGCGATAAGACGATCTGCGCACCCTGCGGACACCTCGCCTGCCTGCCTTGCACAGTCACAGCATTTGTTGGGGCCGTGGATGATCAGTATACCATGCGGTGTTTGACTTGTAATAAGAAGAGCAACTGTTACGTTTTCACATCCCAACAAATGTCCCAGTGCGGCAGGCAGGTGAGGGACATCACACATACACCCAAAACTAAAATAAACAAAAAAACCAGTGAGGAGCTTGTCTCCTGGCCGCTCCTAGAGCGGCTGCCAACTATTAAGAAATAAGCAAACAAACCTATCGTGTTGGTGTGTGTGTGTATGCATGAAAATGTGTGGGAAATGCTTTAAAAAAACTTAAAAAAAAACTCTGATACTGTCACCCTCTCCCCCAACCCCCGTCTCGGCGCACACGCCTTCTTTCAAAAAAAAAAAAAAAAAAGACTGCAAGCCCTCCCCCAATACGTCCACCAAAAAAAAAACTCCATCCTTCACCGGAAACACCTTTCTTTCGCTCGCAATGGCTCGTAATCGTTACAACTGCATCAAATGACGTTTTCCTTCACTCGTCATCACTCCCAACCACACTCTAACAACTCACTGTGCAAAGCACTGCAAAGTACTGCAAAACCTTCATCGTAAAAAAAAACTACGATAACGATAACACGAATAACGCAGTTCTCTCATCATCAATCACACTCCAAACCACACTCTAACAACTCCAAAGCCTCAATGGTAAACCAAAAAAAAGGGAGGGGGGTCCCATAGACATGCTTGACAACTTCGTCTTTCCAACTGGCTTTTTTCTTCAATACACTGCCTTTTATATGCCGCAGCAAAAGGAGCGAAATTTTCACATCACAAGGTCTATTTCTCACCAAAAGAAATGCACCTTTAACAGCCCATTCTCATTGGTGCATTTTCGCTCCCTTTTCGTCAAAATTTCGCTCCTTTTGCTTTCCCATATAAAAAGAACTGCACTGTTGTGGTTCTCTTATCTAAACATCCGTTGCTATGTTGTGGTTCTCTTATATAAACATACGTTGCTATTTGTTGTGGTTCTCTTATTTACACACTACTTTTAGGGTGTATTGAGCAATGTATCACAATTTCCAAAATTGTTTATTGACCTAACGCGTCACTTTTGATTCCATTTGCAATAAAAGATACGGGCCGATGGACCACGTAACAGCTAGTTTTGTCACAGTCAGATTTGTTAAACACAGTGAAAGACAGGGGGTGAGTTGTTAGTTAAGAGATTGTGAGAGAGGCTGTTACATGATGTTGAACAAAGTGGTCAAGAGGAACAAAACCGTCGACTGGTGTCTTGAGTTCCAATGTGCTTTTGAACTGAAAATCGACGTCGTATTCATGTCGGAATTCGACGTCATGTTGGTTTTGATAATCCGACGTCTGTTCTATTTAAAATACAACCAAAACCCTACGTCGGATTGACGTCAGAAGCCAACGTCAGTCTGGCGTTGAAAATCCGACGTCGTTCAATTTCACATACGACGAGGAGGACAACCAATGGTTACAGTAGATGCACATTGGTGAAATTCAAAATCACTAGGGATCGTTCTCGGGCCCGTCGAATTCGACGGAACATTTTCAGCCAGGAAATTTGTGATATATTCGGCGCAAAGACAACTACAGTTAAAGCACATTAAGAACTAGTGTGTTAATTTGCGATCGCAGAAGGCGCGAGCATGAAAAATTTACATATGATAACAGTAGTGGGAAAATAGGGGTATGAAAACACCTGTTTTCATACCCCTAGTTTCCGGTGTTTTCAAACCCCGGGTATGAGCACAAGTGTTTCCAAACCCCTAGGGGTATGAGTACAGTTTCCAGAAGAGGTAAAAAACCGCGCGTGATGTGGATGGACAGTGAAATAAACAGATAAAAATAAAGTAAGCAAACAAAGACATAAACAATTAAATAACAAACAAATACAAAAAAGCGAAGGTCAAAGACACTCAACGTCAAGATCACTAATGACCAGTGAAGTTCAAGGTCACTCTATGTGAAGAATAAAGTTAAGCCTATCATAGAAGACTTTTATAGACGAATGAAATGAGAGAAAAAGAGGTATATAAGACAAACGTGAAAGTGAGGCATCAGTCAAAATGAATCGCATTGAGTGCTACAAGTCCCGGGGTATCCTACGGTAGGAGGGCGAGCCACACAACTGTCCCGTAGTTCATAATGGTTCACGCCGGTTTTTTTTTTTTGCATTAAGTGTGGTGGTATCCTATGGTACAGTTACTCATCTGCAGCATGGGGGATTGCTACTGGTGTGGGGTTAAACTAAAAAAATTGGGTGGTTTTAACTCGCACCCATTCAAGTGTGTTGGCAGCCCTTTTACCATGGACCAGTGCTACAAGTGGCAATGCAAATGCAAGTTCTTGGAGGGTTCAAAGAGCCACTAGTAAGTACAACCAACACCCTTGGCACGGTGTGTGTATGTATGAGTGTGAAATAAGGGTATAATTTTATGTTTCAGTTCGAGTATTTTTTTTAGTAAAGTGCTAAAAGTGCTTCTGAATTTTTCCCTCTCTCCACTCCCACATTTCAGGTCTTGAACAAATAAAATTGCAGCTACATACAGACTTACTACAGGCAAGGTCAAGGACGTAAGTAAATGAGGGTATTTTCAGTTTGAGGCCGCTCAAGACAGGTCAAGGCCGCTCAAGACAGGTCCAAGCCACTAGTGAATGGGATTTAGTTAAGAGAACCAATAGTTTTGGTTGGAAAGGATGGTTTGAGAGGGGGAGAACTATATGAGCCTAAAAACACCTGTTTGAAGTGTTTGAGAAAAATGGCACGTCTAGATGAAAAGCAGATTGATTTAACAGGCAATGAGGACTACGACTCTGACAGAGCTCTTATGGCTGCTTTAATAAGAAGTCATCGAGATCGTGCAGTATCAAGACAGTCGGTCACATCATATTACTTGAATGAGAATGGAGCCCTTATTGAGAAAAATGTAGGAATGCGGCAATATTACCAGAAAGTACTCCGCTTACAAGCCATAGAAATGGGAGAGTATGGGTGGAGAAGTACACACCATGGGTAGAGAAGTACACATGGGTGGAGAAGTACACAACACGGTGTTTCATTTGCTTCGAGAAAATGGGGCAAAGCAGAGACTTCACAGAAGCATGTTATCATGATCTCTACATAGAGTGTGCTCAGCAATGTTGTGAGAGATGCTATGAAGATGGAGAAATGACCTGCGCCATGTGCCGAACCCACACAAAAATCCAGATTTTTGACATCAACCAGATGAGAAGCGCGCTTTATAAAAACTAGCTAAAACCCACCGGCTCTTATAAGAGCCATTTATTCTTACAAATAAGCTATATGTACTTTGTCTTAAAAGCAGTTTGAGAAAATAAGTTGTGTGAAAGTGTTTTCGCCGTTATTAGCCCTCGATGCTGCGACGAAATGATGCATGTTCGTACATGCTCAGATGCGATGACAAAATCTTACGATGACGAAATCATGCACCTTTCACCGAGTCAGCACAAAATATTTGCTGACTCGGTATTCTGAGTCAATACAAAATACTTGCTGACTCAAAATGCTAAACTTTCATTTGTTTATTTATTTTTATTAATTTATTTTATTATCTTTCCTTTGTTTATTTTTTTTGTTTATTTTTATCCTATTTGTTTATTTTATTTCTATTAATTTATTTGTTATTTTCTTTCATGTGTTCATTTTTAGGGTATAAAAGGGGTAACATAGTACATTCATGAACAGTAAAAACAATGAGGAAGACAGAGTTATGGGGAATTCCCGCCTGCTCGCTGTAAAGTTTTGAATCCCGCAAAATTTTATTTACTGGCGGGCTTTTTTTTTGTTTTTTGTCGATATTTTTTTACTATACGCGAGTTTACATTTGAGGAAATTTGTTTGAATTGCTTTCATATGGTGGTCATGGAATAACACATCAAGTAACTAAATGTGTCACCATATATGCATATAACGAAACATATACTTACAGTTATGCAAATGGTTTGCCTTTAACATGTATTTTTTGCTTTTCGCTAATACACTGTATATTATAGCACACTCTTCTTGTCTTTATTAACTGACACCTTGCTTACCTTTTGTATTATTCAATTCCGTATCTCCACTTCCGATCTGTGCACTCGCTGTACAGCCAAGTGACCACTGGAAACACTAATAGGGTGGATTCTATTGACTACTGAAAAATTATTTTGTTGAGTTTAAATTATTATTGTGTTCGCTTGACAGAAATTTTTAAATTAAAAAAATAAAAGTATGTTCCCACGTGGTTAGCTGGCAAACGGAGAGCGGGACCGCTGGTAGTCGGTTAGGTTTCAGATATTTATCTGAGGTCTAAGGTTCTTGAACATTTTGGACAAGCTAATTCTTTTGATAACAAATAGCGTATTTATGATATCACACGAACGATTTATAATGTTGGATTGGTTTATTTAGTCAAGGGATCGTGTTAGTGATTCACAAACGTTATTACACAAAAGAATATTTTTTTCCCAGAATTATCATAGCATACATTTCTCTGTGTGATACTTGTTCACAATATTAGTTAAGAATTTTGCTGTATTTTACATTATCTTTATTTGACATCTTGATTTTGTCTTTTGACGAATGTTTCAATATAAAAAAAAGTGACTCATGTCAAAATTTTAATATTTACTTTTAACACAAAAAAGTAATTGTTTGCCAAAAATTACCACAGCAAATAGTTATGTATACAAGTTGTGCTCAGTATTAATCAGATTGTTTTGTATAATTTTTGCAGTATGTTTTAGTGATTTTTAATGATCTTATTTGGTCTTGAAACCAAGGTTTGAATGAAAAATGAAAAATATTCCCAGTTATTTGCATGAACAAAGATAAGATTGAAATTATAACAAAATATCAATATGCGCACTAAACAAACGTCCTTTTAAGTCTCGTTATAATTCCGCCATTTTTATGAGGATCCGGCCAATTTTTAAGGGCCTGGCGGGCAGTCCGCCATTTCTGAGAGAGCTCGGCAAAGCCCTGTGTTAATGAGGGTTGACACATAGTATGTTCTGGGGGGGGGGGAGGTCGACACGTACTATGTTCTGGGGGGGGGGGGTCTGACGTCAAGACGCTAGCCTCGTTTTCGATCGGCACATAGTATATAAGTGTTTCCCTTCACACGTTTTCCAATCTGCAATCATGGAGTTTCAATTTGCAATGAATGATGTCAAGACCGTGGATACAGTAGACCTACAATATTTTCCACCGCGACGCCTAGCTAGCCGGCCATACAGAAAATTTTTCATGCAGCTGCTTCCAGACCCGGGGAATGCAGGAGTGTTCTGCATTCCAGTGCTGTTCAACCGCCTCATCACCACCGGCAAAAGGATTGAAAATATAGAAGAGGGGCAGTTCGCCAGAGCGTATCTGAGGACCAACATATTAGGAGAGTCAATTCCGTCCAGTCCGGAGGAAGAAGATTACCCGGCCTGGGCGGATTACTTTATCCACCTGTCCGGGATGCAACTGCTTGGTGGGAAGTGACAAGACAGTCAGCCTACAGTGCGGTCACCTGGCCTGCCTGCACTGCAGTGTAATAGCCGCCTTCCTGGGAGCGCTCAGTCAGCAATACACCATGCGGTGTGCCTGACCTGCAGTAGACGTGTCGACTGTTTCCTGTTCTCATCACGGCAGATGTCAGAGTGCGGCAGGCAGGTCAGAGACATAGTGACCTACCATTAAAGGAGGAGCAAACAACACCAATGAGGAGCTTAGTCTCCTGGCCGCTCTTCTGAGCGGCCGCCAAATATTACCAAAATAAGCAAAAACATTTTATCACGGTGTTGGTATGTGTGTGTGTATGCATGAGATTGTGGGAAATTCTTAAAAAATAATAAAAAAAATGCCTCCCATCTGGGTAAAAAAGACGGGGCGAGGCTTATGAAGTAGTGTATAATTAAGAGTTCCACCGCACTTTTTTGGTAAGAGTTCCACCGCACTTTTTGCGGCAGAACTCTTAAGAGTTCCACCGCACATGATGTGTTTGTATGGGGGCGCGTGACGAAAGAAAACGTCATTCGCAAGGATTGCGAAAGTGTGTTTCCGGTGAAACGTTGTACGTTGTACGTTGTGGTTTTTTTTTTATACAGCATTTCCCACACATTCTCATGCATACACCAAACACGGTTTTTGTTCATTTCATAATAGTTGGCGGCCGCGAGACAAGCTCGCGGCCAGGAGATATACTCCTCACTGAGGTTTATTTTGGTATATTAGTGAAAGTGGATGGTGTCTCTCACTTGTCTGCCGCATTCCGACATTTGCTGGGGCGCAAAGACATAGCAATTCGTTTTTTGGTGGCAACTTAAGCAATGCATGAGATAGTTGTCATTTAGCGCCCCAGCAGATGCCGCGCTGACCGTGCAGTTGAGGCAGGCGAGGTGTCCACAGGGTGAACATATACTTCTGCTGAATTGAATCGCGTGATTGCACCCTGGGCAGATGGCTAGGTCGGTGAGGTAATAGTAAGCCATCCACCCAGGGTACTCCTCGTCTTCTAGTATCGACGGCATGTCTTCTCCCAAAATGTTCTGCCTGAGGAATGCTTTTTCGTAGTTTCCTTCGTGGATGTCACGAATTCTTTTTCCGACGGTGACCATCCTGTTGTAGGTGATTGGTACACAGACAACGCCATATTGAGTTGGATTGGGAAAGATTTCCCAAAAGAATTCTCTGTATGGTTCTTCATGAAGTACTTTCAACGGAAAATCGTCGTATGTGCGGACACTCTCCACTTTCAATTGGCATTCAAAATGGTGTTCAAACTCCATTGCTGCTACGCTGCTAGGCTTGCAAAGGCTGGAGAGGCATGGTTGAGCTGCAGCTTATATAATCTGGAGAGGGGAGCAAAAGTTTGCCAATAGGAATGCTGCGTTAAAGGAGCATTTCTATTGGCGAGAGAAAGTGCGAAATGCTTGGACGAAAGCGAAAAAAAGAGCAAATGAGAATGTAGTGTTAAAGGAGGATTTCTATTGGCAAACTTTCGCTCCCTTGCTGGTTCATATAAAAGGGAGTGTTTGCCAGTTGTTGTTTGGACCCCCCCCCTCCCTTGGTTTAGCATTGAGGCTTAGAGTATTGTAAGAGTATTGTTAGAGTATGGTTAGAGTATGGTTTTGGAGTAGGGGAAAAGGTTAAAACGTTAAAACGTTATTTGATGCAGAGCGAGTTGTTAGAGTGTGGTTGGGAGTGATGACGATAGAAAACGTCATTGGATGCAGTTGCAATGATTGCGAGTGAAAGAAAGTGTGTTTCCGGTTCTACCGGTGAAACGTTGTGTATGGGGGGGGATGGTATGTGGATGGTAGATGGAGTTTGGGGGAAAAAAAAAGGTGTGGCGTCTCGAGTGAAAGGGTGTGTGCCGCGTGCCGTGCCGGGGTGGGGGGGTGTGGAGAGAGAAAGAGTTTTTTTTTTTGAAAGAAGGTGTGTCTCGAGTGAACGAGGGGAGGGGAGGGGGGTGTGGAGAGAGAGAGAGATTTTTTTTTTTTAAGCAATTCCCACACACATTCTCATGCATACACATACACCAACACGGTTTTTTTGTTTGCTTATTTCGTAAGAATGGGTGGCTGCCCCAAAAAGGGCAGCCGTGGAGGGATTTTCAGTGTCGTCGTTGATCTCCTCCTTCTCCTCCTTCTCCCACTTTCAGTTTGTTCGTGCCGCTGAAGTCACTACCAGAGGCTTCGCTGTTGCTAGTCTCGGTGCAGGCACACTTCCTTTTGTGTGCTGCAACCCCAGCCTTAGTTGAATGAATGTCTTTGCGCTGTAGACTGCAATAGTGATATGCGTATTTCATGGCTTCTGCACATCGCTGTTCATGTTGGCGTATAGTCATGCCCCCAGGAACAGGATAGTGACAGAAGTCACAAAATACGATGCTTTGTAAATCGTCTACAATACGCATAAGACCCTGGAGGTCTGCGTTGTTCTGTATATGTTCCTCCAGTTTTGATTCACTAAGATTAAGGGTGCAGTCGATTGTGGAAGTTGTCTGCACGGGCGCATCGTCGGAGATGCTAGCGACAGCGACCGCTATCTCATCTTCAGCAGGAGTTGATGTTACATTGATATTACACTCTTGAACCTGTGTAGGAGGTGCCACCAGCACGCTCTGGACATCAACTACCTGCTGCGGATGAGATGGCGGCGGCGGCGGCGGCGGCGGCGGCGGCGGCGGCAGCGAAGTCACTTGGGTGGGAGGAGGATCTTCTTCTTCTTGCTCCTCTTCTTGGCAAGGCGGCGACGAGGACGGCGACGTGTTTTTCTTTTTCCCTTTTCTCTTCTTCTTTAGCCGGCGATGACTTTTTTCAGCCGCCTTGCCAAAGCGGTGAAATTGTTGTTTGTGCTGACACTGAAAATCCCTCCATGTATCATAGAGGAACGCCTGGTAGTCGACATATACCTCTTCCCATAAATCGGCATCCTTCTTTGAAAAATGATAAGCCGCCAGGCGTTCCTCTGTAAAGAATTCTTTTTTGTATTGCATTTTGGTGAAAAGCTGGAGAGGCATGGCTGAGCTGCAGCTTATATAGTCTGGAGAGGGGAGCGAAAGTTTACCAATGAGAATGCTGCGTTAAAGGAGCATTTCTATTGGCGAGAGGGGGGGAGAGAGAGCAAAATTTTCGCTCCTTTTGCTCCCGCATATAAAAGGGAGTGTACCCAAGAATTTATGTTGATGACCACCCCCCCCACCCTCCTTGTCAATACACAGAGTATTGACGACCACCCCCCCCCCCCACCACTCCCCAAGAATCCCCGACGACCACCCTCCCCTACAACCAAAGAAGAGTTAAAAAAGTAAACTTATGTTAGTATGTTTAAAGCATTTTCCACACATTTTTCTTGACGAAATGGATGGCAGTATAAACGAAACGTCATTTGTGCAGTGGTTAGCGTGATCACGAGATTGGAAATAACAGCTTCCGCTGAAGCGTTGATGAAGTGTATTACCACCCACCCACCCCCTCCCTCCCTCCCTCAAATTGAAAAAAAAGCTCACATATATAAGGGTCTGGGGGAGCCCCCCCCCTGTTGTCGAGGTGTGGTGGCTAGATCATGGAAGCGACGTTGCTGAATACACCTCCTCTTCCTGCAGCTATCAACACGGACATGGATGACTTGTTTGGGTTGGAACCGTTTACTTTTGATAGTGTATTACCAGTATTACCAGTGGAAGAGATTGATGCATTCCTGGCTAACATGGCAGACGCTGAAAAAGATTTGGAGGAACTGGTAGGCATTCCATCAGACGTCCCTCCTAAGGAAGCGCTAGACGTTGCTGCGCTAGACGTTGCTGCCCCGTCAGATATTCAGCTACTCCATCAAGGAATAGAGGAAGGAATGCCAGATCCTGAGGGCCCCGACTACCCGTTCTGGGTTGCAAATGCACTTGTCAATGGGAGAAACACACAACTCAGCGCAAAGTTAAAAGCTCAAATGAAGCAACTGAACGAAGAAACGAGTGCCGGCAGCGAGCCCCCCGGCAGCGAGCCCCCCGGCAGCGGGGACGGGGACGAGTCCAGCAGCAAGCTCGGGGACGAGGAGTCTGAGGATTCAGAAGTGGACATGTTAAGCGATGATGAAGAAGACAAGCATATAAAATTGAAATTTGAATCGAGTAAGACCATCCCTGTGACTGAGAAAGATGTGACGCTGTTGAAAAGAAACTTTCAAGCCGTGCTTCCTCTGATTGATTGCAACATTTTATGGTGTTTATGTGAAGAAGGCTTTTTCGACAAGCACACGTACATGTACCTAATGGAAGAAGTGAATACTGTCATTATGCTCATGTTCATGCTAGAAGGAAGCGTAGAGGATGTTCCGGTGTCACAGCCAAAGTTCACCGAAGCCATGACTCGGCGTTTTGTTCAACTGTTTGAACTCCTTCATGAGGAACAGTTTAAGGCGTTGTGTCTGCCAGAGCCGAAGCAAGTGAATGAGGGTCGCGATTCCAAATGTGCAAAGATGATGCTACATGGTTTCAAATACCTTGAAGAACGCATTAAGGTGTATGATATGATGGCCTACCTCTATGAAAAAGGACATTTCACCATGTCAATGCTGTTTCAATGGATACTAGGGCATCGGAAACCAGGCGACTTTTTAGTGATTGTCATGAGACAATCTTTAACAGGTGGTTTACCAACAGCCTTTCTGGATGGTTTCAATGAGATGACTCCGCGATTTTACAAGCATCTCATGAAAAATCACATGCAACTTCCCCCTGGTATAAAAGGGGCGGCGGCAGCGCGCGGTGGCGGACCACAAAGTCTGCAATCATTCACCTCGCAATGTCTTCACCATTTTACAGATGTGCAGAGACTATGGATGATGTGTTCAAAGTAAACTATGCTGACTGGATGTTTTCAAAGCTTCCTGCTTTTGAATCGGAATGGATGTGGCAAGTGAAGAATTTGCATCAGCATTGGGAAGCTGTTGGAAAGACCATTCCAAGTGATTGTTTCATCCACTCGTTTCTACGTGAATGCGAAGATCTACATATACTATCAGCTTATGACATTGATTCAGCATTTATCCACGCGAATACAATTTGGGCAGTGGAGCTCATGTTAGTTGTAGCTGCAAGAATCATTTTGCTTTATGATGATGATGTTCCATTGACGACGAATGTATCAGACCTTGTTCGATTCAACCATGGACGAGTGGAAGTGAATTCAAAGCTTTGCAAGAAGTTTGAAAAGCTTGACTCAGCGGCGGATGGTTGGGTATAAAAGGGGGGTGTGTGTGGACCTCATCAGTACAGTGTACAGTACAGTGTAGCAGTCGCAGCAGCAGCAGCAGTTTTAAAATTAGTGCCAACTTAACCATTACTGTGGAGTCTGGACAATATGGATTATTTCTACGCATCAAACGTGGAGAGAGATGGTGCGCTTATTCACCATCTTTGTAGAAGATTGTGTGTCAGAACGTGAAAAAATGCCGTGACATTGGCTTCAAACTATACTTAACGGAAACAAAGTGGCTTGAAGTCATTTCATATCAAGGCATGCGCTATGTGAGCTTCGTGCGTACATCACGGTTTGAAGGGAAAGAATACACACATTACATCAACATGAATGATGGTGAATGGGAGACACTGCTTCAGGAGATGGCTCACATCGACTCAGCCTTAGTTGAACCGCCGTGTACGGAATGTCATGACAAGAAAACGATCATCAAGCTGCAAAAGGATGATCGGATGAAGGTGTCAAAGTTATCCAAGAAAAGACAGGCTGAAATTCAGTTGGAGAATATGGATGTACAAAATCAACTTGGACTTACGTGCGACTATTGCGGTGCTTGCGGATATATCGAGGATTATGATTGCCACTGCCACAAGTACAATTGCATGATGTGTGAACCAAACAACTTCTGCGGCAAGTGTGGAGTACTTAAGGTCTGTGAAGCACAGTAGAAGCCCCACACACACACTGTAAAGATGGATGCATGTTTTAGAACAGCTTATATTGACTTGATGATTGCTTAACTTGCTTGCTGCGGCACTCCAGACTATCAGCTTTATCACTTGGACGCTTACTGGGATGTTGTACATCACAGTCTTGATGTGATTGAATTACATTCACGATTTCTTGGAGAATGTGCCACAATTGGATTAGAAGAAGATCCTGACTTTGACTTTGATTCTGCACTCTATTCTGCCCGCACTGATGTAGAAGCATATTTCACCGTGGTGGATTATTTGAGAGATTGCTGTGGATTCGAGGAGGAAGAAACCGAGCAGCTTTATCAGGTAAGCCAAACCCTTTTAACACTAACAACTCTAACAACTCTAACTCAGCGCAGCAGCAGCGCAGCAGCGCAGCAGCAATGTTTTTCTTTCTAGCAAATTTAATTTTATGTGAGTGGTTTCAACGTGAACAAAGAAAGAAGATGATAGAAGAAGTAGCAGATATATTAAAACATATTTTATTGCAGGAGGAAGACATGTTAGAGTAAAAAAGTCAACATGGAGAATCTTGTACTATTTAGCGGTCACAAGGATGTTCTTTCCAACATGTTTCCAACACGCCTTGAAAAGTATGGACATACATTCAACTCGAGTGAAGCGTTGTATCAATGCGAGAAAGCCGTGTTCCATCAGCGCCAAGATATTGCTTCAGCTATTGTGTCATCCAGAAATGGATATGAAGCAAAACGTATCGCCCAAGTGATAAAGCCATGTCCTTTGTGGCATACAGTGAAGAGAAGCCAAATGCAAGAGGTGTTACAAGTCAAATGGAATCAGTGTGCATCGTTTCGAAACAAGTTAAAAGACTGTAAAGGTAAAACTTTAGTGGAAGCCACATATGATCCTTGGTGGGGAGCTGGTGTGAAACAAGTGTCATCTCCTGGTCACCCTGGTCAGAATATCATGGGAAAGTTGTTAGAACAGTTGGTGTGTGACGGGGGTATAAAAGAGACTGTGCCTCCACCATCGCCGCCGTCGCCGCCTAGCCGCTCACTCAGCCGGCCGCCGTCGCCGCCTAGCCGCTCACTCAGCCGCTCACCAGTCCGGGTGTGGAGACGTGGAGAACCCCAGACTGAACTTGACAAACTTGTGAAGAGTGTGGGGAAGGTAGTGCTCTCTAAAGACTGAGTGAGAGAGAGCGCGCGCTAGAGCGCGCTAGAGCGCTGTATCATGGCGGACATAACACTGAGACAATATATTGTGCAAAAAGCTTATTGTGAAGAAATGTTATTAGCTGTAAAAAAGTTTGCCTGTTTAGTATGTCCTGCTTGCCAACTTGAAGAGTGTTCAGAACATACTTGTCATTTTGCATGTGTCTATACTTATTGGAATGAAGCTAAATATTATATTCATTTAGATAAAGTGTTAGAGAATGCAAATCAGCGTTGTGAGAAATATGGTGTAGATACGATAACACTTGATGAACTCAGTCATTGGCTAGTATTCATTGAAGACCAATGGTCTCCAGTGATTCACACCATTGTATCTATACTTGATTTGTAAAAACTTGTGGAGTTAAGTTTGGTTGAGTTAAATAATAAAGCTGTTCTGTTGAGAAGGTGGTTTTCATTCGGTGTGAACGGTCTCGTAAAAAAAAAAACTTCACATGCCCCCCCCCCCCTTTCCAGTGGCCAATAGACCGTGTCCAATGTGTCCCGTAAGCAGCCCCTCTTTCACTCGAGACGCCAACGAGACGGTCAACGAGACGGGTCAAGCAAGTGGCTACTCTTCCAGTGGCCAATAGACCGTGTCCAGTGTGTCCCGTAAGCAGGCCCTCTTTCACTCGAGACGTCAAGCAAGTGCTACTCTGCTACTCTGCTACTCTGCTACTGCTCTAGTAGAGGCGTGACCATGTCGACGACGACGTGGAAAGACTACTTGACCAATATGTACTTCAAACCTGGACAGCCCGGGGCATTTGCTGGTCCTTACAAACTGTATCACATCTTAAGAAAACATGATCAACCCGTGACACAGTCGCAAGTGAAGAAATGGCTACAGGACCAAGATACATTCAGTTTATTCCAACCTGTCAAATACAGGTTCAAAAGACAACGTGTGATTACACGAGGCATTGATGACATGTGGGATGTGGATTTGGCTGATATGGGAAACATAGCTCCCTATAATGATGGCACACGCTTTTTACTCATTGTCATTGATGTGTTTTCCAAATATGTGTGGGTACAGCCAATCCCTAATAAATCACATACCAGCGTCATACAAGCCTTTCAAAAAATTTTTCATGACACACCCCGAAGGCCACGCACTCTAAGGTCCGATAAAGGCACGGAATTTAAAAACAGATGGGTCAAAGCATTTTTGAAGAAAGAGGGCATTCATGCCTATAGCACAAAGAATGAAACCAAAGCCAACTTTGCTGAGAGAGTCATTCGTACTCTAAAGGGGATGATGTATCGGTATTTTCTACATAATCAAACTTACCGTTACTTAGACATCCTTCCAGACTTGGTGTACAACTACAACCATAGACCTCATGGCTCCCTCCCGAATAAGTATACTCCAGCCGAGATTCGTAAAGACAACGAATCGAAAGTGTGGAAGTATATGTATGTCGACAAACTAAAATTGAAACCGAAGAAGAAGAAGTACAAGTTTAACATTGGCGATCATGTGCGCATTTCTCACGTTAAATATGTGTTTCAACGGGATTATCACGTCAAATGGACGCAAGAAGTCTTCATGGTCACACATCGTTGTAAGAAGCAGGGAATACATTTGTATCATGTGAAAGACTTTTTAGACGAAGATATTGATGGGCATTTCTATGAGGAAGAACTGCAGAAAGTGACCAAAGATATTGAATCTGTGTACAGAATTGAAAAAGTCTTGAAAACACGTAAAAGGCGAGGAGGTGTGAAAGAATTATTTGTCAAGTGGTTAGGTTGGCCAAACAAGTTTAACAGTTGGGTGAAAGAAACAAACATTCAAAGATGAAGCATCCCTTTACATGCTTGGTCTCTGGACCTACAGGCAGTGGCAAGACGTCTCTTGTGAAGGAAATTCTCGAACAAAAGTTGATTCACCCCTCTCCGAAAAACATTTTATGGCTCTATGTAGCCGATCAGCCCTTGTACAAGGGAATGAAAGGTGTGACATTTTACCAAGGCATTCCAGATGACATTGAAGAGCGTTTTAACCCGAAAAAGCCAAACGTACTCATCCTTGATGACTTAATGACCAAATGCCATAGCGATGAACGTATGACACGTCTCTTTAGTGTGGGCAGCAGTCATCAAAATCTAAGTATCATCTTTATTGTGCATAATTTGTTCCATTATGGGAAAGAGATGCGCAATATTAGTTTGAATACCCATTATATCATTCTGTTTAAAAATCCGAGAGACAGTCAGCAAATCAGTACATTGGCGCGGCAAATGTATCCTGGAAGATCACAATTTCTCATAGAAGCCTATCAAGATGCTACCAGCAAACCCCATGGTTATTTATTCATTGACTTGAAGCCAAAGACGAATGATCAACTGCGTATTCGTACAGGCATTTTACCAAAAGATACACATTATATATATATTGATAAAGCAGTGTATGACCAAGAACCAACCCATTTAACCATTCACGGTCAAGATGTCTAAACGTATTCGAGAGAACCAGCCTTTTCTTCATTTGCTTGCACGTAGTGGACCTGGACGGCGTAAATCCTTGCTACAGCAAGCTACGAAGGAGGAATTAACGAGCTTGTTTGAAATTTGTTTGAATATATTGCGAGGACATTTACCCTTAAACTCAAAACGGTATAAGGTATTCAAGCGTGAGCGTCATACCCTACGTACTCTGGCAGATAAGAAGATATCCCTTCGACGAAAAAAGAAGTTGGTGAATCAGAAAGGAGGATTCATTGGAGTTATTGCTAGATTTGCATTGCCCTTGTTAGCCAAGCTGCTGTTAAAATGAAGCATGCTATGAAAATGGTTCTCATTCCTGAATGAGAACCTGAATGGTGTTGTGGTGGTGGTGGTGAGGAAGAGAACCCGACTATTCCGACTATTCCCGTGACTATTCCCGTGAAGATCCGATGCACAAGTGCATGTTGTGAAGGAGAAATCCATCATGATCATCATGATCATCATGATGATGATGATGATGTAAAAGAGACTTTGCATACTTGGTCGAATGGCGCGCGCTGTCCTGAGGTACCTGAGGTATATAGGCAACGACGGCGACGCACCCATACCATTTGAGGGGTTCCCCGTCCACCATGGAGTCGACAAGCTTTTACATTACTTTGCCTAGCAATGCGAGTATGAATTATTATTCCAACAACAAGGCTTCGAATTATCAAATTCGTATGCCTCGAACCATCTATCTGAATGGACGATATGAAGTGGCTCTAGCTGAAATTCAATATCCACATACATGGTCAACCATGAGACATAGAATGGACTATTCTATTCAGTATCGACGCATAGATACATTTGGCACTATCGATATTCCTCATGGGTACTACAGAACCATACAAGAACTATGTCAGGCAGTGAATGAAGGAGTGGCTAACTCCGAGGACCTTGGAGGAGGAAGAGGAGAAGAAGAAGAAGAAGCTATTATTCGGCTAAAGTATGATAGAATTAGACGACGCGTGTTTCTATTTCTCGATTATGGCTATGAAGTGTCCTTTTCCACTGGATTAGCTGAGATTTTAGGATTTATCCCAGATCACTGGTATACTGAAACATGTAGAGCTGACCATAAAGCCGATGTGAAACAGGGGTTTTATACACTGTATGTGTATTGTAGCATTTGTGAACCACAAGTGGTTGGGGATTATTATGTGCCCTTGCTACGTTCTGTTGGGATACAAGGCCATGATGGTGAGATTATCATGAAAACGTATAACGAACCGCACTATGTTCCTGTAAACACATCCAAATTTGACATGATAGAGATGAATATAAAGGATGACACAGGCCATACTGTTCCATTTCAAACTGGAAAGGTGATTTGTAAACTCCATTTTCGACCAAAAGCATTATGAAAGCCTACACACACGATCCGTCTGCATATCGCAACCATTTTCTTCGTCAAGTGGGTGGAGAATTACCAGGATTCAAAGGAGTTTAATTCAATATGGGGATGGTATTGGTTCAATACTGGGATCATTGGCTCGTAGAGCTATTCCACTACTTAAGGCTGGGGCTAAGATCGTTGCGCCACATCTTAAGAAGGCTGCAAAGAATGTTGCGAAAGATGTTACGGGTCGAGTAGCACAGCGTGTGTTTGGTGGTGGTGATGTACATAAAAAGAGAGTGCAACCGATGAAACGTGCTAGAAGACGAAAAACAGCTAGACGGATAACATCAAAAAAGCATAAAAGAGATATCTTTTAAAAAAAAAATTATGTCTCTCATTCACAATCATTCGTGCGAATGCAGTCTTTCTCAATTGGAATGGTTTCACGTACCGCCAACGCAAACGGCTGTAGAGAAAAGTTATAATGTCGACTATCAACCACTGACGACCATTAGAGAGGGTGCTCCCATAGAATTCTACATTCCTGCGAGTACAGAAGAATATCTGGATTTAAAGAACAGCAAACTTCATGTTGTATGCCGCATTGTAAAGGCTGATGGAACAGCGTGTGGCCCAGAGGATCAGGTCTCCTGCATCAATGATGTGTTTAACGGGCTATGGTCTAATATTGAATTGTTTCTGAATGATCGGTTGGTATCTCATAGTAACAACACCCATGGGTATACCAGCATTATCTCTCATCTCATCCATGATTCGGAAGAAAGTCTCCATTCCGAGCGCTCTCTGCGGCTCATGTACAAGGATACTGCTGGGTCGATGAAAAGTTATGAGGTGAAAAGGCCTAATCATGAACGCTATGTATCCGGGTTTCATGTCAATGCCGACGGTAGTGATCTAGCTGAGCAAGGAAACAATGGCTTACACCATCGTTATTTGCATACACGTCTCAACCGTGAGTTTATGCTGGCAGGTGGTTTAAGGATAGATTTGTTTGAGCAGGATCGTTATCTTCCAAATGGCATCAGTTTGAAGTTGCGTTTCCATAGACAGAAAGATGACTATGTATTGATGGCTGCAGATAATACCTATAAGGTAGAAGTGAAAGAGGCATTTTTAACCATTCGCAAAGTGAGGGTGAGTCCAGGCATTCAGTTAGGGCATACAGACGCATTGCTGAAAAGTCCTGCCAAGATCATCATCACTAGAAAAGAATGTAAAGTCTTGGCCATTCCAGCAGGATTTCGGTCTTTTGTGAAAGACAACATCTTTTTGGGTCAACTACCAAATCGTATTGTCATTGGTCTGGTTCATAATGAAGCCTTTGGTGGGTCAGTATCGAGGAATCCATATGATTTCAAACATTTTGATCTGAACTATATGCAACTGTACACGGATGGTGAACCAGTCCTGTCCAAACCGCTCAAGCTTGACATTCCACAGAACAAGTACCTAGACGCTTTTGAAACGCTTTACAAATCGTTTGACCGATTGAATGGTGAGAAAAGTTCCATTATAAAAAGAGAAGATTGGCCTAGAGGGTATTCTTTATTTTCGTTCGACTTAACACCGGATTATGATGGAGCTGATCATTTTCCCCTGATCAAGCATGGGAATTTGCGGCTAGAAATGAACTTTGCTAGGGCTTTGCAACCTATAATCAATGTCATCGTCTATGCTGAATTTGACAACATTATTGAGATCAGTGCCAATCGTAGCATCCAATTCGACTACCAGTCATGAACACGAAGCAGATCGAAGCCATCCTGAGCCATGATGCCGCGACCAAAGACTTGTTTCAAGGTGTGTTTGCCATGGACCAGTTACCACCGTCTTTACAACGCGGTGCCTATGTCATCAACACCGACGATCATGATGAACCAGGAGAGCATTGGGTGGCAGTGTATTATGACAAAGACCCTGTGGAATACTTTGACTCTTATGGACTGTTACCTCTCGATGAGCGTTTAGAAACGTTTTTAAGAAAGGACTATATGTATAATTCCATCTCATTACAAACGCCGATATCATCAGCGTGTGGTTTTTATTGTGTCTATTATATATGGCATAGAGCTCGAGGTCAGAGTATGTTTGATATTGTGAATATATTAAAAAGAAAGGATGGGGATTTTATTGTAAAGGATTTTGTCTATAGACATTATAAACCATTGTTTTATTAATGATGTAGTTAAGCTGTAGTTAAGTTGTTGAATAATTGTTTCCAAGTTTTGAAGAAAAGAAAAAAAAAGACTCAAGTTTCAAACTGATCTTGTTTTTTTATTGTATTTTTCCAAACTCCCCCCCCCCCCCCACTTCTTATCTACAACACTTTTTTTTTTATTTACAAGTTTCTTCTTTCAATACATGGATCAATGCATGCCATTCATTAGAATTTAAATTAATATAGGTATCATAGACATTACACCCACGTTTGTAAATGCTATGAAAGCTCACATAACGCACATCACCAAACTTTATCACTTTAACAGTTTCATGTTCAGACAGTTTCAGTTCATATCCTTCTTCATTTATGTCCATCACACGTATCCATGTCCATATATGTTGTGGCAGCTCAATGGATTTGGTACCCCGCTTGAGTTGTATTCCTTGCTCTTTGAATTCAAGCAGAAGATTCTTCCCAATCCAATGCGTGTAACAGCGCGTTCCATTCCACTGTGCTGAGGGTGATGATGTCGCATTCTTCTGTAAGCTCGTCATATTGACGAAATTGTACAAACACGTCTAGACCGTTCTCAGTCACACGCACTTCTAATTCATCCGAGACTGCTAGGAGAAAGCCGGGTATTCTCAACTTGTCTAGGTGATCCTTCAACACGGATTGGTCATCAAGCGATAGGACGAGATACTGTCCAAAATGCCGTAACACAATGTCATCACATAAGTTTCTCAAATAGGAGAACCCATATGTCATGGGTTCATAATCCATCAAATAGTCGTCTTCCATCTCGTCCATGTATTTTATACTCGGAGGATGTCGAACAGTGGATGCTGTATAGCTTCTAGGAATCGTAAGACTGCGCGCCAGTTCTTGATATCAAAGAAGATCAACTGTGCATAGGGTGTGTCTGGCACAACTCCCTTATAATCCTTTGGATAATCCTGTAAAAGATTTCTACAGAATGTCACACGTATGTTAGAATCATATTCAGCCACCGTCACTTCCAGTTTATTTTCAAGTCTGCGTTTAAACCCAGCTTCAAGCGGTATGTTTTTAAAGTCTTTCCACACTTCAGGTTTAAACTGATAAGCAGAACATCTCCGAGAACCCATCATCACTTCATTCCTCTCATTTACTTTAAGGTAAACACCATCGTTTAACATGAGTGCATTCATGATGGTTACCTGGTTATGCGTTGTCGTCTTGTCTGCGAAGCCTTTTATCCACTTCTTTCACCTGCTTCTTCAACATTTTCCATTCAGGTATGGTCAGCAAGATACCCTTTTTCGTAGGACGGTTCCTTCCAGTCCCCTCATCTCTGAGGTACTTGCGAATGTTCACCACACCTTCATCACTTTGTTTCATAATCTTGATATACTTTCCATTGCCTAGAGAAAGCATTCCATCCCACGACTGTGGTGTCACCGCCGTCTCCACTTTTAATTTCTTGATAGTGGTGGTGGTGGTGGTGGTGGGATTGTTCACGTTCAAGTCTTTCACCGTATCTGCTAGAGTATCCATATCCGTTGTTGTTGCAGATCTCTTCATGTTCACCCTCAACTCACTCTCACTCACTCTGAAGTTTTGGTGAGAGTCCCCCCCCCCTTTTATACTGTTGCTGCCGCCCTGGCTGCTGCCGCCCTGGCTGCCGCCCTGGCTGCCACCCTGGCTGCCTTGTAATGCCCATGCGCCAAAGTGGAATAGCCATCATTCAACACGTATCGCTTATCATCAAAGGGGGAGAGAGCTACTTTCCTCAACTTCTCCGAGAAAATCTGGTGGTCATGGCTTCGAATGGTGTGTCCTGTCACCATCATCTGCGTTTGGTTGAATAAACTGTCCTTATACTGCTCATGTTTCATCCGTCTTTGACACGCGTAAGTGATACCTTTAGCCGTATGTTTTTCTTTCCCACCATACATCATGCTGTACATTTTCGGCCGAAGTCCAACAAACTCTTCAATGGGAATGCCTGCCGTCTCATCTTTCATTTTCCCAAGCACTTTCTTGTTCACGTTGGAATGCAGGAAATGATTGGGGGGATAGTCACTTGTGTCGAACAAGTCGGCATCTTCCTGCATATCCTTGTAGATATCATCCGTTTCTATGTCGTAACATAGACTGTCGGTGTCGCTGAACAACAACTTGGCGTCGGGATACTTGGTCATGATGTAGTTGTAATGAAAGTCAAACATGAGCACTTTGCTGAGGTCGAGAATGGTGAAGCCGACTTGAATGGGCTTATCCAGAAGCAAATCTACTTTGTGTAAATGTACCGCGGTCAAATCTTCATTGAAAATTCTAAATTGGTGGAATGACGGTTTGGCTACAACTTTCTTGAACCGCTTTTCCTGGTGAACGAGTTCCACATTGACGCGTTTTTTCACATTTTCCATGGTTTTGCCAAACACAGAGTTGTTCATCAATTTGAAAAAATCTTTCTCAAACGGGTTCTTGGCCAACTTTCTCTTTTCCGTGTTCAACGAGATGTATTTCGCTAACCATTTGCTCTGTGCAAACATGATGGCACGATGCACCTTCGTGACTTTCAATCCCAGTGACACATATTGCTGTAAATTTCTATAATGAAGTACATATTTCTTCTTGTCACACAAGTTGGGAATAAGCTTTTCACTGGGTTTGTCTTTCATGTTGAGATCTTTCCGTAGCTTCTGACTATACTCTGATAATTCTCCCACCTTCACACTTTTCCGCTCTGGAGCCACTGGGTAGTGATTATGACAATCATGAATGGTCTGTGGGTATTCCAAATCCACTTCTAAAATGTATCCAATCTCGTCATCTTCATCCACTTCGATGAAGTCAATGGATTCTGGCTCGTTCACCCACATGAATCCACTTTCCGGCATGCTTTGTGACATGGCCCAGCCGTACAAGTTGTTCGCATCCAGGTACATTAGGTAATGGGTCGGTTTCGTGGGATCATACTCTGCTACGTAGGGGTTATTTGCTTTCGCATACTTGTGTGTGATGACAGATATTCCTCCACGTAAGCCTTGTTCAACCATTTGGTACATGTCAATGTCATTGATCAATTCCAACTTCACCTTTGTCGCTTTTAACATCGCATCCCACGACAGGCCTGGCGCTGTATAGTAGTGGGCAGGATCCAATTCATAGGTGTTGAGACATACTTGACGAAAGTTTTCAAACACGTCAGCCAGCAGTAACACATCCGATTTCAGGTACAAGTCATGGTAGTCGCCAAATGTTGTACAGTGGAATGTCTCCCACACCTGTGCATGTGCATAATCCTCATCACTAATGCCTTCTTCACTAAGCTGACTGTAAAACTTGTCCTTGGACGGCAGTTGTGTTTCAGCAAACTTGGATGGCTCATCCACGTAATCGTAGGGGTACACTCCCTTTCTCAACAGTAACTCTTGCTGGTCGCTATCGTGAATGTGAGAGGTCATGTGATAAAAGTTCTCTTTCCCTTCTGCCGCCAGGTTGGAGACCAACTTCTGTAGAGACGTACTCATGAACTGATAACTGTCCGTAAATTTCAGATTGCTCATGGTGAATGCAATATATTTCTCAACGGTGTTGGGAATGACTGTAATCGTTTCATTTTTGAACTTTCCAATTTCCTCCATGATCAAATGACTGTCATAGCCTCGCAAATTGTGGAAAAAGACGGGGATGATAAAAGAATCTTTATCCCCCTGCTGATCCTTTCGAAATCGGAATTGCAAATTGCATTCACTATGTGCAGCTCCACGGTATTTTCCATTGATATGATCATGATCTCTCACACGATCTGCTCCTAGAGGCTCATGACAAATGTAGCAGTCGACCGCAGTCCTGAAATCCTCTTTATCTGCGCGAGTCATCACCATCTCCTTTGGCTGTTGTAAACCGTGCACAATACGATCACACTCAGTCACCATATGGTCTAAAAAGACTTTCACAGCATTGTCTCCTCGATACAGGACTGGGGCGTGTGTGTCATACTGACTCACAACCACATAGGCAAAGCTGTTTGGACGATGATGCTGGTACCTCACTTCTTCATGCTTTTTCGTGAAACATTCAAAGTCGGCATAAATCACAAAAGGGACTCGCTGTTGTTTGGCTACATTCTTAAACTTGATAAAGGGTTCCTTGGGAAATGATGAACGTGGCGCGCCATGCTTACCACACACTTCGCGATGCTTGTCTAACAGATCTTGTCGTGTAAACCCGTGAAGACAGTTGAAACAATAAAACATTGCTCCATTATACTTGGTACGATAAGCAATCAGTCTGCTGAAATTCTTGATGAGACAATAATGCCTTGTCTTGTCCTTGCTAATCAAAAGTAAGTTGATTTCTCTCACACTGTTGACGCTGCTGGCGCTGTTGGCGCTGTTGGCGCTGGTGTTTCGACTCAGTTGTATCGGAACAATGACATCCTGTTCATATCCAAACACGTTGATGGACACATCATTCTCCTTTTCAAACTTTGGAATGTCCTTAGTCGGTGTGGGAAATGTCATGCCTTCCACCTTCAATTCGTTCTCAAATACCTTGTATTGATGTACACGCTGTGGGTCATTGCTTGTTGAAGGGTGAAGGTGAGCCAATACTGACCATAAGAAACACTTGTTGTCTTTATTCTTAATGTTTAACACACCTCCTGTATTCTTCACTCTCTTCGGCAGTTTGATATAACTGCTCGCTTCCAGAGGTGCTGATGTAGCTGTATGCACTTCAATATACAGGATGTTATCCAACACCCAGCCAGACCCTTGTCGCTCATGTTCATCAAACTTGGTAAACAATTCTTTATAGGCTTCTGGCAAGTCCTGTTCAATATCCTCTGGGTTGTAGGCTATATGTGTTCGACTGCTGATAAAAGCATTATCCACTTGTTCTACCATCACACCTTCAGCATTTGCCGTCAGTTTCTTGAAGCGTGCATGCACGACAATGTACCATTTCATGCCATGGTTTAAGGTCTCCAACAAATGTCTCTTAATCCGATTCTCTTGTTGCCGCATTTCAAGTAATAAATCCGATCCATCTTCAGGCTCAAACCGTCTTTCCTGTGCATTTTCACCAAGACTCACTCTTCTCCCTCTCCCTACTTGTACTCTCTTTGGAAGCATCCTGCATACATGTGTGTCAAACGCTTCCATAGATGCAAATGTCTTTACACATTCACCGCAGAGGAACGGATCAGGTCTGATAATGCTATCTTGCATCGCCTTTTGTCTCTTCACTTCTATCTGCTGAACAAGCTCTTCAATAGCACGTTTCAACCTTGCTGGTTTACACGTATGTGCCACATACAAGTCCAGAAATGGAAATGTTTGTTTGCACTCATGACAAAACACTGATGTGTCTGAATTCGTAGCCATCCTTACTGCTGCTGCTGCTGCGCTGCGCTGCTGCTGCCGCCGTCAACTACTAAAGACTGATGTTTCCCTCCCCCCTCCCCCTTTTATATACACACAAAGAGGCTGTTTGAAAGTAAAAACAATTTTATTGTTGCTTCTCACATCTAACAATACTTTTCCACTTAACTATAAGATAAACCACAAATATTTTCATGCAATAAAATATAACAAGTTAGCGTTAAATGTAAAATAAAAATTAAACAATTTAACGTTAAATGCAAATGCTAAAAGATAACCAAAATGATAAAATATATTAAACAATTTAACGTTAAAATGCAAATGTCATTCACAAACCGCAATGTCTAAAGTTGACCAAAAACGTTAAACACTATACACAGCGCTGATGTACCCCCCCCCCCCCCGTCCATGATGTTCACCAACACGTTGGCTTTCTGCAGTCACACTGGTAGCGGTAGAATTCATTCATTGTAAACGGCCTCCTGGAGCATCTGAATGGGTGAAAGTTATAATAACCAAAGTTCTTCAGCATCGCTCCACACCACCAGCAATCTGTAAGCAATGGTCCTGGCAATGTTGCTGTGAAGTTGTATGGCAGCAATCCACCACACGTTTTACAACAGTAACGTCGCGGGGCATTGTGCTTCACCGGGCAATTGTGCGGCTGCCCCTCATACTCCAACCACACCCAGCACTTGTAACACTCCGTTGTTAGCGTCACCATCTCACCGTCCTTCCTCCGCACTCTCACTGTCTTCTTTTCCACCGGAACCACTGCCGATGTAAACTGTAAAGCTTCCTCCAAAGCATAGTTCATCTCAGCCTTTGCCTCAGCCTTTGCCTTCTTATCCGTCAACGGCATCACAATCCTAACTACCTCATCGGCTTCGAAACGGCTCAGGTCATCTATGGCAATAGCTGGCGAGTTCATCTTGTGTACCTCTTTGTGTGTGTACCTCTGGTAGCTTTTTTCCTGACAACCGCCTCACTTATATATGAGTTCTGGGGGATGGAGGGGGGTTATATGTTTTTGGGGAGGGAGGGGGGGGGGTGGGTGGGGTGGTACAGCGCTTCAGCGGAAGCTGTTATTTCCAATCTCGTAATCACGTTAACAACTGCACAAAATGACGTTTCATTTACACTGTCATCCATTTCGTCAAGAACATAAGTTTCTTTTTTGGGGAAAAAAAACTCTTCTTTGGTGGTAGGGGGAGGGTCCTCGTCGTCTCTGTAATACTCTGTTACTCTGTTCTAGGGGAGGGGTGGGGGGGGGGGGTGGTCGACACAGATTCTTGGGGAGGGGTGGGGGGGTGGTCGACACAGATTCTTGGGGAGGGGGGGTGGTCTGACGTTGATCAGCTGCAGAGTATATATATATCAACTCATTCAAGCC
This sequence comes from Protula sp. h YS-2021, assembly GCA_949752745.1. NCBI lineage: Eukaryota > Metazoa > Annelida > Polychaeta > Sabellida > Serpulidae > Protula > Protula sp. h YS-2021. The sequence goes on from OX457024.1 coordinate 109,277,468, forward strand.
TTTGCAAGCCTTTGCAAGCCTTTGCAATGGATGCAACAATGGAATTTACAATTCATGTCGAAGATCAATTAACTATCGACACCGTTTATACACGCTTTTTTCAACCAACACAGCTTCGCGAAGAACCATACAGAAAGTATTTTGTGGAACTTTTTCCAGATCCAAAAAACGTTGACGCCGTCTGCGTGCCAGTCACCTTTAATAGGATCATAACAACAGGGAAAAGAATTGCTAACATAGCCGATGGAGAGTTCAGAAAAGCTTACTTAAGAAGTAACATCCTAGGAGAAGATCTACCAAACATCATTGAAGATCAAGAATACCCAGAATGGATGGAGTACTACACCCGAGCTGATCACGCCGTTTGTCCGGGTTGCAACTATAGCATTTTATGTGAAAAGACCATCTGCACGCCCTGCGGACACCTCGCCTGCCTCCATTGCTCAGTTACAGCGGCATTTGTTGAGGCATTGAAAGACAACTTCACCTTCAGATGCTTAACTTGCAACAACAAGACCAACTGCTACCTGTTCAATTCCCAGCAAATGTCCCAGTGTGGCAGGCAGGCGAGGGACATCATCATCTACAAAAACTAAAATAAACCTCAGTGAGGAGCTTGTCTCCTGGCCGCGAGCTTGTCTCGCGGCCGCCAACTATTATAAAATAAACAAAAACCGTGTTTGGTGTATGCATGAGAATGTGTGGGAAATGCTTTATAAAAAAAAACTCTCCACAACGTACACAACGTACAACGTTTCACCGGAAACAAACTTTCGCAATCGCAATCCTTGCATCTAATGACGTTTTCTTTCGTCACGCGCACAGTTCTGCCGCAAAAAGTGCGGTGGAACTCTTAAGAGTTCTGCCGCAAAAAGTGCGGTGGAACTCTTAAGAGTTCTACCGCAAAAAGTGCGGTGGAACTCTTACCGAAAAAGTGCGGTGGAACTCTTAATTATACACTACTTTATGAAATGAAACGCTAACTCTGGTCCTGGTGTTGGATATATGTGCGGGATGGGGGGGGGGGGAGAGAGAGTGGGAAATGCTTAAAAAAGAAAAGAAAAGAAGGAAAAAAACTTACCTTCTAATAGGCACTTTATGGTGTCGCCTTGAAACTCATGTGGCCTTTTTTTTCAAAAAACAAATCACAAGCCTCAAATAAACAAGTATTTTCTCCCCCTCCTTAAAAAAAAAGACGTTCCGTTTTAACACTTTAACGAAAGCCCACTTATTTCATTCATTTATAGTGTTGCCTTGAACTCATGTGGCCTTTTTTTTCAAAAAACACCTCACAAGCCTCAAATAAATAAGTATTTTCTTTCCCCTCCTTTCAAAAATAAAATAACGTTCCATTTTGCCACTTTAGCGGAAGTCCGTTATTTCAACTCCAATCGCGTAAACAAATGCAGAAATGACGTTTCGTTTACACGCCATCAATGTCGTCACACACGCTCCCCCTCCAAAAAAATTGTTTCCCTATCTTTTTGACAGTTCAGCGGAAACCAGTTATTTCTACTCAATTCGCGATAAACAAATGCATAAATGACGTTTCGTTTACACGCCATACATGTCGTCACACTCTCCGCCCCTCAATGTCTTCACAATCACTCATTCATAAAAATTCCTCCCAAAAAGCCTATCAATCTTCTAACCCTCTCAAATGTTTTATTACGCCCATGGGCGTATTAAAACACTCTTACACACCATGCCGCCTTTAACACCCCTCATCCACGTATCCAAATATAACTGTGCTATTACGCCCATGGGCGTATCAGAACACTGTTCTATTACCCCCATGGGCGCCTCAGAACACCCTCAAAAAGTGTTCTATTACGCCTATGGGCCTCTCAAAACAAACCGGAAGTGTTTTGTTACTCCCATTTATATCCTACTGTTTTATTACGCCCATGGGCGTATCAAAACACTCTTACACACCATGCCGCCTTTAACACCCCTCATCCACGTATCCAAATATAACTGTGCTATTACGCCCATGGGCGTATCAGAACACTGTTCTATTACCCCCATGGGCGCCTCAGAACACCCCCAAAAAGTGTTCTATTACGCCTATGGGCCTCTCAAAACAAACCGGAAGTGTTTTGTTACTCCCATTTATATCCTACTGTTTTATTACGCCCATGGGCGTATCAAAACACTCTTACACACCATACGTGTTTTAAAACGCTCATCGGCGTATCCAGGCATAAGTAGTTTATTACGCCCATGGGCGTATCAGAACAGACCGGAATTGTTTCATTACGCCCATTTCTATGCTACTTATTACGCCTCTGGGCGTATCAGAACACTGTTTTATTACGCCCATGGGCGTAATAAAACACGTATGGCGTCATTATGACGTAATAGGTGGGGTCTGACGTCACATTGATTGACTGGTGATAGTAAGTGGGTGGGGCCTCATTGCATTCCTTGCTTTCATTGACTTTTCATTGGTCACGTGATTCATGACGACACGATGATTGACAGGTGATAGATAGAAAGTGGGCGGGGCTTCATTGCATTCATTGATTTCATTAACTTTTCATTGGTCACGTGACTGATGACGTCATTATGACGTCACAAAGTGCATTTAAAGTGCATTTAAAGTGCAAAGTTTTTTGTTACGCCCATTTCTATACTATGCAGCTGATTTTAGAATAAACAAATACAGCGCATTTAAAAGCAAAAGCGAGCTCTGCGGTTGAACCAAAAGAAAAAAGCAGATGAACCTTTTTTTTTAACCTACGCCGCATGCGTGCTGCGCCATAAGCTCTCTACTTAGAGTATGTACTTGTATTACAAACTACGTGTATGCGGCTTGTTAAAAAAACACACACACACACACACAAACAAACAAAACTAGAGCCTTATTTCGCTAGCGAAATGTTAAACACTTGACGAAAATTAAATGCAAAAAAACTACCTTCAATTGGGTTATTTCTTGAATAATATATTGCAAACAACACAGCTTCAATACGTCTTAAAAGCCGAGTAGTGTTTGGTTTTGTTGGCTTGAGGTTTTATTGACTGAGCAGGCATACCCCGTGTTATCTATTTGCGCAGTGAGAGCTCGCACAAAGCTCAGCAGCTATGTTCTGTGGTGTACGTTAAATGCACTGCATTTACTTGCAAAAATACACTCTTTTCACATGGCCTTTTAACAAAGAAAACGAAATCGAAGACGAGAATAAAAAGTGACATGCACACGTTCAGATCAAGCTCTCCATAAGTCCCAAGTTTCATGGTCCTAGGGCCCAACACAAAAAATCGGAAAAAAGTGTCAAGAAAAAAAAAAAAGGACGAATATTGCTCGCACAAATTCATATAGCTCTTGCAAGCCAAAGGCTTGTCAAGTGTGAAAAAAAAACTTCATGTTGTTCAAGAAATAATAAGCCGTTCAAAGAAATATTTTAACTTTTAATCTTTGTCAAGTGTTGAAGATTTCTCGTGCGAAATACGGTTCTAGTTCTTTTTACCCTCGATTTCTCTGCCCTCTTGTGATCCCATAAATAAATAAAAAGATTTTTTAGCCATGGTGTCATTGAAGATTCAATAACTGATAACTTTGCTTGGAACTTTACAGAGAACAGTTTATTTATTTATTATTATTATTATTTTTTTTTTTTTTGCTTAGAACTGTACACAGGATTGGACAGGCGTAGCGACCGGTGGGGGGGGGGGGGGGGGGCGGAGGGTCTCAAGCCCCCCACTTTTTACAGTGCAGGCCATAGTATCCTTCGCCTCAACACCCCCCCCCACCCCCCCCCCCCCCGCCGTTACGAAAGTTTGCCCCAGCGAGCGTTGTAAAAACGTGGCTACGCCAATGGATTGTTTTGAGTAAGCAGACTTGAATTTTTAATCGACGTAGTCAAGAATTACACTGCATTTTGAGTGTCAATCGAAACTCGTTTGTTGTCTTGTATTGGCTATTTACAGAAATATCCGTTATTGATGCAGTTCGTGATGTATTATTGCTATCCTTGTATACGCGTTACTCAGTACGGGTCTGTAGTATGTTGTAGTCCCCATATAGGGATATACACATCAGTATACACTATTTCATTACCGTATATATAAAATCCTGTCTTTAATCGCATAACAAGGTGAAGGAAGTAAACATCACGTGACTTCCCATAACTACTATTTAGACAAGCCGTTAATAAAATCAAAAATAAATGTTACTACAGCTTATTTTTGTATGGAGGAGGTGGGGGAGGGGGCTAGGTGCTTTAAAAGGTTTGAGTACTTTGTATTGAAAAATGCTTGGTGGAGAGCCTGTGACGAGGGCTTTTTAGATCCCACCGTGACGCGGTATTCTGGAAGGCCAGCTCGAACGCTGATCTAGTCTACTGAATGAAAATTATCCCCCTCCCAACTCCTTCCTTTCTTAAAGAAATTGCCAATCGACGTGGACTGCATCTGGCCTCAGAGTTTTCCCTTTCATTTTGTTTATAACTAAAAACCTCTTCGAGAATTGCAACGATTTTTTTAGAAATGAAAAGAGCTTTTCCAGAATTGCAAAGATTGAAAAAAAATCAAAGTACCAACCAAACACACACACACACACACACACACACACACACACACACACACACACACACACACACACACACACACACACACACACACACACACACACACACACACACACACACACACACACACACACACACAAATACACACCCCTTGAAAAATAAAAATATATAAAGTGTGAACTTACCTGAAAACCTACCTTAAAGCTTTCGTGCGATTCATTCATGTTATCCGGGTAATAAGCTGAGCGTTTTCCAGGGATTAAAATAGTTAATACTTCACAAATAAAACAAAATCCTCACTTTTCTACCACTTTCTTATATGTAATCAGTTGGTCTTTATTAAATAATATAGATAAATTTCATTTCATTAGTTTCTTGTCACGTAGTCGCATCAAGGTCATGTGCATATGGCATGTTTCCATGCTAAACGTCATTTCATGATGAAACGTCATCAACCATTTCCGTCATCAAGGAACGTCATTTATTCAACAATAAAATAAAAAGGATAAATACTCCTGTGACAGAAGGGGTGGTTGGGTTGGAGGAGGGGAGGGGGGTGTTTGAAGGGGGGGGGGGGACTTCCAATTTAAAATCACATTTTCTTTAACATTGTCCCGCCCGACCTTTGTTCAGTTTTTTTTTTTTTCAGTGTTCGGTTTTGCAAAAATGCCTTCATATTTGAGAGAGAAGAGAAAATGCTACCATATATGCGTAATATAAACATCTCCTGGACTTGCCATGTTTATTTTCTTTTTGTTATTATGATTTCGTAATTACAGATAAACAAACAAACAAAAAATAGCGAATAATGAAAACGGGTTTAAGAAATCTGACCACGTGAAGTACTGATTTTTTATTTGAACCACTGTGCACTCCTCAATGTCTCAGACTACGCTTTTGGGGACGCTGCACGATTGGCTGCCTTTAGGAGGCCGTTATGATAGTGTAAAACAATTAATTGAGCTTGATGTGACTGGAAACGCCGGACCAGTATTCATCCAGCTGCTGGTCTATTTCCATGAGGGTGTCCATACCCGCTGCTACCACGCTGACCATCCCAAGAAAGAATGGATGTTCCCTGTGTAAAATCTTTTGCAGATACTCGGGGTGTTTCAGGTGCGACCAATCAAATTCCCCACTCAAACGGATATGGTTATTCGCACATTCTTGACGCATGCTCTGCTTGAGATCTTGCTGTTGTTCCGTCTCCACAGCCGAACGCACCAATAGAAGTGGGGCAATCAAGTGCTCCTGCACCTGTGACGTCACTTCCCCTATGCGCCTGCGCATGTATAAATACTCGTCATACGGCTGCCTGAAGGGCTGGTTCTTTTCATACAAGCGCTGCGCAAATCGGTCAAACTCGGAGAATGACGTAATCTGCAGCACCTTCGGTGGCAACTTTTGTCTATAGACCGTGGTCAGTTGACTGAGGTTCGAATCCATTTTTGCGTAGTCGTCTCGCAGTTTCTCGATGACGTCAAGGAGTTGCGTCTTTTGGTAAGTGTGCGCTTGTCTCATCATGGCCAAGTCATTTTCTGTAATTACAATATTCATAGCCTGGGACAGGCGGGAAATTCGAGTTTGAAGAGTTTTCTCTCCAATTTAAATTAGTCGAGGATCATCTAGAAAAAAAAAACGTACACGCACACACACACAGTAAAAGAGGAATAGAGAGAGCGAGAGCGAGAGCGAGAGAGAGAGAGAGAGAGAGAGAGAGAGAGAGAGAGAGAGAGAGAGAGAGAGAGAGAGAGAGAGAGAGAGAGAGAGAGAGAGAAATTTTCTAATAATTTTCTGTTAAATCATTGCTTAGTGTTGAGTAAATCATTAATTAAAATATCAAAACTGCTGGCAGTATATTACAACTGAAAATTTAAATATAAAAACTTTCAAGGAATAAAAATAAATAAATAATAATCTGTATTCTCACACACGACAAGTATGCGAAACGTAACATACATACTTTTGGATTCCAATGTAAATTGTCTCATTAGTATTCTTTCATATTCTTGTTTTGCCGCTGTGACCTCGTCCTGCCATATACGTGCGCGTAGTGTTATTCTTTTCGCGCCAATTGTGTTGAGTAATTGTGACGTCACTAGGAGCTTTTTCAGGACCGGCTCCACTTTCATGTCTTCATATTCCCTCCACATTTGCGATATGGCTTCTTGGGAGTTGAATCCCACGGCCAACACAATCCCTGTATTTATAGAAAATAACTATAATTGTTCGAGTGCATCGTATTTTTTTTTTTTTTTTTTTTGCCTTTGATATATATGTATATTTTTAAAATTTGCTAGGGGAATTTTTTATCACCTGCCATGTATAATGATAACGAGTGCTGATCGCGGAGAGTGCTTTCCACAGAGAGTGCTCACCACAGGTAGTGCTAAACACAAAAAGTGCTCGCCACAAGGCGCTCCCCGTGGAGACTGGCAAACCAGAGAGTGCCCATGTCAGACAGTGCTCACCTCAGACATATGGCTCAGTTTAGGGTAAGCTCATAAATAAGAGTGCCCATCTTAAACAGTGTTCCTCACAGAGATCCATTAAATATTCCGACGTTGATCCGACGTCGATTTGGGGTGACGACGTTGGTCCAACCAAATCGCAACATTGGGTCTGTTTACAATTTGGTTGTTATCGGTCGAGACGAAAAGTATGATTTCCGCCAATTCTATTCAACTTTGTATATGCGACTAAAAAGCAATTTTCTGGACGCATAATCAACGTCTATGACCGAACGTTGAATAGATGTAGAATAGACGTGGCTTTTGGCTGCTTCGAACGTGTAACCAACATCTTTGGTGCAACGTTGGATAGAAGTCAGAAAATCGACGACCCAGAGAGGTAACAAAATCGACGTTCTGTAGACGTCCTGGTCACAACAAAACACCACGTTAAAGTTAGCTAAGGATGGAAGCCACGACAAGATTTTCGGGAAAAAAAGAACAATGGCGACATGAAATATGAAATGGTGACATGAAATAGCGACGAGAAATAAGCAATAGCGACGGGAAATACGAAAAGGTGACATGGAGTATATGAAAAGGTGTTATGAAATATGAAATGATGATATGGAATATGAAAAGGTGACAAGAAATATGACATGATGACATAGAATATGAATGGTGACATGAAATACACGTATGCCGGTGTTTCCTCCGAGTACACTTCGAGTACTTCATGACTTTAAGTAGTTGAGAAACGAGAGTTTAAACACAGGAAGTGACGTCATCATGACGTCACGAGGTGTGCTTGAACTCTCATGAGAGTTTAAGCACAGTGAGTCATAATGACGTCATAGGATGTTCTGGAACAGATATTAAAGCGCGCGCCCGTGTCAATGACGTCATCATGACGTCATTCGTCACGTGACCTGTCAATCATGTGTCACGTGACCTGTCAATCATGTGTCACATGACCTGTCAAATCATGTGTCACATGACCTGTTAATCATGTATATGAGGAAAATTTTCCCGATCATAAACCTTCTGGCCTGAATGGCTCAGTTGGTAGAGCGCAGGACCCGTAAGCGGACCCATGATCTGAAGGTCAATGGATCGAACCCGCCCTCGGGCATCACTTTCATATCATGGGGACCCCTCCCCCCTGGTGAAGAATCATATACCATGGGGGACCCCCCCCCCTGGTGAAGAATCGTATCATACCATGGGGACCCCCCCTGGTGAAGAAGTATATCATATCATGGGACCCCCCCCCTGGTGAAGAATCGTATCATACCATGGGGACCCCCCCCATGGTGAAGAAGTATATCATATCATGGGACCCCCCCCCCCCCCCAGGATGTGATTCAACACTCCTATAAGAGCACATTGTCTGTGCACATATGCATCATTCATGCTCTGACTGCCGTTGGATACACATTGAAAAAAAGTTAAAACAGTTGCTCTTACCTGTTGTGTTGTGCTGTGCTGTTGAAGAACAAGTGAAGGATTGACTGGAATACACATAGGAGACGAAGTGAAACATTAGTTATTCTTTGGAAAAGGAAAGTGAACGATTGGTTATTCTTTGGAAAGGAAGTGAAAGATTGAGACGAATTGGCAAAACAGTCGTGGTAAGTTTTTTTTTTTTTTTTTTTTGGTTACACTTAGTAACATGTAACATTATGTAACTCAAAAAATTTTGGGGGGTAACATAATGTAACACTGTTACACTATGTAACATTATGTGACACTATGTAACACTGTTACACTATGTAACATTATGTGACACTATGTAACACTGTTACACTATGTAACATTATGTGACACTGTGTAACATAATGTAACACTGTGTGACACTATGTGACTATGTAACATCATATAGCTATATGACTATGTAATTGCTATGTGAACATAATTAGTCTAGCGTATGTATGTCATTATCAGATCGTTCAACAGACAAGCCGCGATAGCTCACTTGGCAGAGCAAATGGCTAGCAACCTGAGAGTCCCGGGATCGATCCCCCATCAGGGCAAACTTTTTTTTTGTTTTTTGCTCACTTTTATGACTGTGTGACATTATGTGATAACATGTGACTGTGACATCATGTGACTCTGTAACATTATGTGACTCTGTGACTTTTTTTATTTATTTTTTTTATCATTATTTATATGATAATATTTAATTAGTTATATTTCAATGGTTTCCCATTACAGTAACCACACACAGCATAAGTACATGTGTACAGAGTGTGGGGGGAAAACCGACTGAGAAATTTTAGAGTGCACTCGTACAGAGTGTGGTGGAAAACCGATCGATAATTTCAGAGTGCACTCGTACAGAGTGTGGTGGAAAACCGATCGATAATTTCAGAGTGCACTCGTACAGAGTGTGGGGGAAAACCGATCGATAATTTCAGAGTGCACTCGTACAGAGTGTGAGGGAAAACCGAACGATAATTTCAGAGTGCGCTCGTACAGAGTGTGGGAACGATCAATAAATTTGAGAAGGAATGTGATTTTCCCTACGTTAAGTCCAATGTTATGTTTTAAATTATAGTAGTTGGAAAATGACACTTCTAAAACACATTTAACAAATGTAGTTTTTTGATAACATATGACATATAAAATAAGTTTTAGCATTTTACCATGCTACTTATTCAAATGTTCCAAAGTTATAGTGGTGCAGAAATGGTGGTTCTAGATCAACTTTAACAAATTTGAATATTTTAGCATGCTACTTATTTGAATGTTCTAAAGTTATAGTAGTGGAAAAATGGTGGTTCTAGACCAATTTTAACAAATTTTGTTTTTTGACAAAATATGATGTATAAAATAAGTTTGAACATTTTACCATGGTGTAGTAGGGTAAAAATAAGGGTTCTAGACCAACTTTAACAAATTTTGTTTTTTGACAAAATATGATGTATAAAATAAGTTTGAACATTTTACCATGGTGTAGTAAGGTAAAAATCAGGGTTCTAAACCAACTTTAACAAATTTAGTTTTTTACACGTTTCAGACGATTCTACCACTTGGTTGATTGGTTGATTGTTGGAAAATGAAAAGTGAAAATGTGGATAGTTATGTAGGAAAACTGCGCCCATTCAAAAGACGTGTTCGAATGGCAAGCCCATTTTAAAGACGTCTTCGAATGGCAAGCCCATTTTAAAGACGTCTTCGAATGGCAAGCCCATTTTAAAGACGTCTTCGAATGGCAAGCCCATTCAAAACACGTGTTCGAATAATTTTTGAAAGATATTACGTCGTGGTATTGTTCAACAAATTGTTCAACATGTTCAACAAGTTCAACATGTTCAACATGTTCAACATGTTCAACATGTTCAACATGTTCAACATGTTCAACTTGTTCAACATGTTCAACATGTTCAACATGTTCAACAAGTTCAACATGTTCAACATGTTCAACATGTTCAACATGTTCAACATGTTCAACATGTTCAACATGTTCAACTTGTTCAACATGTTCAACAAGTTGTTCAACATGTTCAACATGTTGTTGTTCAACATGTTGTTGAACATGTTCAACAAGTTGTATATAAAGCTATGTTTAAAGACTTTCTCATCATTTGAATAGTGTAGGTTGAACCGAAAGGATGTATAAATGCAACATTTGTTCGAAATCTTACAATTGGCCGCAAAGTCTTAAAAGACACTTAAAGGTTGCTCACGCTTCAGAAGTGGATGAAGAATCGGATATGGAAAACCCTGTGAAACTACCTTTCACGGAAACTTTAGATGAGTCTTCTATGGAAAGTCAAAGCGTCAACATAGCTGAAAAGAATGCACATGCTTGTTCAGAATGTGGTGCATTGTACAACAGCGAAGAAGCTTTGCTCAAACATATGGATCAGTGTGGTGAGGATGCTGATGACAGGAGTTCTGAAAGTGAGTCAGAAACAGACTCTGAAAGTGAGTCAGAAATAGACTCTGTTTGGCATGATATGGTTCAAGACGTCTACGATGACTATGATAACATATTTCAAGAAAAGGTTTCAGAATATGAAGAACAAGGACTTGAAGATGCGCGTGAAATAGCAAGTTATGACCTTCGACCCATTTATAAGCATGGACTAAAACAACTGTATGAGACTGTTCACCTATACCCAGCGTCTAGAACAAAGCAAACATTATCAAAAGATTTTAGAGGACTTCAATTACTTTGTTGATGAAAAAAATTATAAGTATTCAAAGGCATTAAAGGCGGCTATAAGGAAAAACAATGCATTCTTTGAAGAGCTACTAGATATGGAGGAGGAGGAGGATGGTAGCAGTGACGAAGAAAGTGGCATGGACAGTGAACAGAGTGAAACAGATGCAGAAAAATAGACTTATTTGACTAAACTTTATAATAAAGACTTTATAAATGTTGTAATATTTTATTAACTTAAGCGTTGTTTAATATATGTCTTGCTTTGCAACATATAAAGTCGTAAGGTTCCTGACACGGGTTTAATTGACCCTTAAACCATATATCATATATTGGGTATTATAGTTAATTTTGTATTATTATGTATTATATTCAAGAATTGTATTATTATGTATTATATTCAAGTATTGTTTTATTATGTATTATATCCAAGTATTGCTTTATTATGTATTATATCCAAGTATTGTTTTATTATGTATTATATCCAAGTATTGTTTTATTATGTATTATATTCAAGTATTGTATGAGAAAAATAAAAAGTTGAAAAGCATCATATGTGTTTTTATTGAACATTACAACTATGTACAATTATGATAAAAACAAAACTATTTCAAATACATATTATGTTAATACATGTGCAGAAGAACTTAACTTAAAATTTTATAACAACTGACTTCACATGAACATAGATAAAGTTAATTTCATAGTCTACATATGAAGACAATTTAATTTGAACTACATATCAAATGTACATGTCCATATGAGTCAAAGCTAAGTTCTTGTCAAGCTTCAAAACCTTCGGTCCAATCTTCTGCACTGTGATGAAATCAAAGCATCCACTAAGCTCGTCATGCTGTTAAAACTGTATACAGTCATCTCGCTTTCTACTCAACGATCTTCTGACAGTCACTGCATTTATACAGATCCATTTTCTGAAGCATGAGATCCACTGACGTCATTTGCTTCTTCAACATGTGCCAGTCTTTCAATGACAACAAAATTCCCTTCTTGGTAGGATATAACCTCCCAGATGCATGATTCGTAATATATTTACGAATGTTAACCATCGCTTTCTGTTGATAATTCATCAATTTAATATATGTTTCTCCATTAATGGGTATCATAACCGGTGAATCGTTTACACACATCTTCATGGTGGTATCAGCTTTACGCTCCGGTTCTCGCTTCATATTAGGCTCTGTCGTATTTTTTCGCATTTTACACGGCGGCGTCATAGCTGGTAACTCATCTCTTTTTATTTTTCTAAGATGTGGTCGCTTTTGACGCTGCTGACGTGACTTCGCCTTAGACTTTACCATGGGCATTGCCTTAGACTTTGCTGTAGGTATTGTCTCAGGCTTTGCTATAAAATTTTCTGCAGGCATTGCCATAGATGGTAGTTGTTGTTCACTCACTGCAGACATGTTCTCTCTTCAGTATCTTGATACAGAATGTGCGTTATGTCTGAGGGTAGGTACCTTTTATGCTCTATAGGGAGCTGTCACACTCGAGGTTGGACACATGATGTCCTAAAATGTTTAGAAATAACTTTACCATATGCGACTTTGCAGCCAATTGTAAGATTTCGAACAAATGTTGCATTTATACATCCTTTCGGTTCAACCTACACTATTCAAATGACGAGAAAGTCTTTAAACATAGCTTTATACACAACTTGTTGAACATGTTCAACAACATGTTGAACAACAACATGTTGAACATGTTGAACATGTTGAACATGTTGAACTTGTTGAACATGTTGAACATGTTGAACATGTTGAACATGTTGAACTTGTTGAACATGTTGAACAATTTGTTGAACAATACCACGACGTAATATCTTTCAAAAATTATTCGAACACGTGTTTTGAATGGGCTTGCCATTCGAAGACGTCTTTAAAATGGGCTTGCCATTCGAAGACGTCTTTAAAATGGGCTTGCCATTCGAAGACGTCTTTAAAATGGGCTTGCCATTCGAAGACGTCTTTATAATGGGCTTGCCATTCGAACACGTCTTTTGAATGGGCGCAGTTTTCCTACATAACTATCCACATTTTCACTTTTCATTTTCCAACAATCAACCAATCAACCAAGTGGTAGAATCGTCTGAAACGTGTAAAAAACTAAATTTGTTAAAGTTGGTTTAGAACCCTGATTTTTACCTTACTACACCATGGTAAAATGTTCAAACTTATTTTATACATCATATTTTGTCAAAAAACAAAATTTGTTAAAGTTGGTCTAGAACCCTTATTTTTACCCTACTACACCATGGTAAAATGTTCAAACTTATTTTATACATCATATTTTGTCAAAAAACAAAATTTGTTAAAATTGGTCTAGAACCACCATTTTTCCACTACTATAACTTATGAACATTCAAATAAGTAGCATGCTAAAATATTCAAACTTATTTTATATATTATATGTTATCAAAAAACTACATTTGTTAAATGTGTTTTAGAAGTGTCATTTTCCAACTACTATAATTTAAAACATAACATTGGACTTAACGTAGGGAAAATCATATTCCTTCTCAAATTTATTGATCGTTCCCACACTCTGTACGAGCGCACTCTGAAATTATCGTTCGGTTTTCCC
>OX457024.1:109296218-109440836 GCA_949752745.1 Protula sp. h YS-2021
TATATATATATATATATATATATATATATATATATATACATATATATATACATATATATATATATATATATATATATATATATATATATATATATAGAGCGCGAATTTCATCGAATTGGTCTTGCATTTGTTTGATCTACATATTTGATTCGTTTAGGTATTCAACCAAAAATTATTTTAGAACTTTGAGTTTTGGACCGTCAGCCCAAACCTGATCACTACCCGTTCCTCTAGCAAATTTTTAAAATTTTAAAATAATTCAGAGTTATGGCCAGAGCGCAATGTCCTCGGACATTCATTTGTTGTATTGTCGTAAAAAAGGCCGTTCTCAGAAATTCACTCTATTCGCTGTCTGGCTAAATCATACCCGCCTGTGAAGGAGAAGTGGGGCGGGGGGGGGGAAGGAAGGGGGCATTTTGTGTTAGGGAAAGCAACATCCGCTCTGGTTGCATCAGTATCTAGATAACCTGGATGAAATCATATCCGAAGTTAAACATTACATCAAGTGGAATTATATAAAAAAGAAGAAAAAAATCGATTAAAAAACAGGCCAATATTGATGTAAGGCGCAGTCTTTTATTTCATTGTTATCCTTTTCAAACATCCTTGACAAACGGGATAACAAGAGGTGAAAAGAAATTAAGGCGGACAGCTTTTTGTCTGTTTTATTCATTTTTTTTTTGGTGGGGTGGGGAGGGGGGGGGGGGGTTGCCCTTACTTGAAACAATACCTTAGTCCGTTAATCAAGTTGAGGGCTTAAATCGATGCACGTTCCCCTTGTAACACTGTTCACACAGTCTAGGAATAGGTCCTACGGTTGGCTCAACTTGTCCTGTTTCTGGGATAGTTCCTGTATTATTTCTGACTAATGGTAAGTGTAGTGGAAGCGAGGGACAGAACCCCTCCACAAATAAGACCACCATACAAATAGGGCCACTCCACAAATCTAAGCCACTCCACAAACAGGACCACTTTGCAAATAGGACCATTTTTCATCAGTACCGTTCTCGCTGTCTTCGTTCATGAAGGGCAGCAAAATAAATAAATAAATAAATAAATAATAAATAAATAAAAGGACCACTTCAGAAATAGACCATTTTCGTAGAGTTCCGTTTTTTGGTCTATTTTCGGTGCTCCACTTTACTGAACTTAACAACCTGGTCTGAGACGAATGAGCCCTGGCTGACCAGTGCGGTTCTTTGATTTTGGTGTGCTGAGAACAAGAGAATATTTTTGCTTATTTTACGACCTCCTCCTTGATATTTAAGCCATCCTTGCGACACTTATTATCAGTTACTGACTTTGTTGTTGTTGTTGTTGTTGTTGTTGTTTTTTTTTTTTATTTCTTCTTTTTTTACAGGTAATCCTTGACACTTGTTCTGCAGCTCCTTGTCTTAAGAGCTAAAGTGACGTCACATGATTGATGTGGCATAACACATTTCTTAAATTAATTCTGTCATTTTTGCAATGGTTTAATATTACCTCCTACATGTGGAAGAAAAAGACATTAAAATATAAAACCCATTAAAAACATTAAAAAAACATGGCTTCTTTTTTTTGATGTCTTTTTTTTAATGGTAGTTCAGAAAAGACTGCATTTAATATTCTACTCCCTAATTTTAAATATAAACTGCCCTATAAATCTGCAAAAATATAATTGCATCTGTTAATGATGTTAGTTATAACAGAGAAACAAGGCAACCAAGGCACCACTTGTAGGAATGATCTCGTTGTCATATAACAGCGGACCTCTGTTGAGATCTATCTGTGATGTATAAACACACAGAGGAGAGACTTTTTTCTTAAAGTTGTTCGTAATTTTTATGATCGCTATTTCGCGTAATTCCCAGTGAGGGAAAAAGTGATCTACAAAACAGAGCGAACCGACGTAGAGGTCGGCTGGTGGACAACAACGGTATTGGCTAAGGTGGTCATTTTGTTCATCGGGTGGGGGTGGGGCTGGCGGGATGAGTGAGGGGCGGGGGAGGGGGGGTTATGGTCTTATTTAAGGATGGTTTTATGGTAAGGACCATCTAAATGGAACTTTAAAATAGTCCTGTTTGAAAGGTGCACTTATTCTCTGTTTCACTGTTTTCTCTCTTTTTTCATGAAATATACTGTCAGTTTTTTTGCGAGCTTCACCCAAGAGTAAAATCAAATTGGGAAATAAAAAGAGCTCCTTACGAAGTGTGCGTGTTCTTATGTTACACATGATTGACAGTTATCTAACAAGGTTTTGTATTATCTTTCGACTTTTTGCAATCAAAAATAAACATATTCGCATGTATTGGTTATTATCTTCCTCTCTTTATTTCATATTGAATTACCCCCGCCCATTTCTATGGCTTCGTCTGCAACTCCTCACGTAAATAGTCACAATCAACCCAGTAAACATTCTAAGGTCGAACGACGTCGATTTGAGGTTGCGACGTCGATCCGACCGATCCACGTCGTTAACTCTAGTCGGACTTTTATTGTGATTTGAGACAACGTTGAACAGACGTTGAGTAACCAAATCCCAACTTGTCCAACATTTAATCAACGTTTTTATGCATATTTGAATAGACGTTGAAAAATCCACGTTATATAGACATCCGACTCACAACCCCCCCACCCCACCCCCCCCCCCCCCAAAAAAAAGAAAGAAGAAAAAAGAGAACAATCTCACTGTGTTATCGCTTACTGAAAATGGAAGGCATGGTGGGTCACTTTGTAAGTAGAAGAAAACGTAAAATAAGAGAATTACAAGTGAAGGTGACCCCAAGCTGACCACATTATGACTGCAGGACCAAATGATGACCACATTATGACTGCATGACCACAAGGTGACCACATTATGACTGCTGCTGTCTTGACTGCGATTCTAGATTGATATCTTCCCTAAGTCTGTAAAACCTCGCTTTCCCGACGTCTATACAACGTCCGGAGACATTGTTTGGAGTTCCATTTTCAACCTATCGGCGACGTTGATTAGACGTTGGAGAAGTGACACCAACCCAACGTCGGCAGATAGAAGCTGTTTCTACTTCCATAAATAACCAAAAACGTTCGATGCTGATCAATTGTCGCCAGATCATTCCCCCACGCAAATTGTTTGCCACCTCACTAACAGTTACGTTGCAACGGCCATGATGGAGACCCGCTACGATGGACACCCCTCTATGATGGTCAGGCGCTATGATGGACACCCGCTATGATGGACACCGGGCTATGATGGACACCCGCTATGATGGACACCGGGCTATGATGGACACCCGCCATCATGGACACCCGGCTATGATGGAGACCCCGCTATGATGGTCACGCGCTATGATGGACACCCGCTATGATAGACACCCCTCTATGATGGACACCCGCTATGATGGACACCCGGCTATGATGGACACCCGCCATCATGGACACCCGGCTATGATGGACACCCGCTATGATGGACACTCCTCTATGATGGACATCCCGCTATGATGAACACCCGTCTATGATGGACACCCGGCTATGATGGACACCGGGCTATGATGGACACCCTACTATGATGGACACCCCTCTAAGATGGACACCCCTCTATGATGGACACTACTAAGCGGGGGACACTTTCTGTCATTCTGCTTCCTGCTTCCCTTTTGTGGCTACCTCGGGATTCAGAACCGTGGATATTTTCGTTTTGCTCGTAGCTTCGTATTTGCGATGTGGTTTCATTTTGTGTGAGGTGGCCTTATTTTTGTGAAGTGGTTTTGTTTTTGTGAAGTGGCCTTATTTTGAGAGGTGTCCTTATTTGTGAAGCGGCTTTGTTTATGTGAAGTAGTCTGTTTTTGTAAAGTGGTCTGTTTTATGAAGTGATCTTATTTGCAGGGTGGTTTTATTTGTGACGTGGTTCTGTCAATGGAATCTATTATCCTGCCTGTCATTTGAGAGCCAATTTTATATTGTCATCAATAATCGCAGATTATAATGTAAAAACAGGACGAAACATCGCGCGAAAAACTATTCCGGAATTATCTTCACGATAATAAATAATTTATGAGAAGTTTTTGATAATTTTACAGGATGTTTTTAGGAAGAAACGTAAACAATTCAACTGAAAAAGGCGAAAAACATTTATTTGTACCGAAGGTTGGATGGGAGGAGAGGGGGGAGCGACAATAGCTACCTCGACTATTCTATGAAAACAGGTGATTTTTTTTTTCATTCAATTCATAGACAAAGTTTCAAAGGAAATTTGCAGCCATAATTCGGCGATAAGTCATTAGCTCAGACGTCGTTTTGTCTCACAAAGCGCGTTTATTTACACCAAAGTTTGTTTGTTCATTTGTTTATTTTTTTTTTAATTTTTCATTGTTCACTTCATTGGCGTCATTTTCAACCTAGCGCCACCACGTTAACGAAGCTCCACCTCTTCTATTTCAATTTATGCCTGCTTTATGAACAAATATACAATTATTAGATACCCTGTCAATAGACCCCTTATTACAAGTGGGTATAATCGATCATGCGATCAGGATCTTTGCTACATCGAGGACAAATATAATTTGCAATTTTTCCAAGCACTTGTTTGATTGATTCCAAGTGTTTTTATTACATATATGATTGACTTAACCTTATTTACAGGGACCGGTATTCAAATAAAACACTTGCAGGAGAATGCTATTGCTCAGTTGTCAGCAGGAACGTTGTTTAACTGATCACACCTCTAGATGACAAGTAATAAAATCACAATTTGGAGGTAAAATATGAAGGCCCGTCCCTGCCTGACGACGCCAACAAAAAATGGCCCTGCTGATTGGGCTTCATAACTCAGATAACTAAATAAATAAACGTTTACAGGGCGTTCAAAAGTATTTACTAGTAAACAAAACTAGAGGAAAAAAGTTACTGAAATAAGTGAGTAATTCGCAAGATTTGTTTGTGGTATTTCTGCGCTGAATGTTCCTGCAATTAAAAAAAAGTTGCCAACACCGCAACAGAAAGATATAGGAGAACCCCGCCATAAAATTATTCTGAATTAAAACCAACATAGGAATAAGACCACTTTTTTATATTGCCATCTGGAATATAACACCATTTTTCTTCAGTACCATAGTGGGGAGAAGACGACTTTTTTTCTAATACCATCGAGAATCCAAAACCACGATGCCATCGTGAAAATAAGACCACCTTTTTCAGATGTCATCGTAAAAATAAGGCATTTTTTCTTTAGTTATTTCCTTGTTCATTACGACTCCAGAAAATCCCAGAAACTAAGACCACCCCGGAATTAAGACCAGTTTTGACATGTCCTATAAGGTGCTTTCATTTCAGGAGTTCCGGTCTATTTCAAGTCCGTTATATGTTTTACTCACGTGACCAATAAAGTAAGAAGCTGACCCGTAGAGAATATTTTTTTTAAGTTTCAAACCAAAAATTGATTGATTTCTCACGCTATGCAAATTATGACTAAATAACTAAATACTGAAGGATAACTAAAAACTGGAGGATAACTAAATACTGAATTATAACTAAATACTGGAGGATAAATACTGAAGGATACTGGAATATGGCACATCGTACATGGGATATAGGATATAAGACCAGCCCTGAGACTTCTTTTCATGGGGGTTCCTCACGATGGTTTAAGGGGGTGGGGATCCGGGGGGGGGGGGGGCTGATAAACGCAGCTATCTTCAGAAATATTAAATATATCAGGCATTTACAAAGAAATGGCAAAAGGTCACTCAATAATCATATTTAAATATATCATATCATACGTTTCAAGTATTCACCACAAAGTCATATTTGTATAGAGCGAAAAAAAAACATCAACTTGAAAAATAAATGGAAAATGAGAAGAAGATAATTTGTAAATACGAGCGAGGACACTTGTGTTTGAATTAAAAAAAAACAAAAACAAAACAAAACTAAAACTAAAAGAAAAATGGGAAAGATGGGGGAGGGGGGACAGGCGGAGAGGGCGGGGCGAGGGGGGCGGGGGAGAGGGAGGGGGGGTGAGGGGCGGGCGCAGGAGGAGGGCTTTCTATCCTTGAATTCATCTCGGTATGTGATGAAATATTTTTACATCCTTTTCCCATGCAGAAACAAATTATTTAGTGTGATAAAAATATTTTTGAAACATTTGCCTCACAATGTGGCCAGTTCTGGTGCACGTGCAAGTACTCTTTTTTCGTACAACAATCGCAAGAAAAAAATTTATGTTGAAGGTTTTGTGATGCAGTTTTATTATTTTTTTTTCGAGTATCAATTTAGGCCAAATATCAAGGACTATTTTTTAATTAAAAAAATATAATCATCTACCACATTGAAAAAGACGCATGCGTCTAACTTCCTGCACTTATGATTATGGCTCTCGTATTCCCCCTTTCCCGTATTTCCCCCTATCCCGTATTTCCCCCTTTCCCGTACTTCCCCTTTCCCGTTTTCCCCTTTCTCCTATTCACCCCTTCCCGTATTCCCCCCATTCTCGTATCACCCCCCCCCCAAAAAAAAAAATAATAATAATAATAAAGTAAAGAGAAAAATTATTCTCCTTACCTCTTTTTCGTTCTGGAGATGAGCAGACTTTAATTATCCGGATCAGCTGTTTGGCTCCAGACTGACGATATCTTAATGTAGTCTCAGCTAATATATAGATGTGTGGCTTGTCCCCCTTTTTGTAGTTTTAGTAGCAACGGGTATAACGGTTAGATACTTGTGTTTTATCAAACACGAATAACAGCTGAAAGGCAAATATCTGCTCAGTAAAGTTCAAAGTGACACATATAGGGAGGGGGGCGGGGGCCGGGGGGGTGGGGTAGAAGGGTCACTGACGTCACTCCCTGAATTCTAAGCGCGGTTCCTCTGTATAAATATTACCTATACAATTATGTGGTTGATTTTTTTCTCTATTGCGTTGATTGTTGCTACAAGTTATATTGACATTCCGGATACAAGCGTGTGCTTAAGTCCTGGAGAGGAGGGGGAAGGGGGAGGGGGAAGGAGGATGGGGGTGACGGGGGTGTCATTGGTTATTTTGAAAACCTGTATTATTTATTGTGTCCTTTCATTTATGAATATATTTATATATAGATACAGAATAACCCCGGAAAATGACCAACCTGTAAATGTGGTCATCTCACAAATAAAATAATCCAGCAAATTGGACCACCTCACAAATAGGACCACCCTGCAAATTGGGCCACCACACAGATAGGACCACCTCATAAATGGGATACACCTACAACTGGGACTATCCCGCAAATAGAAGCGCCCGACCAACCGAGCCATCCCCCCTTCCCAACACCCCCCCCACCCCGGCAAATTAGACACGACCACAAATCCGATGGTTTTGAAAAAAAAAACCGTTTCAATTTATTTCTAAATTTAAACAACCGGCCAAAAAAAAAAAAAAATAGGACCATCCCTGAAATCGGACCACTTTGGTTCAGTCTTTCCAGTGGTCCCGCGTTTCCGGTGTTCCACTGTACATATTTAAATAGACCACAGAGCGACGGCAGAAGGATCTTCTCTCCCCGGCCATGTTTGTCCAGTCTTAGAATCACAAAGACCCATTATAAGATATAAAATAAATGTTTCTTTCATCTCGATGTCCATTAACTTAAGTAAGTCATTTAGAGGTGATCGACCTGCAGTGGTGCGACTCTAAGTGGATCTGTCAAATAGAGAAAGAGAGGCAGGATATTGTTAATGACTTAGGAATCCTTATGAATCTTTCTGTGAGTTTTTTCTTGACTCTTTAAGTTATTCTTAATTGGTGTTCTGGGGAAAGCGCATTGAGTTGCGGGGGGGGGGGGGAGGGGAGGGGAAGGGGTATTCGATGGAATGGGTGGCGGGTTAAGTTGAGGGAAGGGATGAAGGATTGATGGTGGGTGAGGGAGGAAAAGGGGTGGTGATTGGGGGTCGTTAGTTGGGGTGAGCGGGAGTGGTGCTGGGTGAGAGTGGAGAGAGTTGGCGATCGGGGAAGAGTTGGTGGGGTGGGGGAAGAGGGCTGGGAGAGGGGGCGATTCCTTAGTAGATGCAGAACACATTAAAAACATAAATTGAGAGGCAGCGTTTAGGCTACTCCTGGTTCACTAAAAGAATGACAATAATAACAATATTCATGTTGTTGAACGATTAATGTAAAACATCGTGGAATCTGGATCCTCTTCCATTTAGTCCAAGGGCCTAAAAATCCTTGTATTGTGAAGCAGGAAGGCTGTTTTATATAGAAAAAAAATATATTGCAGTGTAAGGACGGGTCTGAAAAGGGATTTTCTGGCAGATCCGCCTCAGGGTTAAAACTATTACATACAGTCAAGGACTTCCCATGAGCTCTTTCCACGACAAATAAATCTGTGATTAAATAATTGCTGAGTGTAGGGAAAGTGAAGCGAAATATGCATAAACCTAGCCTTAAGGAGAAAAGCGCTCACAAACAGTTCTGATTAAAAAAAAAACCCTCAGTCGAAGGCTTCGCGCCCGGGTCCCGACAACTGGTCTAGAGACAATTGGTCAGTGACAACTGGTCTAGAGACAATTGGTCAGCGACAACTGGTCTAAGACAATTGGTCAGCGACAACTGGTCTAGAGACAATTGGTAAGCGACAACTGGTCCAGCGACAATTGGTCAGCGACAACTGGTCCAGCGACAATTGATCTACCAATATCAAATCTAGTGACAATTGGTTTAGGATTTTTCTATTTGAGAGATATCCTTCACACGCAAGTTTTGGCTTTTCTCGATTACATGTGATGAATTCTTTGTCTTGATATGGATGTGCATCAATATATATATAAAAAAAAACAGCCCGTGTATATACTCACTACAAGGTGCAACTCCGGAATGAGGATATACTCCGAGTTACAATTTTCATAGCTAAGTTACTTACACATTCCTATATAATTGAAAAAAAAAAGCAATTACCATAACATATCATTAATTGCAATTTCCAAATGCAATTCAAAAATGCAATTGAAATTTGTCAACAGATCAAACAATTCCAATTTTGCCATTGATGACACCATAAAAGAAACATCAATAACATGAAAGAAGGTCCAAAATGATCCATTGATGATAGCTTGATTCGACGTTAGATAATCGACTTCCATTCAACGTCTGAAGGTGGAACTTTTCCCGACTTCTATAAATGACCAAAACCCGGCATTTTTGCGACGCTGGATGCGACGTCCATCCAACGTTAATCCAAACTAATCGACCCTGTACCAAATGTCGCTAGATCATTTGCCACTTCATTAACTTCTATGAGCGTGTCCATCTCAATGGCACCTTGCTTTAGCTTACTTTAGTACTTCTCTACAAAAAATGTTTGTTCTTTTAAATACATAAATGATATGACATTTTACAACAATTGATTTAACAGGAAATTGGTCAACCCTGTTTGATTGCACTCAGTACAAACAGTGGTTGCCAAACCATTGTAACCATGCATAATATCAGATAAACTTCTCTCACAAGCATTGCAGCTAAACTGGCCTACATGAGTGCATGATGTAGCAGTTGTGTGGTCTATGCGAGGGCATATTCTTTCGTGCATGGTGCAAGGTAGTGCAAGGTACACACATAATTTTGCCTCGTCACACTTTGTCAGTAGTTTGTCAAGAACTTGTCAGCTGATTGTCAGTTTGACAAGTTTGACCTCCGTCAGGGTCTTAACGAGTTTCTGACCAATGCCTCGTCACACTTGACAAACACTTGTCGCTATCTTGTCAGAAACTTGTCACAAATTTGTCAAGTATTGCGTCACCATGACGTCACATCCTTTTCAAACAAGTGAAAAAACGCGGACATCCTTTTTGAGATTTCTTAGGTTTTAATGAATATTACGAGAAGTTTCAAATTATCACTTCTTAAAAACATGTTTAATGGATAAACCATGATGTAAGTGCACAAATCATATTCTCTGCATGTTTTGAAATAAGTTGTGATGTTTGTAAAATGCTTGTGAAATTTGTGAAAATTGTATTATCGCCCAGTGTTGCAATGAATAATGTATACTGTGTAGTTACTGGTATGTAATCAAACAGGGTGATTGGATTCTATTATTTTAATGTTTAATATAACAAAACCTGATGGTATAACTATCAAAATAGCAACTGATGGTATAAATATCAAAACCTGCGTTCGTAAGTAAACTGCCATGTGCAAGATATTATATATTACAATACTGCAACTATATATTACAACTCAGCAACTTGCCAGAAAATTGTCGGAAACTTGTCACAAGTTCGTCAACCTGACCAATTTGATGTGAAAGGACTGCCCTGGGAATTTCATGCCTTACGATGCTTCCACTCTAAAACTTAATCTCTTAGAAAGAAGCCCAATTCAGTCGTCATTTCAGAAATCAGTGAATAAATAATATCAGTTAATAAATAAAAAATATAAGAAATTTATTAATATAATATATCATTGAAAATCAGCTATCGAAATGAGTTAAAAAAATCCTCTTTGTCACAATATCATTATAATATTCGTGACTTCATTAAAATTATTAAATGGCATATTAAAATTTTTTGAATGTCTTGAAAATATGCCTTTTGATTATTTTTTTCGAGGCATTTTCAAAATGTTCCTTCTCCCACAATTTTGTTGTGCCTTCCATTTTAGTCCGCATGGTTCTCAGGTGAATCTTTGTTTAAAAAATACTTGTTGAGTACTTGGATAATTGTCGCAAAAAATTGGCGCAATGGATCCTCAGTAAGAAGGATGCATTTCTGTGCCTTTTCTGCTTTTTCTGCTGATGTAAGTACACTTTGGGTACGGTCCCACACAGTGAAAGAGGTAAGGTTGTTAGTGTTGTGTTGAGATCCGTGCCGACATTAGATGGAAGTGGGGGTAGGGGGTGGGTGACGGTTATCAAAAACAATGAAATAGCGAATAGGCGATGTGGTGACCACCTTTCAGATGTTTCGGATACAAATACCATGTCATAACTCATTATGAGCGACAACCTTCATGATCCGCATAAAAAGACGCACAGGAAAACCTGTTTGTAGCCACCCCTTCCGGAATCAAATGAAAAGACAAACAATAAGACCTGCTTGTCGTAACCCAGATGAAAAAGACTGACAGTAAAACCTTCACGGTGATTACCTTCCAGATCCGGATAAAAAAGACGTAGTATAAGCTCAGTTTATAGTCGCACATTCCACATCGCTAAACATGTTCCCATACACATATCCACATATCCCATATATATATTCATTCATATTTATATAAGATAATAGTCTTAATTTTGAAATAGTTCAAATTGTAGAACTTTGTAAACCGGAGAGGCATGGGAAAAGGATGCCAGGGGAGGGGTGGGGATGGGCTAAGATTTGTTTTTGTTGACAAGAATAAAAAACAATGAATAAAACAGTTTGACATGTTCGGGTATTCTGATGTTGGTGTACACTGGCCACTCTAGTATAATTAAATATTAATGCTTGTGGCTGGTAACAATGTCCCTGAGCATTCTTATTATACTTGAGTAACTTGAACTTGGCTGGCCACAATATCCTTGGTCAATGGTGTTAATTTAAATGTTTTCAAATCGTAATTATTTTGTCTAATATTCTTTATTCGGATACTTCGCAAATCATTTGTCAAAGATATTTTGACGAATTTGTGACAAGATGTTGACAAACTGCAATTAGGATTTGACAAACACTTGACAAGAAAATGACAAGCCAGTGACATCTTGTCGGAACCGACAAAGCCTGCAACAAAAAAACCTGCAAAGAAAAGAAATGCTGACATGAACTTATCCCTTTCAGTCCTGATTGTCTGCCATTCTGTCTTCAAATTACTTCAATTTTCATTTTTGGGAGGATAGGGATGAAAAAAAACAAAAAAAAAAAAATTATTTGATAAATCACCACTTAGTAGTATCCATTTGTTGATATATATATATATATATATATATATATATATATATATATATATATATCTGAAACCAGTCATAGTAGGACCATGCCTTATGTATATATATATATAAAGCAAAGAGTCCATAATGTTGCTCCAGTAATGGCGTTTTTTTCAGGCCTGGTTACTCATATTGTGCCCCTGAAGCACTGGTTCAGTGACAGCGCACACACAACAGGCCTGCATTCTCTGGTATCTTTCAAATGCATCATATCAGTTTGAATTTATTGTGCACACCCGTATGGACACATACACAAAGGTAACCAAAGCGAGAGGACGAATTTCAAAAACAATGGCTTTCAACCATTTCTCATTTAGAACATTGTTTATTGCGTTTTCAAGTGACAAAACACGATTGGCTGAGCAGACATTGCCTATGTTTGAAGTGAATTAGGAAGACCAATTCAAAATGATTCCAAGTGATTCAAAATGATTCCAAGTGATTCGAAGTGATTCAAAGTGCGCGTGTCGTTCTTGAGTTAGCCGTGGATTTTGTGTCATTTAATTATTGTGGATTTTGATATCGCCTGTGTTCTCGAATCTTCACCCCTCCCCACCCCACTTCCCTGGCCATTAGGTAAATGGTCTGAGATCCACCCCAGTATGTGTTCTGTTGATGTTATCAAACTCGAGAATTTTTAGTAACCGACGTTGACAGGAAGTTGACAAGACGTTTGGCAACACGTTCTTTTCATTGACACTTTCATCCCGCCCGGCCCAACTCCCGCCATCCCCCCCCCTCCCCCCACTCACACGCTCATACATCATATCAGACTGGATTATGCTGGATGAAGCAGCACTCAAATTATTCTCATTGAGTTGCTTTAGCCTTGACAAGTAGGAAGCAAGGATTTAGTTATATTTATACAGTTCATTGTAATAAAAACGTATGTAGTGTTTGGTATGTTCTGGTACATAAACACTATACGTTATTATAAAAGAGAAAGCTAATGCGTGCGGTTCTTTAAAACAGAAGAATTTATACTTCCAAACCCCATCCTGTTACTGCATCTGTTAGGAGACAACCGGAAGTAGCACATTCCGAGATAGAGCTATGGACCTCTGGAAGAATTATCAGAGATTGGCGTTGGCTGACACTTGACCGGAGGCACCCGGAGTCACGCGTATCCCGTATCTGACATATCCACATATCCTAACAATAGAATCGGTGGCCGTGAGGGAATCTGAGGTTGGAGTTGGCCAACACATGACCGGCGGCATCCATGGGCCACCCTAACCATAGAATCGGTTGGCTTGAGGGAATCTGAGGTTGGCGTTTTGCGAAACATGACGGAAGGTGGCCCGCATCTGCCTAGTCGTATCGCTCTGTTTGTGAACACTTGTACGGAACTTGTTTCCTGAATTCACTTGGGCTCACTTTAATTTAAATGGAAAAAACATGGAAACGAGTCAATATAACTGACAAATGTTATCACATTTAAAACAACATGAAATGTATGGTAGAAGAGGGGAACTAAACATGTGTCTAGAACCCCCTATTGTCGCTCACAAGAAGTGACGTCATCATGTGACCTATTATCGCTCAGTGTGAAGTCATCAACGTCTAGAAAAAATTAAACAACCAACCAAATTAGCAAAAATAAATAAATAAATAAATGAACAAGTTAATTTTTTTCAAATAAACATCTTGTATGTCTACGCAGTTATTGGTCATGTGCGTCTTTACTTCTTAAATTTGCATGTAGTTACTGGTTATGTACGTCTTTACTTCTTAAATTTGCATGTAGTTACTGGTTATGTACGTCCTTAACTCATATATTTACAATTATTGGCCATGTATATTTTGACCTCTTATATTTCTACTCCATTACTGTTCACACACGTTTTTACTTCTTATATTTAGCCGTGCATAGCGGTCATTCGCGTGTTTACTTCCTATATTTACACACAGTTCCGGTCACTGACGGCTTTACTTCCTATATTTGCACGCATTTGTGACACGGTTATTTGTCTGTTGCACATAAGGTTACAACCACGTATGTGAATTTGTTGCATGTAAGAATTTTGAAACAACAGTTGTGGGTCTGTTACATATAAGACTGAGTACTACTCTTTTGGGCTTGTTTAATATAAGTCGAGGACAATGTATTTGGGCTTGTTGCATCTTAGACGTCTGGAATCATAGTTGTGGGCTTGTCGTATATAAGACCGAGTAACACTTTTGCCAAGAACCATATTATCAGCTTGTTGGATATAAGAAGTCAAGAACCGAATTTGTGGGCTTGTTGAATGTAAGACTGAGTAAGGTACTCTTACGGTACTCTTGTTATATTTCTACGCGGTCACTGGTTATGTACGTCTTTATTTCTTACATTTAAACGCAGCTGCATTTTATTGACAATGCTTGTTTTTGCGGAGGGTGTTAGCAAACAACTGTATACTTAATAACTTCACGGGTGTAATAATTGTAGAACTGATTAGGATGAATTATTTACGTTTATTAATAAATATGTTTTGACCGCCAATCTTTTATCAGGTATTTCTGATTTATATATCGTATTTTACATCTAAGCTTTGCAAAATATGGACAACAATTTGACTGTCCACAATAGAGGGGCTGTTTTAAATGTGGGGTTGTTACTGGATAAAAAGAGTGTCCCTAATTCTGAATAGGGGGTGTCCACAATAGAGGTGTCTGGATATAGCAGAAATCTATTGCGTTTAAAACAGACTAAAAATGCTGTCCATATTTCGAATCTTTTCTCAGAAAATTTGTTGCCAGTTCGAAACCTTTATTAAAGCACATACCTTTGCTAATTACTCTCCTACTCTATGAAACGGAATCCTCCTGAACCTCATCCAGAATAGCACGCAACTGAAGCTGATAATTTATATGACCATTCAGGGCTTTCAAATTGGCCACGTGAAATTTTACGTCCATGCATCGGTCTGATAAAATCAACACGAGTATTTCTCTATGCCCAGATATTTAGCTAAAACAAATAAAACACACATCATTTATATAACGCACAGAGTGGCTGTTGGTAGATGCGAGAGGCTTGTGCGCAAATGCGACTGCAGACCGACGTAAACCTTGCATGTTGCATTTCCGTATCAAAAATTGCTTCACGTTGCTTCACGTTTTGATGATGAAAATAAAAACATAGGCAAAAACAAAAAGCGGATGTACAACTTTAGATCCATAAAACTACTTGGGTCTCCGTGCCAAGTGTAAATTAGAAATACTGTATTTGATTAAAATCGGTCCCTCTCACGAAGGTTTAGTCTTTTTTTTATACCAAATGATGTTTTTTAACCCTGTTGCTTATAAGCCTGGAGTACAGTAGCTTGAAAGCGTGCATTGATTTCTCTTGAAATTTGGGCGGGAAATGGTTGTATATGTCATCACTGAAAAAAGTGTCAAAATAAGTTGGAGGGGGATGGTTCGCAAAGAAACCTGTAGTGACAAAAGAACCGCGAGGACCCCCATATTTTGCCATCTCAAATGTTGAATGAATGATTAGTGCGTAAGTATGTACAATTTGATAGGGAAAATGTTGCAGGTTTTCGTTCTGTATTGGAATTAGTCTCAAAATTTGTTTGTTTGCCATTCTTAGCAATACAATCTTGAGCCGTTTTTGTTCTGTTTTATTTCTCATAAAAGTCCGGTGACCATTCCTTTTTATGCGAAGTATTAAAACAAAACTGTTGCAGGTTAAAATTATGGGAGAAGGGCGTATTCAATCGACATGGACAAAAAATTGCCTTGATTTTGTAAAAACAAATGGCAATGCAGAAACAGCAAAACCACTCATCATACGTGACATCAGCGACTTGGAAAAGTATGCACCCATTCAACCAAGAGCGTCGTAATTCGGAATTTGCTTGGTTCATAGTCAAGATATATGGAGAAATCTGCACAAAGTTTTTGAAAGTGGGGTTTCTTAACAATGTTACATAAGTTACACTGTCATTGGCTTTGTTTCATTCCGTGTAAAAAACAGGCATGACCTCGAAATGTGATACTTGTATTTTGTTGGTACTAGTGTAAAATGTGGAATTTGTAAACGCTTCATGCATTTTAATGTACTGGACTAAAAAGAAATGTTCACCATGTTTGAGCAGCTTTCCTTTTCAAAATAGTGGTGACGAAGAATTTATCTTTTTACACTCTAATCTGATCATCAATGAGTCTAATTTTGATTTGATTTCCAGATCCGCAACTTTTGATTGTATAAAGATTACGAATATGAAAGTGAAATTGATCCGGACAGTAACTTTTTCAAGGGAAACTCACCAGTTTGCAAATATTATACTGCTAAAGAATTTGAATACAGCATAAAGCATATAGAAGGGTTCTCAGTAATATATTTCAACACCAGATCATTACGCTTCAACTTCAAGTACCTCTCTTAACTTGATAGTTTGAGTAAAAAATTCCATGTCATTGCTATCTCAGAAACATGGCTGTCCAGAGAGGATAACTTAAATGATTACTATATAAATGGTTATGAATGTGTAGCAACCGATCGCCAGAACAAAAAATGTGGAGGAGTCGCTCTGTACGTAGACTCTGATCTCCAGTTTAAGAAAAATGATGTGTATTCTGTATCTGTAAACGATTCATTTGACTGAGTCACTGTTGAAGTCAGTGTTCAAAATATCATTGTCAGTTGTTTGCATAGAAGTCCCGAATAAAATATTGATGACTGTATTAAATACATAAAGGAAATGCTCACTAAAGCGAAATGTAAATATTTTTTCTCTGTGGGGATTTCAATATTAATCTTACAAACTATGATTCACACACTGGTACCAAAGATTTTGTAGATATATTTATAATTATGGTTTGTTCCCCCTTATTAATAAGCCAACTAGGGTTAAAAGTTTTATCGCATTCCGCAAGTTTAATGGATAGTATTTTTACCAATGTCTTAAACAACACTACTTTAAACGGTATAATTATTCTTAAGCAACACTACTTTAAACTCTATAATTACTAATGGCATAAGCGACCATTTAGGGATATTCACGGCTTGTAATTATGTAAACATTACTAAGGATAAACAAAATAGGTTTATTTTCAGGAGAGATGTAAATAATATTACATTACAATCTTTTAAGGATGGCCCAGCCTCCTCCAACTGGTCGGATATTTACGAAATGGAGGAGGTGAACGATGCGTACGAAACGTGTATTAAATGGTTAAAAAATGTTTGTGACCAATGTTGTCCTATCAAAGGTTTTAAGGTTAACCCCAAGCGCGCTCACAAACCCTGGATGACGAAAGGCTTAATAAATGCATGCCATAAGCTGATAGATTACATAAAACATTTATCCTACGTAAAACGTCTATTAATGAAGTAAAATATAAGTCTTACAGAAACAGACTCAATACTATCCTAAGATACTGCAAAAAGCGATATTTCACTGACGTACTTGAAAGCAGCAAGGTAATATCACAACTACTTGGAAAATATTGATAATGTTCTCAAACGGGAAAAAATTAAGTCAAAATTTTCCGATTCCTTTATTGATTCAAAGGGTAACAAAGTTTTAGGTTTTAATGGCATTGTGAATGGTTTCAAGAGGTTTTTTTGTAATGTTGTCCAGATTTAGCCGAAAACATTGAATTAGTAGCTAATGGAATTGTACTAGATTATATGGGAAATCAAAGTTTAAATTCTGTTTTTTTCCTTAGCTCCTGTGAAAGAATTTGAAGTTGAAAATGTTGTTAAAGCCTTTATATTGTGCTGATTTAGCAATGATAACTGTTAATAATGTTCTCTCAAGTATTGTCAAGCCTCTTACGTTTATATGTAACGTATCGTTTACAACAAGTGTTTTGCCGAACATTATGAAAAAGCAAAAGTTTTCCCTCTGTACAAATCAAGAGAAAAATAAGTTTAATAACTATCGACCTGTATCATTGTAAACCCAATTTTCTAAAGTTTTGGAAAAATTATTTGAATGACGCTTAAATAAATTTATTGATAAGTATGCATTGTCAAGTGACAGTCAATGTGGTTTTCGTAATGGGAGATCTTTCTCAACAGCTTTCTTAGAACTTGTGGAGGAAATAATTTCATCTATAGATAAAAAAACTTATTACCATTGGAGTGTTCATAAACTTAAAGAAAGCATTCGATACAATTGCCCACAAGCTACTTTTATAAAAGCCAAATTTTTATGGCATTAAAGGTGTCTCAAATAGTTGGTTAAATAATTATTTATGTAATCGGCAGCAGTATGTACAGATCAATAATTCTGTCTCTGATATCTGAAATGTTTCCTTTGGTGTCCCACAAGGGTAAATTTTAGGATCCAAGCTTTTTATCTTATATGTAAATAATATTGTTATTATTTCGTCTTCGCTCAAATTTATTCTATTCGCTGATGATACTAATATTTTCTATTCAGGTAGAGACCTGGTTAACATGTGTGAAAGTGAAATTAAATAGGTGGTTCAGACTGAATAAGCTGTCTTTAAGTGTTTCGAAAACTAACTTTATGGTGTTTGGAAAATTTTGTTAGGTAATAAAGCGACTTCGAGAGTATAGTCGACTAAATTTCTTGGAGTAATTATCGATGAAAAATTAAATTAGAAAGATCGTGTAACTAAAGTAAGAACTTAATCATCAAAATGTAATTTAATATTGTATAAAGGTAGTTTCATCTTAGGGAGCAAAGCATTGTTATTAATATATTCCACACTGTTCTTGCCATACATGTCATATTGTATAGAAATATGGGGTAGTTCCTATAGAACAAATATAAGGTCACTTCTTGTAATGCAAAAAGAGCTGTGCGATTAATATGCGGTGCTGATAAATTGCCACAGACTAGAAGTATTTTCAGTAATTTGCACTTATTAAGTTTTTATGACCTATGACCAGTTGTTTAACTCATTAGCAAGACTTTAAGCTGAAATTTCTCTTTTCAATCTATGACGATATTGTTCAGGAAAACCTTACTTAACATGTAGTAAATAACACTCATTTGGTGAAAGAATGTTAGATTTATCTGAGTGGCTTACTGATTTTCGCTAAAATCTTGAATATGCATAATCTTTGTCGTAATCAAAGTGTTTTCTTTCTATTACAGTTAATAAAGAATTTACCTAATTATGAATGAATCATTTTAAGAAACTGGTACAATATTTATTGTAATCGAACAAGCGTTTATCAAGTCCTGCTTTTGCTTGACCCCTTTCTGTCTATTTATGTATGTATGAGAGTCTTTACCTTTTTTGCAATTGCAAAGTTAGTTATATTTGTAGTACAGAAAATAAAATTTGAAATCTGAAATCTGAATCATAACTTAATGTTTATTTAAATCTCTTAATCGATATCACAAGCTGAGATTGCAAATTATATCCAAATATCATAAAATCCATTCTTTCATTTGTGTCATTATTTAGTTATTGATCTCGAAATCAATCACTACTACAATGCCATTTACTGATATTAATGATGGAGTATATAACCAAACCGTTTCCGCGGAAATTATAATTCGGGCTACCAAAATAGGATTCCGAAATGAAAATTCTCAGGTTTTTAGCAAATTTTTGCTAAAAGTCCTGCCAAAATTCCACACGCACCACAACTCTACATAGCGTAAATATTTACGTGCTATATCCAATAAGCATTCTGGCGTCGATAAAACGTCGATTTATAGTTGTTTCAAATTTAAGGTTCTGGCCAAATTACAACATTAAATCTGATTGTAATTTAGTTTTCACCGGCAGAGACCACAGATCAACGTTTATGACACAACGTTGAATAGAGGATGATTTTGCTGAAATGAAAACCACTTTCATAGAATTAAATCTGGTTCTGATTTGTTTTTGATTTATTGCAACCAGTAGTAGGGAAACGACAGTTCTGGAACAGACCCCCTCCCCCCTCCCCCCCAGGGGTCGACTATCACCGGTAAGAAAATTCTGAACAACTATGGTTTTTATGACCCCCCTACCCCCTACCCCCTAACCCCCCACCCTAACCCCCTACCCCCTACCCCTCCTAGGGGTAAGAAAATTTTGTGATTTCAGCATAGTTATCCGTTTCAGACGATTCTGAGCAACTTTTTTTTTTATGACCCTCCCCCCCCCCCCTATCATGTAACACTGTAGTTGAACAGCTACAGACATCATTCAAAGACGAGAGCAGACCTTTTTGTTCTCCTTGGAAAAACTTGGACAAACTTTTTGTTTTTGGTTTTTGCTTTTTGTGACTCTGTGACATTATGTGACAACATGCGACTGTGACATTATGTGACTTTATGTGATCTGTGACATTATGTGACTCTGGGACTTTTTTTAATATAATAGCCATATTTCTATGTCTATTTTCACTATTATTATTATTATGATATTTAATTAGTCATATTTAAATGGTTCTATTACAATAACCACACACACAGCATAGGAATAAGTACATGAAAGGTCTCAGAGGGTGGGGAAACCGATCGATAAATTTCAGAGTGCACTCATTCAGAGCGTGGGAACGATCAATAATTTGAGACGGAATGGGATTTTCCCTACGTTAAGTACAAAGTTATGTTTTATGTTATAGTAGTTGGAAAAAGGTGCTTCTAGACCAACTTTAGCAAATGTAGTTTTTGACAACATATGATATATAAAATAAGTTTTAGCATTTTACCATGCTACTTATTCAAATGTTCCAAAGTTATAGTGGTGCAGAAATGGTGGTTCTAGATCAACTTTAACAAATTTAGTTTTTGATAACATATCATGTATAAATTAGGTTTTAGCATTTACCAAGCTACTTATTTGAATGTTCTAAAGTTATAGTAGTGGAAAATGGTGGTTCTAGACCAACTTTAAGAAATTTTGTTTTTTGACAACATATGATGTATAAAATAAGTTTGAATATTTTACCATGTTGAAGTAGGAAAAAATCAGGGTTCTAAACCAACTTTAACAAATTTAGTTTTTCACGTTTCAAACGATTCTACCACTTGGTTGGTTGGTTGATTGTTGGAAAATGGTAAGTGAAAATGTGGATAGTTATGTAGGAAAACTGCGCCCATTCAAACATGTGTTCGAATGGCAAGCCCATTTAAAAGACGTGTTCGAATGGCAAGCACATTCAAAACACGTGTTCGAATAATTTTTGGAAGATATTACGTCGTGGTATTGTTCACCAAATTGTTCAACATGTTCAACAAGTTGTTCAACAAGTTGTTCAACATGTTCAACATGTTCAACATGCTCAACATGTTCAACAAGTTCAACATGTTCAACATGTTCAACATGTTCAACAAGTTCAACATGTTCAACATGTTCAACAAATTGTTCAACATGTTCAACATGTTGTTGTTCAACAAGTTGTTGTATATAAAGCTATGTTTAAAGACTTTCTCATCATTTGAATATTGTAGGTTGAACCGAAAGGATGTATAAATGCAACATTTGTTCAAAATCTTACAATTGGCCACAAAGGCAAACGTGGTAAAGTTATTTCTAAACATATTAAGTCAACTCACTATAAAGTATAAGAGGCAGCCGCCCTCAGACCTAACACACATTCTGTATCAAGATACTGATGAGTGAACATGTCTGCAGTGAGCGAGCAACAACTACCATCTATGACAATGCCTGTAGAAAAGTCTGAGACAATGCCTGCAGAAAATTTTACAGTAAAGCCTGAGACAATACCTACAGCAAAGTCTAAGGCAATGCCCATGGTAAAGTCTAAGGCGAAGTCATGTCAGCAGCGTCAAAAGCGACCACATCTTAGAAAGATAAAAAGAGATGAGTTACCAGCTATGACGCCGCCGTGTAAAAAGCGAAAAAGTAAGACAGAGCCTAAAATGAAGCGAGAACCAGAGAGTAAAGCTGCTACTACCATGAAGAAGATGAGTGTAGACGATTTACCGGTTATGATACCTATTAATGGAGAAATATATATTAAATTGGCGAAATATCAACAGAAAGTGATGGTTAACATTCGTGAATATATTACGAATCATACATCTGGAAGGTTACATCTTACCAAGAAGGGAATTTTGTTGTCATTGAACGATTGGCACATGCTGAAGAAGCAAATGACGTCAGTGGATCTCATGCTTCAGAAAATGGATTTGTATAAATGCAGTGACCGTCAGAAGATCGTTGAGTAGACAGCGAGATGACTGTATACAGTTTTAACTGCATGATGAGCTTAGTGGATGCTATGATTTATCACCCTCAGTGCAGAAGATTGGAGCGAAGGTTTTGAAGCTTGACAAGAACTTGAAACTTAGCTTTGACTCATATGGACATGTACATTTGATATGTAGTTCAAATAAAATTGTCTTCATATGTAGACTATGAAATTAACATGATCTATGTTCATGTGAAGTTAGTTGTTATAAAATTTTAAGTTAAGTTCTTGTGAATATGCACATGTATTAACATAATATGTATTTGAAATAGTTTTGTTTTTATCATAATTGTACATATTTGTAATATTCAATAAAAACACATATGATGCTTTTCAACTTTTTATTTTTCTCATACAATACTTGAATATAATACATAATAATACAATTCTTGAATATAATACATAATAATACAAAATTAACTATAATACCTAATATACGATATATGATATATGGTTTACGGGTCAATTAAAACCGCGTCAGGAACCTTGCGACTTTATATGTTGCAAAGCAAGACATATATTAATACACAACGCTTAAGTTCATAAAATATTACAACATTTATAAAGTCTTTATCATAAAGTTTAGTCAAATAAGTCTATTTTTCTTCATCTGTTTCACTCTGTTCACTCTCCATACCACTTTCTTCATCACTGCTGTCATACTCCTCTTCCTTATCTAGTAGCTCTTCAAAGAATGCATTGTTTTTCCTTATAGCCGCCTTTAGTGCCTTTGAATACTTGTAATGTTTTTCATCCACAAAGTAATTAAAGTCCTTTAAAATCTTTTGATAATGTTGGCTTTGTTCTAGACGCTGGGTATATTTGAATGGTCTCATAAACAGTTGTTTTAGTCCATGTTTATAAATGGGTCGAAGGTCATAACTTGCTATTTCACACGCATCTTCGAGTCCTTGTTCTTCATATTCTAAAACCTTTCCTTGAAATTTGTCATCATAGTCATCGTAGACTTCTTGA
This sequence comes from Protula sp. h YS-2021, assembly GCA_949752745.1. Taxonomy (NCBI): domain Eukaryota; kingdom Metazoa; phylum Annelida; class Polychaeta; order Sabellida; family Serpulidae; genus Protula; species Protula sp. h YS-2021. Next base: position 109,319,214 of record OX457024.1, read on the forward strand.
ACCATATCATACCAAACAGAGTCTATTTCTGACTCACTTTCAGAGTCTGTTTCTGACTCACTTTCAGAGCTCCTGTCATCAGCATCCTCACCACACTGCTCCATATGTTTGAGCAAAGCTTCTTCGCTGTTGTATAATGCACCACATTCTGTACAAGCATGTGCATTCTTTTCAGCCATGTTAACGCTTTGACTTTCCATAGAAGACTCATCTAAACTTTCTGTGAAAGGTAGTTTTACAGGGTTTTCCATATCCGATTCTTCATCCACTTCTGACGTGTGAGCAACCTTTAAGTGTCTTTTAAGACTTTGTGGCCAATTGTAAGATTTTGAACAAATGTTGCATTTATACATCCTTTCGGTTCAACCTACACTATTCAAATGATGAGAAAGTCTTTAAACATAGCTTTATATACAACAACTTGTTGAACAACAACATGTTGAACATGTTCAACATGTTGAACATGTTGAACAACTTGTTGAACATGTTGAACATGTTAAACTTGTTGAACATGTTGAACTTGTTGAACATGTTGAACATGTTGAACTTGTTGAACATGTTGAACATTTTGAACATGTTGAACAACTTGTTGAACATGTTGAACATGTTAAACAATTTGGTGAACAATACCACGACGCAATATCTTCCAAAAATTATTCGAACACGTGTTTTGAATGTGCTTGCCATTCGAACACGTCTTTTAAATGGGCTTGCAATTCGAACACATGTTTGAATGGGCGCAGTTTTCCTACATAACTATCCACATTTTCACTTCCCATTTTCCAACAATCAACCAACCAACCAAGTGGTAGAATCGTTTGAAACGTGAAAAACCAAATTTGTTAAAGTTGGTTTAGAACCCTGATTTTTCCCTACTTCAACATGGTAAAATGTTCAAACTTATTTTATACATCATATGTTGTCAAAAAACAAAATTTCTTAAAGTTGGTCTAGAACCACCTTTTTTCCACTACTATAACTTTAGAACATTCAAATAAGTAGCTTGGTAAAATGCTAAAACCTAATTTATACATGATATCTTATCAAAAACTAAATTTGTTAAAGTTGATCTAGAACCACCATTTCTGCACCACTATAACTTTAGAACATTTGACTAAGTAGCATGGTAAAATGCTAAAACTTATTTTATATATCATATGTTGTCAAAAACTACATTTGCTAAAGTTGGTCTAGAAGCACCATTTTCCAACTACTATAACATAAAACATAACATTGGACTTAACGTAGGGAAAATCCCATTCCTTCTCAAATTATTGATCGTTCCCACGCTCTGAATGAGTGCACTCTGAAATTTATCGATCGGTTTCCCCACACTCTGAGACCTTTCACGTACTTATCCCTATGCTGTGTGTGTGGTTGTTGTAAAAGAACCATTGAAATATGACTAATTAAATATCATTATAATAACAGTGAAAATAGACATAGAAATATGGCTATTATGTTAAAAAAAGTCCCAGAGTCACATAATGTTTCGCCTGGAAGAAAGCGGATCTAGGTCTAAATCCAGACTGGTAACAACCACTAAATATGTGTATATAAATTTAACCAATCTGAAGCAATCAGAAACCTTTTCTGATGTCTAGTGCCAATATTTTATTACAAGAACAAAATATACAACAGACAAAGATTAATATTGCTATGATGAGACTGGAGTTACAAAAATTAAAAAAATAAATATGGAGCGGTTTTTACCGTGACGGATTTTGACCTAGGCCTACTTTTTTCCCGACAGATTTTGTTTACCGATTTCTGCCCCGATGGATTTAGCCTAGACTTTTTTTAACAGTATCGAGTATCATATATATATTATATTAAGTTATATATTAAGTTCATAACCTGTAATTGCAATGTAAGTCAATGTAAGTTGCTAAATTCTGCAGCGTCAGTGCTGACTACCTGCTATAGATAGCAGGTAACTTTGGTTTCTAAGATGGCGTGGTTCAAACATGATGGAAACGTGGCTTCCACTCGATTCCATTACCAGTCCTGTCCTTTCTTTTCCTTTTCACACTGGCTCTGTTCTGTTTCTATCTTTTACGGACACATATTTGATGCATTGCGTCGCGGAATATCTTCCTAGGAAGTTAACCATGTTGATGCTTAACTGTTGACCAGGATGGGCAGAAAATGTCACACCAGGGCTTGCACATTGCAATTGTGCAAGCTGCGTGCTTGTGACGTCATATGACGCACCACACACTTTTCTATTGACAATACTGTAAAGAATATTTTATTGAAATATCATAAACCAAATTTTATAGAATAATTTTCATCTCGTTCTTAGAAAAAGAATTTTAGAAATGTTTGTTTCAACAAGAACTGAAAACAACAGTTCGTAACCACTTAGTCTGTTGCCATACCACAAGTCATTGTTTAAATTGTAATAAGGCAAAGAAGTACCTTTCTGACACCTCTAAATATTGGCTCAGATCATATGCACATCGGTTGTAAAGCATCCACTGTGAGTCGGGTACTTGTATGGTACATTTTTTTACAACATCTGCAAAGACATCGGTATAACAAGCAGGAAATCCCAAATCCTGTTTGATACATCTACCAATCCTGATAGTATGTTGACTTCATCACAGCATCACAAGAATGAAAACAGGCGATCATCTGCTTTTAAAAAAATTGAATTTAATTATTTTTCATAAATACTAAAAAACTGTGGGCATCCTTCATAAACATTGCAAAACCTCCTTCCAGCTATATTATATATATAGCCAGGGGGTAATAAAGATCTACTCATCATTTTCGTGAGGTCATGCTTGGAACTTAAGATTTGACGGTTAGCATGAAAAATTTTTGGACTTGTCAGATCCACTGCCATATATATATATATATATATATATATATATATATATATATATATATATATATATATATATATATATATATATATATATATACCACACAAAATACATCACAGTGGTAATAAATCTACTGTCAATAAACTTGAATACTTTATTAGAGATTTGCTACAAATTTTTAATTCACATAAGTTTATAACATTGTATAAATTTAGCATAGTATAAATGTAGTGACATATCTTTTCTTTCCACAAGACATTTAATCTATGTTAAGTTCATTTTATTTAATTACCTTTTGCTGAGATTGTATATTAGAACATCAAGACACAGAATGGTGTCTTATTGAGAAATATACATATCAGTTTCAAATTGGTAAAAAAAAACAATGGGCAAGACCTTGCGCTACTAGATTTATTCAAGTCAAGGATTAGAATATTGATAGAATATAGACTTTATTAAACTATTATGTTATATTAATTCATGCAGGCGTCAGTAAGACAATGCTTCAGTGATAAATCACCGCTTTTTACAGCGTTGTACAATAAGTCGACACATTTTATGTTGGCTTAATATTTCGCATAAAAATAACTTAAAATATTCAAATATTGAAATAAAACACAACGAATATTCTTATGAGTACTGTAACGAATACTGAGATGAGTACTGTTTTGCGTATTATTATGAGTAGTGCTACAAGTATTGTAACAGTTGCGAACAAGCACTGTTATGAGTGATGTTGGAATTGTTATTACTGGTATAATTGTGAGTACTGTTATGAGTACTGTGGTGAATAATGTTATGAGTACTGTTATATCTGTGAGTACTGGTATGAGTACTGTTGTGAATAATGTTATGACAAATGTTACTACAACATGTACTAAAGGAAAACTTAAGGGAAATTGCAAACAAATTATTTGAAATGAATATATATATTAATTAAAAGACATACCTTCAGTTGCGTTTGCGTAGACAAACAATGACAAAAGGATAAAAAATTTGTATGAGAAATTCCCGTATCTATTCTGAAAGAAACACCTGAAACATGATTTTAAATTATTTCGAGTGACAACGAGTGACAACTTGCATTAAGAGGAAATGGTCGTACAGAACAGGTATCTACACAGCAATTTTCTGTCATGGCCAATAACAAGGACGTTCTAATATTTGTTGTGTCTTCAATCAAATTATGCTGGTAGATAAAAACTAGCAATTTCACCAAATGACAATAATGGCACATGCACATTTATGCCAGAATATGGCAGCTGCTTTTAGTTCATATAAAGGGTTGATAATCGTGAAACTCGGACTGATGAGTTGATGGAATGGAACTACTTTATAACTCAGATCGCCGTCGATGGCATGAAACGTTCCACCTTTTCAAATATTCAAAAATATTTGAATACCTAAAAAAAAACCTTTGAACTTGTTAATTCAATGCATAGCATTATCATGGAATGATAGATGAACAATGTTTTCGATATTTAATAAACCACAGGTTCAAATGGCAAAATTGCCATTGAATTTTCCGTTGACACTTTGACCTTAATTGTAAATAACTTATCTTATTAACAGTTAAATTATATCCAATCAATTTCATTACATAGTTACAACTGTTGGTGTTTTGCCCATCGAAAGCGTCATAAATTTGATTTTAAATACGTGTTATATATTGCTTTGTAATATGTGTAAATCCAATTTATGACGCTTTCGATGGGCAAAACACGAACAGTTATAACTATGGAATAAAATTGATTGGATATAATTTGACTGTTAATAAGATAAGTTATGTTTGAATAGGCACAACACTAAGATCAGGCATGTACAATTGATATTGATAGGACGCATTTGAAAATAGCACAATGTCTAAATGAAATTTCCCTTATAAATTACGTATTTTGCATTCTGGGAACATAATGTAAGAATGCAGATTTATTGCGTGCGCTCTGGGTGCAATTTAATTAATGTTTCAGGAATTTTGTATAAGTAGCCAGACACAAGGGATGAGAATTAGCTTCGGGTGGAGGACTTAAGGTTGAGCGTTAGCTTCGGGTGGAATGGAGACTGGGAGTTGAGGGTTAGCTCTTGGGGGAGGGGAGGGGATGGAGTTAAGGCATAGGTCTAGGAGGAATTGAGGGAGTTCCGTTGTGGGTTAGCTCAATGTGGAATGGAGAGGGTTGGGTTGAGGGTTAGCTCTGGACGGAGGGGAGCGGGTGGGGTTGAGGGTTAGCTCTGCTTGCAGGGGTGGGGGTGGTTAAAGTATAAGCTCTGAGTGGAACGGAAGGGCGGGGTGAAAGGTTAGCTCTAGGTAGAGGGGAAGGGGTGGGGTTAAGGGTTGTGCAGTGTGAGGAGGGGAGGGGTGAGGTTTATGGTTAGCTCTGGGAGGAGTATAGCGGCATGCTATGAGACAAAGCAAAGCGACAGACTATGAGACCAAGTATAACGACACGCTGTGAGACAAAGTATAGTGGCATGACCTGAGACAAAGTATAGCGAAATAGTCTGAAACAAAGTATAGCGGCATGGCCTGAAGCAAAGCATAGCGAAATAGTCTGAGACAAAGTGTAGCGACACTCTCTGAGACAATTTATAGCGACATTTTCTGAGACAAAACATAGCGGCGCTCTATGAGAAAAAAGTATAGCGACATGCTGTGAGACAAAGTATAGCGACATGTCATGAGACAAAATATAATGACATACTGTGAGGCAAAGTATAGCTGCGTGGCATGAGACAACGTATAGCGACATGCTACTAGATCTACCCGAGTTTGCTGCTGTCAAAGTTGAGAAGTTTCAGCAGACGGAGTCACAGTTGAAGGATACTCATAAGACGTTCACAAGAAGTTCATAAGACTGATAAGACGTTGACAATACACTCTTCTAGGCGAGGACACATTATACTGGATGACATAACAATCAAATTATTATTATTATTATTATTATTATTAAAATTATCTTAGTAAAGGCCATATCTATCCGTATCATTCTAACAAAGTATTCATGGCGAAGATTCACGTGATGGCGTAGCAGATAATTTTCACACCACACTGAAGCAAGGATGATGGCTCTCGTCAGTGCTCTTGACACTCTGTTTTTGAAAATTGTCAATAAGAATACATTACATCAATATCGAGTCCTTAGAGGGCCTGGAACCTGCTGTTAACATTGCCAACTTAACGTTATAAGGTTATTCAAAGTGAAACAGAGAAGCCAGTTACATCAGTGAAAGAGACTGGCCTGAACGTCAGGAGGCTGTAAATCCAGACAGATGATGACCAACGCTCTAGCACATCATTTTTCACTGTTGAAAGCAATGTAGAGTAGCCATGGAATATAGATACTAAAATATCACAGCTTCCAGTTGTGGTTACTTGTACCTAACGGTATCCTGGTGCGTAAGGCCATCCGAGTGTCACTATGTAGGGTAGTATGCCTACCCTCTCGGAAGTAACTTAAAGTAGCTGAAAAATGGGTACTAAAACACTTCCGCTTCTGATTCTGGTTATCTATATGTAAAATTATACAGTCTTAAAAAGTTATCCGTCACAAGCGTCATGATTAAGGTAGTAACACTAGTTCATATTGCGTGCAGGCAAACCAAGGAAGTAAAAATGGGAGCAAAAACACTTTTTTCTTTCCTTGGTTGAGAGATTATGTGCATGAATGCAAGCGTCCGTAGATGTAGGCGCCCCCAATAAGAGTGCCACGAGAGTGCAACTAAAGTATATTTGATTGGGTTATTTGACGTTAGCAATAACTATGTTGATGTTGTGTTTATAACAATTTTAATACATTGTTATACGTATCCAGTCTGCTAGAAACTCAACTGATTTGGTTTGATTAGCTGAAAGCGACTTTAAGATAGTGCTAGTGTTTCAGAAAGTGTGTCACAGGGTAGTCATTCTAGCCTTGGCCCCGCTTCACCCGAAAGTTATTGATTCCGCTTCTCCTGACACTGTCTGCTTCAGACACTGGCCACGCTGTTCTTGTCAGTGTTAGTGACTCCGATGTTCTGAAACTGTCACTGATCCGCTGCTCCTGACACTGTCTTCTCCCGACACTGTCAATGACGGCGCTGCTCCTGATACTTTCAGTGAGCCCGCTGCCCTTGACACTGTCATTAACCGCGCTGCTCCTGACTATGTCACTTGCCACGCTGCACCTGACACTCCTGACTCTGTCAATGGCCCCGCTTCTCGAGACATTGTCTGCTCCTGACACTGTCAGTGACCCACTGCTCGCGATGCTATCAGTGACCCCACTACTCCTGACACTGTCAGTTACCTCGCTGCTTCTGACACTATCACTGACCCCACTGCTCATGACACTGCCAGTGACCCCGCTACTCCTGACACTGTCAGTTACCTCGCTACTTCTGACACTGTCACTGAGCCCACTGCTCATGACACTGCCAGTGACCCCACTGCACATGACACTGCCAGTGACCCCACTGCTCCTGCTTTTCCTAAAGGAGTCATCTCCGTGCACTGTACTATTTACCTGCTCCCAGGGCTTTCTTTGCTAACATAAAATCTTGAACGGATTTTAATGTAGAATCGGGGGTGGGGTATTTATGTGCATTATTTGTTTTATTTCTAGATGTATAATTTAAAAAAATACGCTTGTACAATAAATAGGTATTTTGATTACATGATCGTCAGCCTATCAAAGAGGGCTACTTAGTCTTACTCTTTCTAGTATATACTCGAAATTAAAATCTGAATCTATGCATAACTATGCATGAAATTAAAATTATGCTTGTGAGTGTGACAGATTAAGACTTTCTGCTATTATAAACTTGTTATAAAGAGTATCTCCATAGATAAAAGAAATGTAATGGTTTAGAATTTTATTTTTTAATTCAGACTCACATATAGAGACATATAGAGATGTGGTGCCAAACATCAGATCAAAGACTTCCCGCTGACTATAAGCTTATTAGCAAGAGCATGTCCATAGATATTAGAAATGTAGTGGTTTAGAATTTATTTACTTCAAACTCACATAGCAGATGTGGTGCTAAATATACAGCTTATTGTCAGTATAACTTCTTCACATATGGAAAGTCTGACTTTCCATATGGTTGTATGGTCTATGCTATAAAGGCTGCTTTGAGCACAGCAATTGCTGTCACTAGTAGAGTGGCTAGTTGCGCAGCAGAGGAAGCCGCGACATTGCAGGGATATCCTTCGTTTGCACAGGTACAGTATTCACCGTCGAAAGTATAGTTGGTAATACCTGGCTGCAAACACAAAAGCAATTTCAATGACATGCTATTATTAATTTTGAAAAAAATCGCAAATCAATAGAACGTATTGGAAAATACACTGAAAAAGAGTATACACAATTCAAGTGTACAACTCTATATACTACAATTATGCGAGTTTCTGACGTTATGTATTACAGCAAGTGCTCGTCTACAAATGAGACATGTACATACTAGTTGATAGCTGGTTGTTTAAATTTACTCAAAGAGCGCGGAGAGAGGGGGTAATTCTGAGGGCAGACGCAGTCCGTGGGTACTGACAATTTCGTTAAAAAAGTAGGAGGGTAACTTTCATTCAGCAGTGTGCGTTTTCAGAAGGCATTTTTTGGAATTTCTACAAAAGGGTTGTTAAATTCGTTTCAGCTTTGAAAAAAGGGTGTAGTTTTACACTCAACTCTCCAAGTTTTGGGTTTGTTTTTAAATGTCAAGAACATACATGGTAATCAGGCTGCACGTGAGAACCCCTGACTGTGGCACATGTACGAGGCAAGGAAACTGGTTCGTTTAAAGGGAAATGCGGGTATCTCTGCGCCATCTAGCGACCGAAATGCGCATTACAGTGAATATCGCAGAGTTTGAATCCATGTTTAAACAAAATATAAATAACTATTAAATCCGTCTAGATCGAAGAATTCTTTTCAAAGACAAATAGGATCGTGTCCAGAAATGGTCTGTGTTGATATTTTGTTCCTAGAAGGGCCTGTGTTGATATCTTGCCCATTAAAAGCATATTACACTGTTTTCACCATTTAACCATTGCGTCAATGGGATTTTATCAAAAAGATTGTATAATTCTGTTATTGATACGGTGATATCTATTTTTTATTTACTTAAAACATTTCATATGACGTGTTCTTTAAACAGGGAAAAAATGAGGCAATTGTCAATTGTGATTATGTGTGAATTTTGCATTTTGATTGAAATTTCTTGGTTTTCCCAATGGTTTCCATAGTAAAAGTACGCGACCTTTCAGTACCTTTCAGCTATTTCTCTTATAACATCGGTGACCCCCTTTTTCTTTTCAATTTTTAAATGTATACCCTCAAAGCATTAAACTGTGAAAGTATGAAGGAAATGTCAATTGTAGGTGAGATACCCGCATTTCCCTTTAAAATTATACATTTACGATAACCATCTATTAGTATTTGCTTTATACGCTCAGCATTCGGCATTAATGTCATAAACAGCGACAAACGAACTGGGCTTTTAAAAAGAAGATCAAAGCCGAAGTTGACCCTAATCCTTAATACTTATCCTAATCCCGAATAATTAAATAGTTGTTATGCTGATTATAGAAACATCTTATTTTACTTATGGTGCTTTAAAAATTAGACACTGCGAGAACAGAAAACTACCTCGATATTTTTAGGGTCATAAACGCCCTTAACGTCAGTGCAGTTATATGGATTATTGGATAAACAAGGTCCAGTGGTGATACACCCTCGCAAAATACCTCTGTCAGTTTTGGAGACACCTAAGAGAAATCAAACGAGATTTAAAGATAAGATAATTTATACCAACAAGGTACAACGTTTATTAGAGCATAAAAACCAAAATATGCTTACAGATTAGAGCTATAACTAAAGAATAATAAAAAATGACAGATGCAAGGCAGACAGTTGAAAGCATTGGACATTTAGGGTCCAGGACTAACGTGTAATAGTTCGTTAATATTAACCTATTTGAGGTAACCAGCGTGTTCTTGACCAGGCTAGTAATATTTTCACAACTGATTATTAGTATTTGTATGCTGGATCGATGTAAGTCAGTACATGCTTAGTTATGGTGCTTTAATCTTATCTATTCCTCTTTGCATTCAGTTTTAATCTAAAAATTTGATTTTGAAGTAGACCACTCAACATTTAGTCGAATAGATTAACATGAGGTGCATGCTGAACTGTCTGGAGTCAATGGGACGTCAAACAGATAAGCATGAGGTGCGTGCTGAACTGTCTGGAGTCAATGGGACGTCAAACAGATTAGCATGAGGTGCATGCTGAACTGTCTGGAGTCAATGGGACGTATTATTAAGTATTATTAATCAGTAGGAGAATAATGACTCAAAGGTCAAGATTTTGTAACAGGTCATTATTAACTGACAGGCAATTATATGACTTTCAAATAACAGGAATAAATTTACCGTTTACTTTTCCAACCAAAACATATCTTGTCAGAAAACATCCGCAACTACAGTTCACCGGCGTTAGACTCATAACAGATTCCTAAGCGAAATCAAAGCCAAAAATGTGACGCAAAATTAAGGACAGAAATGTGATTTGTTTACTTGAAAGTATATGACATTTATTTTACAAGGGATTGATCAATTAAAAGGAAGCTTCGCAAATAGAATACGTAGGAAAGCTTACAAACCTCGCAAATTTCAATATAGCAATGGTTTCGACTTTATACAGGAAGCCATGCGTAAAGGCAGATTATAATTACAAAAGTATGCATTAAGCAAATTATTTTGAATTTATACACAACAACCGTAAAATGAAAAGAAAGAAACATTGAGAAAGAAATTCATTGAACATGTCATTTTTTAAGATTATTTATAATACCAATGTAGACTTTTTCAAAGTGCGATAATACTAATACAAAACAAATAAAGGAAATACATCAGAACCGCATTCTTGGTCACCGGAAGTTTGAAGGTGTCCATTAAGTAGCATAGCGTGATACTCACAGCTGAAACAGTCGACCATACCGTCTACAACATTTTGCAGGTATAAAAATGATAACTTGAGCTGATAATATGTATCTTTTAATGATAAAACAATGGTAGATGTTGAAAATTTCCACCTCACTAAGCTTGTAGCAGCATGGGCAAAGGTCTGGAAGGCGAGCAAGAGAAAAGCACAAGCCTGGGCGTAGGATTTCAAATCTCTAAAAATGTAAACCTAAGCTGATAAAATCTATGTGATAATAATAAAACCGTGGTAGCGGTGATGCTGACTTATCAGAACTACCACCACCCCCCCCCCCCGTTCTTGTAGCTGGCAGCACCATGAATAAAGGTCTGGAAGGCGAATGGGAAACTGCGCAAGGCTGGGCGAGGGACTTGAGAACTCTGCAAAACTAGGACTCATTTTAGGTTTTTACTCACAATTTTGTGTAAATTAGAAGTGCAGAATTGAACAGAGTGTGCACATTATTTAATGCAATGTATTTGAATGCTTTCGTAAAAATTTCATTTGAAATACAAACTGGTAGGCACTGCTTGATTGAACAGTAAGCTGGCCACAGTTAACACAAACAGCAAGAACATCTTCCTAAAAGAGGAAACAACAAAAGGATAATTTATTGACAAATATCTACATTTTGTTTGAATTACCGCTGCACATACTGCAAGGTGAAATTTATTATTATTATTATTATTATTATTATTATTATTATTATTATTATAATTTCAATTATATTCTTATTATTGACATAAATTTGCAATCCGACTTTAACATATAGTTTATTTTAGTACGTTGTACAGATAAGTTTCCCATGTTTGTTGCTTTAATAATTTATGGATTCATTGATTTATTGTTAAATCACATCTGAGCACAAAGCTTGAATTAATTTCTATTTCGCGAAATTAAATCAGAATGTCAAAGAAAGACAAAGCAATCAGCTACAATAAAATATAAATGAACAGATTCCATTTTCTAGTTTAAAACACCGTTTCATGCACATATTTCTCGTATATTAATAGTTCTTTTATATGTTCATTTTTTTCATTATTATGTCACATTTGAACCATTTGAATCGAAGTACAAAGAATAAACAGACTTAATTTTCTGGTCTTACGCACCCATCTGAATCAAAGCACATTTTACATTAAGTTCTATTCAGCATTTTTAGTTACCATGTTTAAGTCATTTTAACAACTTTGCAAGTAAATCCAAAGAGAGCAGAAAGAATAAAAAGCTTAAAGATAGTGATGTGATTGTGGCAGCTTGGTTTCATAGTCAGAGCGCTAGAAAAAATTAAAATTGATACTGAAAGGCAAAAGTTATCGCGTTACTAGTCATTGCCAAATCTCTACCCAACGGTTGGACTCTGCTCGTACGTCTGTAGGAACTGTAAAAGTGTGCATTATTTAAAATTGACGATTCGCTATTTTGGTCAATCAGGAAAATGAAAAATCTGTTTGATTTTATAGCACATCGTACAACTTTCAAATTATTTGACATTTCTCATAAGGACTGTGAAGGCCTTGAATTTTTTATAAATTTTCAAGCAGTTGGCATTCTCACATTATTTTTAAGCCCTCAGAATGGTGATAAAGGTCTCGAAAGTCTAAATTTTGCAAACCATAGCAAAATTGTCCTAGGTTTATCTGATAGTTTGATCCCCTAATCCCTTAATTTTGTTTTACAGGCATGTAAATTACCTCATGGTTTTTTTTTTTTTGTTTTTTAAATTTAATATAAAAAAGCAAACATTTGAATGAATAAAGTCAGCATTGTATACTCACATTTTAAGTAGTTTGAAGAGGGTATAACTTCACACTATTCTTAACTGTTTGCTTGCAAAGCATCAGCTTTAAATGAAGTCATATGGGATGATAAAAACAGACACGCAAACACTTTGTGTGGTGAGATATTATGTAACGGAGCGCATTTCAAAGTCTTTGAAGTTAAACAAAGGACTCCATATCAATTTCGTTTGAAAAGGACATCTTTCATTTTGCTTTAAGTGCTTCATGTTCTAAGAAAAGACTGCATTTAAGGTTAAAGAAAACAACGCCAGATGCTAGAGGCCGTTATAAATGTCACTATTTAAACGTCACCATTTCTTTGTATTGAGTCTCAAGACTGATTTATCAATTTAATACGAATACCACACTTAATACTGAAACGCAGTTTCATAAAAGCGTAGACAATAGACTAAATTAATAAAAATGATATCATTATAGTATGGCATGCATCTGCGTGGTTTGTTTTGGCACTGAGCGGTTTACTTTGTAAAAAATGAAAAGAAAGTTAACTTAAAAATTTAATGTTATTAAATGACAATCTGCAGTAGAGGCCACACCGTATCGGGTTCTATAACGCGAAGAAATCCAGTTCTCAGATACGCACGTGTGGAACTGAGCCAATTAGTTATTTATGAAACGCTGTTTACTAACAGAATATAACTGGTGATGATCGATTAAGAGAGATGACAAATGTACGGCCGATTTGGACAGCCCCATTGCAAGCAATTATTATTATTATTATTATTGTTATTATTATTATTATTATTATTATTATTATTATCACTATTATCAGTATTATTGTTGCTGTTATTATTGTTTTTTTTTGCTATTTATTGATTCATTTTACCAGAGGTTTGATTAATATGTAGCACAGATAAGCTCTGAAATTTTGCAAGATTCTGGGGATAAGAATAAACAGATTTCATTTTCTTGTCTTAAGCACCATTTTGTGTGCAGTTTTCTAATTTATTAATTCTTTTATAAGTTTACTATTATCATTATTGTATCATTTGTGAATCATCCGAATAAAATCACAATTTTATTTAAGCTGTATTCAGCATTGTTGATCACAATGTTTAGGTTATGTCAAGAGCTTTGCAAGGTATTCCCAACAGGGAACAAATGTAAATGTAAATCTAAACTAGAACCTCATTTCGCTAGCGAAATGTTAAGCACTTGACAAAACTTAAAACGCGAAAATACTTCCGTCAATGGGTTATTTCTTGAATAATATATTGCAAGCAACATAGCTTGAATACGTCTTATAAGCCGAGTAGTGTTTGGTTTTTGCTGGCTTAAGGTTTTATTGACTAATCAGGCATACGCCGTGTTATCTATTTACGTAGCGAGAGCTCGCACCAAGCTGAGCAACTGTTTGTTCTGAGCTGTGCATTAAACACTCTTTTCACACAGCGTTTTAAGCAAGAAAACGAAATCGAAGGCGAAAATAAAAAGAGTCATGCACACATTCATATCAAGTTCTACCTAAGTCCCAAGTTTCTTGCCAGTGGAGTAGATGACACAGGAAAACCGGTCACTGTCGAGAAAAGAAAAAAAAAGATACCAACGGCTGCTCGCATAAATTCAAAACTCCTTGCAAGCCAAAGACTTGTCAAGTGTTAATGATATTTAAGTTCCCGATCTCTAACTGGGTTATATAAGAACACCGCGCAGTAATATCAAAACTAGTTAAAATGACTAAAAATAACTACAGTGGTTACATTAACACATAAAATCATATAATTGACTAGAATTAATAGCAATACAAACAAAACTTAGTACGTTACATAAAATCACTACAACTCAGTTTAACCAAAACTGTCTGAAGACCAGATTTCAAACGTTCATAGGTGGGAACCATTCAAATCTCAAGTGGAAGGCTGTTCCATAATTGAGGTGCGGTCACGGAGAAGGCATGTTGAGGGTAAATCTTGCTTCTAAATTTGGGAGCACAGAAGCGTAGTTCATTCTGCGATCAAAGCGAGCGATTGGTCGTGTATACTGATATAAGTTCATTGATGTGTAAGAATTTTATAGGAAATGCCTTGTTCTATGGAAAGCCAATGGAGACTAAAAAGCACTGGTGTAATATGGTCATATTTTCTGGTCTGATCAAGGACAAAGCAATAAGTTAAAAGAAAGCGATGTGGTTGTGACAACTTGTTATCACATTCAGAGTACAATTGTGCTAGAACTTTCTGAAGTAACACATGTGCTAACCTAAAGACTTTGAATGAACATTACACAGTATTACTTCATATTATTTCGAGACAGGAAACAACTTTTCCCAAGCCTTGAATGAAGTCATATGACATTTCCCAGATACATATTATACATTGTGTGTTGTATAGCAGCTTTGATGCAACTATAATGCAACAAAGCAGACAGGCAAGCAGACAGTGAGCCACCTTTTATTCATTTGAAAGAGACATGTTTCCTTTGGCTTTATGTGCATAATGTTCTAAAGAAGTTCTGTATTTATGCTTAAAAGGAAACAATGCCAGATGTTTATGCCATTATAAAAGTCACTATTGAAACGTCACTGTTTCTTTGTATTGAGTCTCATGACTCATTCTACTTATTTCATCCGAGTATCAAGCAAGCGGTGCAAGCGGACACTATAGATCATATTAGTGCAAAGCGGACACTATAGATCATATTAGTGCAAAACATTAGCATTATAATATGAAATGCCCATTCATGAGCTGTTTTGACTCAGAACAATTTTACCTTGTTAAAAATAAAAAAATATTAGTTCAAAATTTGATGGATATTAAATGCTAAACTGCAGTAGAACCACACTGTACCGGGATCTATAAGGCGAAGAAATCAAGTTCTCAGATTCGCAGACTTAAAATTAGTCCCATTATTTGTTAAGTGCTGTTTACCAACAGAAGAGGTGGAGGGAAGTGGTGGATGACCAATTAAGATGGATGATAGGTGTATAGCTGAAAAGTGTAGCCCAACTGCAGTTAATATTATTATTATTATCATTACTATTATGGCTATTTATTAAGATGGATGACAGATGTATAGCTGAGAAGTGTAGCCCAACTGCAGTTAATACTATTATTATTATCACTACTATTATGGCTATTTATTTATTGATTTTAACCAAAGTTTGATTTAGCATGTTGTACAGATAACGTAAGCTATAAAATGTTGCAAGGGCTTAGGAGATAGGAATGAACCGACTTCATTTTCTTTTCTTTAGCACCCTTTTTGCACATATTTCTCTATCATTAGTATTTTTGTAAGTTTATTATTGTCATTATTATATCACACTTGAATCGTTTGAATTAAAGGACAAAATTTTATTTAAGTTCTATTCAGTATTGTTAATTACAATGTTTAAGTTATTTCAATAACTTTGCAAGGTATTCAAAACAGAGAAGACAAAACGATAAGCTTATAGAAAACGATGTGGTTGTGACAGGTTGTCGTCACATCCAGAGAGTATCCGGCGGGGGGTTGCCACGCGTTGATTTGCCACGGTTTTCCTATCATAAAGTGCTTTTAATACATAATGGAAACAATTTATCTGAAGCAAGTTTTATGACATTTACTGTGATTTTAGCTCTGCATTGATTGCGTCGCCGCTTTTCACATTCATAGCATGTGCAGCCATTTGCTAGATCTCTCAGCTTTACATAGAGAAATCCCCGGTAAATCGATTTTAGTTTTCCTCTAACTGCTTCGATGGATTCCATATTATAAATTCGCATATTCTCAACAAGTTTGTTCTTTTATACTCTATTTTATCCGGATAAATGTTACTCTGGAGTGTATATATTAATGAGATAACCAATAATATACATTAATGTTCCTGAGCATATGTAATTTAAATTGCCCCTATGAAACTAGGGAGAAGTCCGAGTGAAAAAAAATAGCAAATGAAACAAAAAATATAAACATAGATCAACAAAAAATAGATCATTCTACAAAAAGCGTGGTAACTCGCCGCTTGGCAAATTTTCCATGTGGCAACTCCCCGCGTGGCAACTCAGGGCTTGGCAAATTTCCATGTGGCAACTCCCCGCATAGCAACTCATCGACTAGCAACTCAGGGCTTGGCAAATTTTCAATGTGGCAACTCCCCGCATAGCAACTCATCGCATAGCAACTCAGGGCTTGGCAAATTTTCAATGTGGCAACTCCCCGCATGGCAACTCAGGGTTGGCAAATTTTCCATGTGGCAAATCCCTACGTGGCAACTCAGGGTTTGGCAAATTTTCCATGTGGCAAATCCCCGCATAGCAACTCATCGCATAGCAGCTCAGGGCTTGGCAAATTTCCATGTGGCAACTCCCCGCATGGCAACTCAGGGCTTGGCAAATTTTCCATGTGGCAAATCCCCGCATAGCAACTCATCGCATAGCAACTCAGGGCTTTGCATTTTAGACCGGTTTTATACTTTAAGAAAAACGTTGCAGTACAATTCTGTACACAAATCACTTCTAATGTACAGTAAGTAAGTAAGCAAGTAACAGGCAGTACAATTGTGTTAATATGCTCTTAATACCTGTTAATGTACCACAATGTCCCACATTTTGGCAGCAGTACTCTGTTGGTAACTAAAGACAATGCCAACAGGGATATAATATTCATGTATGACAGCAAATTATAGTGACATAATAAATCTATCCGTTATTTCTAGATATCTTTTATTAAAAAATGCGTTTTTCCTCGGGCGTGGTTGCTACTAATAATTCAAAAGAGCGAACAGACAACATACTTAAAAGTTTATCAAAAATTTATAGCTCCACTCTTTCCTTCAAAAATCTTAAAAATAGGACGTTAAACGCAAACAATAATGTATCAATTCGCATCATCCCACCGTTCTCTCCATGACTTTTTGTCACGCGAAAAGTGCAATGGTAGTTTCTAGTACAGAATGTAGGCTATTTGGCTTTCTCTGTCTATCAATTTATTTACTTTTTATATTTGCACTATCCAAGTTTAACTGAAATAGTTCTTGATAACTGCATTGTTGTTAAATATTGAAATTAATCCCATGACTTCAAAATGCATTGAAACGCCAAATTGTGACCTGAGGAGCGAGTGATCGAAACATATGATCTTGAACTCGTATCAGCAAAGAAATTCATAAAAATAAGAACAGCAACACAGGAATACCGAATGCTTAGAGAGCCTTCAATTTGCTGATGATATTGCCAATTTAGCCTAACGTCATGAAGACATTTAAGGAACAATAAAGAACATAGTTACCATAGTAAAACAGACTTTCCTGAACATCAAGGATCTATAATTCCAAACGACCAACGCTCTCACACCCCATATTTTTCCTGTCGATGATAACATTATCCAGTAAGTATTTTTGTCTATTCAAGGAGTAAAAACAGAAGCTAAACATTTTTAGCAAAAAAATGAAAAATAAGATAAAAATAAGACACTAAAAGTAACCTCATTGGAGTACTACCGTATGTAACTGCGTCTTGGAAGGTTACACAGAACATTTACTAAATACTACATATTTTTCAAAGGTACCTCCAGCGGATACTGAAGGATTTCATGTCAAAGACTATATCACGTGACGAGTTCTGTCGTAGGTTCAAACACACTCAGAGATCAAACGCAGGATAGGATGTCCAGCAAACGGAATCAAAAGCAATAACCAGGGTTGCAATACCATGAACTGAATAAAAAAGAGGTGACATCCAGTTCTAGGCGGAGTCCATCCATTATGTTGCATTTCGTTGCTTCACTCTAAGTAACCAGATCCAGGCACCTAAAGTTATTTCCAACGTCATCCGGTTACGAGCGCCCTCCATCCCCGCAATGTAGAATAGTTTAGGAATATGCGTACTAAACACTTAAGCTTCCAGTTGTGTTTGCTTATAGCAAACGCCACCCAGGTACTTTACGCCATTTACTGAGTGACATCGTGTAGGGCAGCATCCCTACCCCCTCGCAAGCAATGTGAAGAAGCTGCAAAATCAGGGTACTAAAACACTTCCTCTTCTGGATTTACTTGTCTGCATGTATAATTATCAATCTTGTAATGAGTCATCATGTATGAAGTAACCCTCTATCGCAAAAACAGGTAAACCAATCCAATATAAAAAGGGATACAAAAATACTGAGTCTTCTGGTTTTAGTGTCTGTGTGGTTAAGTTCAAGCGTTCTTAAGTATAGGTGCCCTCAAAAAAAGAGTGCAATAAAAATGCAATTAAAGTATATTAGATCGCTGCTACTGACACTGTTAGTGACTTTGCTGCTCCTGATACTGGCAGTGTCCTGCTGTTCCTTACACCGTCAGAGACCCCATTGCTCATGGCATTGTCAATGAATTCACTGCTTCTGCTCTTCCTAAAGTGGGGTGTCATTGCATTATACTAGTTAGTATCCGTTTAGAAATTTGGGGAGATAAGATATTTCTGATATCGTATTTTAGAAGCAATGCTTGGTATCGCCTGGGTACCATTTGTGGCTAACTGTTTTAAGTCTTTGTGAAGTAAGAAATGTTAAGTAGGAAAAATGAAGTGAATGAATGCATAGTCACTGTATGCTCTAATTATATTAGAAAACGATAAGATAATATAAAATAACTAAATCTTTTTTTTAAACTGTTTGTGGGGTCGGGGTGACTAGACCAGAAGGAACGTTCTGGTCTAGTCAATTCGGTTCGTCAGTCTCTATCTGACTGCACATAGTGCTTTTTTGCTGACATGAAACCTTGAACGGAATGAAGAATGCAACGATTAACCTCTAGGCTGAATATACCTGGAAGTCCATGTAGTGGAATAAATAGTTTCTACAAAACAAAGCATTTTTAAAACAATTTAGAAGAACGAGTAGGAGAGTAGGATGTGTGTTTGCTATTTCGTATCTCATTGAAGACGCTATGCTATCCCTTGCTTCAGTCTACTTTTGCTGTCGCCCATTGAAAGTTTATATTTTTGTTTTATGTAAATTGTAATTATTTGACAATTTTCTTTCAATTCTAGACTATAAACCTGTTGCAAGAGTATGTTCATAGACACAAAAATGTAATAGTTTAGAATTTTATTTCATTACTTCAGACCCACATATAGAGATGCGGTGCCACACATACAGCTTATTGTCGGTATTACTTAACAAATTCGTTACTCTCCATATATTTTGTATGGTCTATGGCATAAAGGCTGTTTTGAGCACAGCAAGTGTTGCCACTAGTAGAATGGCCATTTGTGCAGCAGAGGAAGTCGCGACATTGCAGGGTAACTCATTGTCTGTACAGCTACAATAGTTGCCCTTGAAAGTATAGTTGGTAATACCTGGCTGTAAACATACAAAAGTATTCATAATGATGTGCTCTTGTTAATGTTTGAAAAAATCGCAAAGCCTTATGACGTATTACAAAATACATTAAAACAAAGAATAAACACAATTTACAGTATGCAGCTCGAAAAACTACAAATCTACGTGTATGTCAAGTTATCTACTAAAGGAAATGCTCAGTTTACGAATGAGATATCTACATTCTAGTTGATGGCTGGTTGTTTAAATTAACTAAAAGAGTTTGGAGAAAGGTGGTAATTCTGAGGCCAGACGCAATCCTCGCGTGCCGGTCATTTGACTGAAAAGGCGGAGGGTAATTTTAATTCAGCTATACGTTTTCCACAAAAGGGTTGTTTTCAGAAATTCAGTTCGCGTTTGGTTACAAAAAGGGGTGTTGTTTCGAACTCAGTATTTCGCGTTTAAAGGTCGTGTTAAAACGCCATGGTAACCAGCCTGCATGTAAATATCCCTGCGTCTGGCACATGTTTGAAACCAAAAAACTGGCCCACATAAAATGGTACATCCAGGAAAACATTTATTAGTATTTTTACTTTATACTTTCAGCGTTCGGTATTGAAGTAATGGCCAACAACACGCGCAGTCATGTAGCTCATAGAGTATCTTAAAGCACCTTAAAATAACATGGGCTGCTGCAACCTATATGTTCAAAATACTTCTCATGATCATTATACTTGAAATCCTATCACATCCAGTCTTCGATGTGCCAAATATCTCATCGATGGAATTTTCAACCTATTCCGTAAGTTGAGCCTAATCCTTAATACTTATCTTAAGCCCCCAAAACTAAATTGAAGCTTGGTTAGTTATTGTTGTGAATATAAAAATATCGTACTTTACTTGTGGTGCTTTAAAATTTCGAAAAGAAACAATACATTTTGAAAAGAAACGGTTGATTACCGCGATATCTTGAGGGCCATAAACGTCCTTAACGTCGGTGCAGTTATAATAATATTCAATTGGTGCACACGTATTAGTTGCAAGACAACCTCTTATGACGCCTTCATAGATTCTGGAGACACCTAATGAAAATGAAAATACTATTTAAAGGATTTAAAAGATTTAAAGGAAAGACAATTTATACCAAGAAGCTGCAACGTTTAATAGAGTATACAGCCAAAACATGCTCACAGATTAGTAGAGTAACTAAAACAATACTAAAAGAAAATGAAAGTGAAAGATGCAAGACAGACAGTTGAAAGCATTAGATATTTAGTATCCAGTACCACCAGGTAATAACATGCACATATTGAATATTTTGAGGTAGCCAGGGTGTTCCGCACCAGGTTATAAATATGTTCGCAAATGATGTATGATATTTATATGTTGGTTCCGTGTAAATCAGTATGTGCTTCGTCACACGATTTAATGGTGTTTTGAATAAAATAACCATCTTTTGCATTCCGTTTAATGCTAAAAGTCTTTATTTTAGCAGATCACTCAGCCCTTAAGATCACTCGATGTGCTTATATAGTTTTCTGCCTTTCTACTTAGGAATATTGCAAAGCGCCAACTCGGCTGCATCAGATAGGGACTATAAGAAACACTATATGAGCACGTCGAATTAATAGTAATCTTGGGTTAAAATAAATATGACTGTAATGTATATTCGAAACTGATGTAAAGCGGTTTGAGCAGTTGCTTCAACTGAAAAGTCGCTACATAAAAACCCACCATTATTATTAACTAAATGGAGTAAAATTTGGCGCTTGCTGAATTCTCTAGAGTCAATGGAAAGTATTATTAATCAGTAAGAACATAGTGCTAAAAGCTAAAGATTATTGTCATAGGTTGTTACTACTTTAATGCCTACAAATTACAAACAATTTTGAAATTATTGAAATGTTAAACATATTTAATTTCGGAAACACCAATTAGATTAAAGGACAGTCGATAGGTTTAAAGAATATCCATTCTAATTGTTAATAAACTGGTAAGTAATCAAATTACTTTTACGTATCAGGAATAGATTTACCGTTCACGTCTCCAACCATATAATAGTCTGCCTGAAAACATCCGCAGCTACAGTTAACTGCCGTTAGATCCCAAACGTCTTGCTAAGCGAAATTAAAGTCAAAATGTGACGCACAATTAGGGAAAGAAACATGATTTGTATTTTAAAATGTGGATTTTATGGCATTTATTCTACAAGAGTTTTGTCACTTAAAAAGAAGTTTACAAATTTCACAAATTTTAATGTACAATGGATTCAAGTTTATATAGGAAAATGTTTATATTAAAATAGAATAACATACAATAAGTAAATTATTTTGAACTTTCTGCACAACAACAAAAAATGGACAGAAAGGAAATATCTTCAGTTTGGCTTTTAGAGATTGCATGTAGATATTAGATAATTCAAGATACCATTGAAAAAGAAATTGATTGAATGTGATTTTTACATTATTTATAATACACACAAAAATTTGTTCAACTTGCGATAATATTAATAAAACACATATAAAACACAATAAAAAAGGACATACATTCGTAGCACAAGCTTCGTCACCGGAAGTTTTCAAGTCTTCGTAAGTATCATTAACCATATTATAGTGAGACTCACAGCTGAAACACTCGACCATACCATCTAAAACATTTTGCAAGTATAAAAAATGAAAACCTGAGCTGACAATATGTATTTATATAATAATGATAAAACCATGGTAGCGGTGATGTTGATTTATCCGATCTGGTTTCAGGTTTTTCATTCAATGATTTGGTATCAATGTATTCTCTTACAAATTAGACGTGCAGAACCAAACAGAGCGCGTACATTAATTCAATATAGGTACTTTTTTGCGAAATTTTAATTTTAAAGACATACTGACAGGCACTGCTTGATTCAGCATAAAGCTGGCCACAGTTAAACCAAGCAGCATAAACATGGTCCTGAAAGGAGAAACGGCAAAAGTGCGATTTATTATCAAATATCGACATTATTATTATTATTATTATTATTATTATTATTATTATTATTATTATTATTATTATTATTATTATTATTATTAGTATTATTATTATTATTATTATTATTATTATTATTATTATTATTATTATTTTCTGGTTTTAAACACCCTTCTATGCACAGATCTGTTATTAATCATTCGTTTACGCATTTATTATCACATCATTATTATGCTACATTTGAATCATTTGAACTAAAGCACAAACTTTTTAGTTCTACTCAGCATTTCAATAACGTTCATTTTCTGGTTTTAAATACCCTTTTATGCACATATTTGTTATAAAAGTTCTTAGTAGTATGGTATTTATATGTTTATTATTATCATTATTTTATCATATTTGAATCATCTGAATGAAAGCACAAGCTTTGTTTAAGTTCTACGCAGCACTGTTAATCACAATAACTTTGCAAGTTAATCCCAAAATAGAGAAGAAAGACAAAACAATAAGTTTTAAAACAGCTGTTCTGTGGTGATAGCTTGTGGTCATATTCAGAAATGCTATGTTGTGCTTAAGATTTCTCACTAAAACATGGGCCAACCTGAAGACTTTGATGGAGCATCGAAGACAACGAACGCGAAATAACTTTCTATTAACACCATTTTAGAAGATGAAAATTCAAGAAAGTACAAGCGCTCTGAGTCATTTCATTAAGGGGTTTCACTAGAGGAATCCTAAGTAGTATGACTTTGTTTCTTTTCAATTGAAACCCTTCGACCAGAAGCGTTGTTTTCAAATGCGTTTGGCACATAGATTTTATCATATGGTTAGGGCGCCGTACATAGCGAAACGAAGGGCGCGTTTATACGTTTCGCACTCCTGTTCATCACGCCTGTCCCATTTATCGCCTGTGTATTTTGCTGTCTTGTCAATGTAGAGTTCAGGGAAAACAAATCTTGATTTGATGTTAAGAGCCAACAATAATCCATCACTTCTCTCCATGCCACATTTCTCTCCATGTCGTTTCATTAAGAAATACTTCAGTGAAAAATGCAATGGTGAATTATAACAGAGATTCCCGATTTTTCTTCTTGTTTTATTTTTGCTTCTTTTCATCTTTTTTTTTTGGCCTTTGTGCTTTTAGTGAGTAGGTCGATCAAATTTAATCATTTTACATTAAAGAGACTTTTGCACCCTACGATATGTCATATGAAAAACAACAACATGAAACTTGAAAAACGTATTTGTTGCTCCCTCATCCGGAGGTTTAGGTTTCTTATTGAGAAGTAACTGATAAAGACATTTACAAAAAACATTCAAATTTATTACATTTAACCTGGCCTCACGTTTATGCTTGGAAAATTAAAAAAGTCAATTCATCTTGTTAATCTGTCATCTGGCTTGACGTCATCTGTGTTGTGGGAATATGCCCATTTCACTTTAAACTTGCAAGCCATTGAGTCGAGTCGCTATTTCAGTTAAAATTAATGTGTATTCCTTCAAACGATATACATTTTTAATTTCTAAGTGGCTAAATTTGTGAAAATGTAAAGAATCAATTAATTAAAATTAGAAAAATCAATTAATTAAAATTAGAAAAATCAATTAATTAAAATTAGAAAAATAGAAAAATGTAATTGATACTGACAGCCAAGAGTTACTGGTCATTACGAAATCTATAACCAATGGCTTGACTCTTTACTCGTCCGTCTGTAATAACTGTAAAGGCAGCTATTATTTATATCGGACGATTCGCTATTTTGGCCAATCTGGCAAATGAAAAATTGGTTTTTCCTTCATACCTAATCCCACAATTTTTCAAATTATTTGACATTTGACATAAGGTCTACGAAGGCCTTGAAATGTTTTGTAAATTATAATGTAATTGGCATGCTCCCAGCAGGCAAAATGACGTCTTTAAGACGTCTATAAGACGTAATTTTCGGACCAACCTGACGTCTTTAAGACGTCTAAAAAAGGTGGATTTTGCAACGAAAACGGACGTCCTTTTTGAGACGTAAAAAAGACGTCGTCTTAAGACGTAAAAAAAGATGCCCTGTTTTGACGTAAAAAAGACGTCGTTTTTTACGTCTTTAAGACGTCTATAAAAGGTCAATTTTGCAACAAAAAAGGACGACTTTTCGGGGACGTGAAAAGACGTAGTTTTCGGACGTATTTACGACATCTGGAAAAGGTCGATCCAATTTTTTTCTGAGTCTGTTGTCAATTTTATAGACGTCTGTTTGGGCAAATGAAACTAGATTAAACACAAAAAATATAATATTTTGTTGCTCTATACAATTGTATTGCTTCATTATAAAATCAACGCATTGAATACACAATCACAACAACGCTTCAGCAATAATAATCTTGTCCTTGAAGCTAACCTGAATCATTATTCTTTTACCCGAACACGCAAATACATAAGAAATGCACGCTGCTATCTTACGAAATGCGCAGTAAATCACAAAGTGCGCTGTGAAAAAGCGCTGAATCACAAATCGCAGTGAAGAAAGCGCGCCGAATCACAAAGCGCGCTGAACAAAGTTCTTGGTAGTCCGAACTATTTTTAGTGTGCCGAATAGTTCATTGTTTCACTGTGGCAGTGCGTACTCCAAACGGACGGATGGACGGGCAGACACACGGATCAGCCTCAAAGAAAGACGTTGCATCCGTTCATTTCGCCAAAATGAACCTTGAAACTGCCTAAAAAATATAGATTCATAAATACATATACTCAATTTAATTCGCTTGACATGCACTTTAAATAAACAACCAAAACCATTCAATTTAAGTGACTTGTCGCTGTCATTCCAGCTAAATAATACGACAGAATCTGTGATTATGTTTATAACAATAAGAGTAATTTATTATTGATTAATATCTCATAAATCCCATTAAACAATAAGGCATTGGAGTAGTTTATTGCTACAAATCAATATCAAATCACGTAAAGTTATTTTATTTACCGCATTAAGGCCTCCTCAGATTCATTTGACAGGCCCAGTACCCAGGACAGCCATAGAAAAACCTGAAATATACATAATAAGCCTTATCACACTGCGGGTGTTTCGAATAAAATTCGAAAAATTTGGAATTTCGACTGCAAGGCAACCGGATAAAAATGAAAGAAACGACAGAAGAATTATAGCAAAAACAGTTCATAATCAGAACATAAAAGAAACTGGAACTTAAAACTATTTGCAAAAACTTTTTATAAATTTTTAAAATAGCATGCTCTTGGTGTAAGAGAACTTTGACATTTAGGCGAACTCTCTCTCTCTACCCTTTCTTTCATTTTTATATTCAGTTATAGTTTGTATTCGAAGCACAGAATTTTTGTGCATTTTATTCGGAACACCATACAAAATGTGATTTGGCTTATACCGGTAACAGACCGTATCACTGCTGATGAAATGTATTATAATTTTATTGCCATTTACTTCGCCTCAACAAAACGGTCCGACAAAACTGCTGACAAACCTGTCAGGTAAAACAAAACTGTTAGAGAAATATTTTATTTTGTCGTTTACCTACAATCACATATTATCGCCCATTTAGAGCGCTGATTTCAAAATCCACTTTACATGACATAATAAGCAAACACATCAAACCATTTATATTAAAGCCAGTAATAAACCTTACCTTTTAAACTGACATTAAAATCCCAATTCCTTAAAATATAAGTAAAAAATGGAATCCATGATGTCGGTAAATAACCGCCTTGTGTTCAACCGGACAACGTTGTTGTAAAACAGCTGACCTCTGATGAGCTCTGTCTCCTATGTATACGTTGTTGCTCAACAGCCAACCTCTACTGCGGTTTGGATTTTTGGGGAAAACACCTTTTTGGCAGAGCTACTGGGATTCCGCGGAAAATAGTCTTTATAACACACACACACACACACACACACACACACACACACACACACACACACACACACACACACACACACACACACACACACACACACACACACACACACACACACACACACACACACACACACACACACACACAGATATATATATATTTATGTTGTACATAATTAATATCGGAATCTCATTTGCACTCCAGTAATTTGCGAGCGTTTTGTTATTTTGATAGATTTTTAGTTTTATTATTTTTCTCTTGTATATATTATATATTGCATAAAATAGGCATTATCGAGACCGCCTTAAAATTTAGACTTAACAACTAATATTATATATCCAAAGATTATTTTTTTTAGTTTATGCCTGATTTTATATCTTAAATATTGACTTTCAATCATAATTTCCCAAAAATTCAAATATATTCATAAGCAAATTTAAAAAGTATGCAAATATATGTGGTCCCGCTAATATATATTTAACAAGACTGGAAATACTAACCCTTGGTGTATTTTACAGAATTTCGATCTGTAACCTCTTAAAATCTTGTTTTTACTGGCGTTAGAACTGAAAATATATATTTATCATTGGATAAAACAAGCACGGAAGGCAACCTTGCATTGTAGAGCTTATTTTGTGTCCTCTTTACGATGTGACCAAAATAGGACCTTTTTGGACTTGCCGAATATCCATATATGGTCTCAATTATGTCGCGACCAAAGTGGGACCTTTTTGGGATTTTTTAAATGTCTTGATTTGGTCTGAATCACGTCGTGACCATATTGGGACCTTTTTCAGACCATATTTTACGTCTTTTGCCTGCTGGGCTAACATTATTTTTAAGCCCTCAAGCTGATGATTTTGGTCTCCCAAGTCTAACTTTTGCTACTCACAGCGAAATTGTCCTGGTTTTATCTGAAAGGCTTAATTTCACTAATGATCCATTTCAGAGACATGTAAATTGCCTCAAAATGTTGTTTTAATAAAATTTAATATACAAATGCAAAAACTTGAATAAATAAAGTCAGCATTGTGTACTCACATTTTAAGTAGTTTGAGCAGGGTAAAACTTCAATCACACTTTTCGCAACTGTTTTGTTTTTGCAAAACATTAGTCGTAGATGAACATATATACATTGTCATGATATATATTATACATCGTGTGTTCTACAGCAGCTTTGATTCAACTACATTGCAACAAAACAGACAAGCAAACACTTTGTGCAGTGAGCTATTATGTAACAGGGCACGATGCATTTCTTGAAGTTAAACAATGGACTCAATATCAATTTCGAAAAGGACATGTTTCATTTCCCTTTATGTGCTTAATGTTCTAAGAAAAGGCTGCATTTACGGTTTTACGGTTAAAGCAAAACAACGCCAGATGCTGAAAGCCATTATAATTGTCACTATTTCAACGTCACTTATTCTTTATATTGAGTCTGATGATTCAATTACCTATATGTAAATGAGTCATGATCCTGTTCTCAGATATGCAGATTTAGAATTGATCACGTTATTCAGTTATTTATTTTATTCTTATTCTTATTTTTCTTCTTATTATTGTTATTATTATTATTATTATTATTATTATTATTATTACCAGTACAATTGTTACCATTATTATTGTTTTTGCTATTTATGAATCATTTTAACAGAAGTTTGATTTAGTATGTTGCACAGATTGGGTAAGATCTGAAAAATTTCAAGGGCCTTAGAAATATGAATGAACAGACTTCATTCTCTGGTCTTAAGCATCCTTTTGTGCACATTTTTCTCCTTCATAATTTCTTTTATAGGTTTACCATTATCATTATTACATTATATTTGAATCACTGAATAAACTCACATTTTTATTTAAGTTCTATTCGGCGTTGTTAATCACAATGTTTCAGTTATTTCAATAACTTTGCAAGGTATTCCCAATAGAGAATAAAGACAAAACAATAAGTTAAAAAATGAAAGCGATGTGGTTGTGACAGCTTGCTATCATATTCAGAGCGTTATTGTCCCAAAGATTTCTGAAATAACTCATGGTCTAACCTTAAGGCTTTGAATGAACATCACACAGTATTACTTCATTGAACAACTGTCATTTTACGCCGTTTTAGCAGTGAAAATGTATCAACCACTCAAAGTCAGATACAAGAAATTGGAGGTCCTGTTTTACTCGGAATTTCTCACTATTCATACATTTATAATTTATAAAACATGTAAATTGTGATGTGATATTAAGTTTTTTTTAGCGTTCCGGAGTATTTCTCGCAATGACCCTATGGCTTCGATATTTAAAAACCCAAAAGTGCTTTAAGTGTTTCGCCTGCCCCCCCCCCTCTACCAAAGGCAGATCACTACCTCATAGCTACTGCCGCTACCCCTGGCTACCACCGCTACCCCTTGCTACTACCGTTACCTATAACCCACCACCTTGATTATTACCGCCACCACATACCCGCCATCAGTTAACACCCTCGCCACCTCTACTTCGCCACCCAAGCCGCCAAAGCCTTTTGACTCTCCTGATGCTAAACATAGCAAGAGCTGCTGTTTCATCCGTTTTGAGTTAAAGATAAAAAGAAATGATTGACAAAAGCAGAAAAACTCAAGCAACAGATTTATTCAGCCCCTTATTCCTTTCTGGCCACCAGACAAAGTATAGCGACATGGTCTGAGACAAATTACAGAGACAGCCTATGAGACAAAGTATTGCGACATGCTAGGCGACAAAGCATAACGACATGGTCTGAGACAAAGTATAGCGAAATGCTATGAAATAAATTATAGCGAAATGCTTTGATACATCCTGTAACGACATGGTCTGAGGCAAAATGTAGCAACAAGCTATGAGACAAGGTATAGCGACATGTTCTAAGACAAAATATAGCCACATGGGCTGAGACAAAATATAGCGACATGCTATGAGATCTACCCCTGTGTCCTGTTGCTGCTGTTAAAGGTGAGAAGTTTCAATACACATTGACAAGACAACCTTCTTAGTTCCAGTCCCCCAAGTCACGTAATCGGTGAGGATGCAATATGCTGGATGACGCAACATTTACTGACAGTTTCACACCTTTCCTCCCCTGACCCATCTTCCCCCAATCCCCACTCGCACGTTCATGTATTTCACTCCTTCCCCCTTCTCACCCCTATTCCTTCGCACAATCAATCAGCACGTTGGGTTACAATATACTAGATGACACAGCAAGTTTATTATTATTATTATTATTATTATTATTATTATAATTATTATTATTATTATTATTATCTTAGAAAAAGCCATATCAGTATGGATTTTGAAAAACCCATATCTATCCGCATCATTTCTGGCAAAGAAGATTCGCGTGATGATGCAACAGATATTCTCCACATCAGAGTGAAAGAATTAATGCCGTCGTCAGTGCTCTTAACACTCTGCATGATGTTGCTTTTGAAAAATGTTGATAAGAATACCATCACAGGATATTGCCAAATCAATGCTATAAAGATATCAAAAGGCACAACAGAGAAGCTAGTTACCTCAGTGAAACAGACTGGCCTGGACATCCACGCTTTGACACATCATTTTTCTCTCTATTGAAAGCAGTGTAGAGTGGTAAAGAAATATGGGTAGCAAAATACTAAAGCTTCCGGTTGAGGTTACAGGCACCTAACGATATCCTGATGCGTAGCGCAATCCAGCTCGAGCTGCATCCCCTATCGTCTAACATATAGTAGCTGTAGAATAGGAGTAGAATACTTCCTCTTCTGGTTCTAGTTATCCACACGTAAAATTATCCAGTCTTGGAAAGTTATCCTCCGCAAGTGTCATCTTGTAAGCTAGTAACGTCCACCCCTATCTCGCGCAGGCAAAACAAATTTGAAGAAAAGGGGGCAAAGAAACACTTTCTTTCACTAACGCCACCACATTGAACCCGGTGCTCCTGCTCTTCCTAAAGGAGTCGTCTCTGTACACTATGCTATTTAGTATCCGTCTAGCAATTTGGAAACATAAGGTGCTTCAGATATCGTTTTTAAGCCTAATACTTAGTTACTGCATAGGTACCATGTATGGCCAATTGTGTTCTTCCTTTGTGAAGTAAGAACAAGTGGGAAAAATGACCATGGCTTTGGCCATTGTGTTTATATGTTATAATTATATTAAGAAACGATTAGATAATATAGAGTAACTAATTCTTTGTTATTTGACATTTTTACCCCGAACTGATTGCATGAGGAGAAACATCATCTTTTGACACAATCCATATGGGTCACCAGCCTACACATCTGAGTGTTGTCATAAGAAATGTAGTGGTTTCGAATTTTATTTCTTTATTTCAGACTCACATATAGAGGACTGGCATCGAAAATACAGTTTATAGTCAGTTTTACTTCTTTACAAAGTCTGTACTTGCTATCTCTTTTATGGTCTATGGCATAAAGGCTGTTTTAAGCACACCAGTTATTGCCATTAGTAGAGTGGCTATTTGCGCAACAGAAGAAGCCGCGACATTGCATTGATAGACACTGTCTGAACAGGTACAGTATTCACCTTCGAAAGTATACTCGGTCATATTTGGCTGCAAACACACAAAAGCGATTTTGACGATATGCTATTATTAATTTTAAAAAATCTGCAAATCATTATGACGTATTACAAAATACATTGAAACAAAAGAATATACACAACTAAGTGGTTACAACTCTATATACTGCAAATATACGGATTTGTGAAGTTATATAATAAGGCATGTGCTCGATCAGAGTTATCTACATCTTACTTGATAGTTGGTTGCTTAAATTTACTAAAAGAGCACGGACATAATTCCGAGGCAATACGCAACCCGCGGAAACTGGCTAAAAGGGCGGGGAGTAAATTTCATTCAGCAGTGCATGATTCTTTTTCAGAATTGCCACAACAGGGTTGTTTCTCTTTAGGTTTCAAAAAGAGGTGTGGTTTCGAACTCAGCTCTCCACGTTTAGAGTTAGTTATTAAACGTCGGGCTGCATTTGGGTACCCCGGGCTGCGGCACATGTACGAAACAAGGAAACTGTTTCGTTTAAATTTATATATATGCGATAGAAATTTAGCAACAGTCGACCATACCGTCTACAACATTTTGCAAGTATGAGAAATGAAACTTTGAGTTTATCATTTGTATATTACAATGAAGGCGAGGGGAAAAAGAGCGCATGGCAGAGCAGTGGATGTCAGATCACTAAAAAAATGAAAACTTGAGGTCATAATATCTATACTAAAATAACAGAACCATGGTAGCGATGATATTGACTCATCCGAACCATCCCTCTTCAACCAAGGAACATCAAGAGCAAAACGTCTCGAAGACGAGTGGAAAAAGTGCACAGGGCTGGGGCAAAGGATTTCAGATCTCTCCAAAGCCAGGTCGGTTTTAGGTCTTTATTCATGATTTGGTGCAAGTATATTTATTCTCTAATTAATTACGCGCACATTGTTTAATGTAATGCATTTGATTTTTTTTGCGAATATTTTATCTGAAATACTTACTGGCAGACACTGCTTGATTGAACACAAAGCAGGCCAGAGTTAAAACAAACAACAAGAACATCTTCCTCAAAGGAGAAAAGTGCGATTCATTAACAAATATCAACATTGTGTTTCAATTAATCCTGCACATACCACAGGATGGAATTTTTAATCACTATTATTCTTACTATTGTTATTAATAATCATATAATTGATATAAATTCACAATTCTATTTTAACATATAGTTTATTTTTTAACATATTGCACAGATATCGTAAGTTTTGACGTTTTCTCTGCTTGTTCTTTCATTGATTTTTTTTTTTTGGATTTAAAGATTTATTGTTACCTCACATTTTAATCATTTCAATTAAAGCACAAAGCGTGAATTAATTTCTATTCCGATAAATTTAATCTGAATTTCAATTTTATCTTTTCAATTTCACCACAATAGAGAAAAAAGACAAAACAATAAGATGCAACAAGATGCAAGTAAACAGATTACATTTTCTAATTTTAGCACCCTGGTACGCACATACTTCTCTTTTATTATTTGTTCTTTTATAAGTTCATTATTATCACATATAATCTGATAATATATATATATATATATATATATATATATATATATATATATATATATATATATATATATATATATATATATATATATATATATATATATATATATATAGAGTCATAGAGATGTTGTACAAACAGCCATTATCTATTGCGGCGCGTTGTGTGAACCAAGAAAAATTGATGAAAGTAAGCAAGGCAGGAATTGACAAAAGGTACAGAATTGGCGATTGCATGCTTAAATGCAGGCAGAATTATTGAAAGTGCATAAAGCTGGCCTGTTTCGTGACGTTTCTTAACCGAGTTTTAATCCTGCAATTGAATTTACCTACAGAATGCTTTTTCAACTGATTAAAGCAATACTTTTCGATTTACGAACTTTTACGAGTTTTGTGTTTCTGGAACATACTTTCAAATGAACCGCCTTTTTAGAAACGGTATTTTTTTTATTAAGCAGTTGATATAAGCACAGCTTACTTAGAACTTCTTTGAACAATCCCTTTCCCACTTTTTGAAATTTCGTGCTCTCAGTCGTCATTAACAGCCATGAATGATATCTATATTTAGTACTCGTCACTCTCAAGATATATCTTAACCCCATTGATCTTAATATTTACACAGCGTTATAAAGGCAAATACACCCCTAGATCACATGTGTAATTTATGCCATTTATATATTTATGTGATCAGTTCACTATACAAATGAAAGATGCATCCCAGCAAATCGAGGGTTCCCACTGTTGTCTGTAAAAGTAAATATGTTCAGAAAGATATCAACTGACGATGCCCAGGGGCCGTCGGAGTAGCAGTTGCAAGTCTGTCCAGTTAGAAACAAAATTACGTGGTCTTGAAGCGTGTGTTTCTCTCAAAAATTAACCGTATTGCTCAAGAACAGTAGTTGAAATTTAAAAAACTTTATTTGTATTTTCTGTGTCTCCAAGTTTATTGTTCAACATTTCAGCTGGTTAATGGATGCCTGATTCGCTTTCATGTTTTTCTGCATTGATACGACAACAAGACTATATTGTGTTTACATTTTACATTGGTTATGCTGAGACAAAATTGTGGGAATAGATAGGGTTTCAAATTTGTTTTTAATTTTTATGTCGTATTTTTATATTTAAAATCTTCTTGCAAATATCAGCATGATACCTTTCCAATAAACGTTGACGACAGCAGGTTTTTTAAATGTTTTTGTTTTACTTTAATATTAAATATTTAAAAACTGAGACGAATTACAGAAGAGCAAATTAAATGAAGTATGAGTAATTCTCTTATTTAATGACAACTCTAATTCACCAACACATCATGTATTGAATAAATGTCAGCAAATCAAATATATAACAATATGACATATCTTCAGATATTTTATGAATACGAAAATGGGGTGCCGTCGTTATGATAGAATTCAACTTTTGCTCTCATGTCGGGGGCTTATGGGTAGTTAGTAAACAAGATAGTGTATAAATAACATGAAATATACAGAATTCCAATTTTATATATATATATATAAAAAAAACATAACAAAATTGACCTCAAAAGAGGTATATTGGCTAATTATAAAGAAAAAGTCAATAACGCCAAGCTGCATAAACAGATGGGGAAAAGATAACATCGTTTTGAACTCGTCCCAATGGAGAGAAATATTTGAAAAAACGAGATATCTGACAAAAAATGCTAAAAATACAATGATAAATTTTAAGATAATGCATAAAAATTATGCATCTGATCTCATAGTATCCAAATTTGACCCAGATATTAAACCAATCTGTGAACAATGCAATAAGAAAAATGATATTGTCCACCTTTTCGACATGTGTAGTAAGATTTACACCTTTTGGTCTTTGCTAGAAAAGTGGGTAAATAGTAACATAATAAGAGAGGGCCCAAAAATCAGTATTTGTAGAAGGAAAAAATTGCTTGGCTTATTGAAAGAAGATGTTGCAGTGAATTACCTATTTACAATTGACTTTGTACTCTTACAGGCCAGAATGTATATACACAAGAGTAATATTCATAAAGAAGATGTTTATTTTATAAATTTTCTAATGATACTTAGAAATGTTGTAATGATTGAAAAAATGACATATTCGTCAAAGCATGTAAATTTTAAATATTTAGAGGAACTGTATTGTTTGTTATAGTCCTAACCCTCAGTTACTCAGTTACTCGTTTTTTTACGTCTTATATAATCCATGATCTGTGTCGGTATATTTATTACATACTCGAAAAATGTTTGTAGAGACATTTATTTTACTACTCATTTGTATAATGTAGATAATGCTGTATGTACCAAGGACAATTTCTTACGGCGAAATAAAAAAAAAAACAAAAAAAAAACAAGATAGTGTATAAATAGCATGAAATATACAGAATTCCAATTTTATATATATATATATAACAGGAACGGGTGTCTCTTTCATATGGAATCGTTGCTGCTCTTCTTCAACAAACTAACCATCTGTACAAGGCGCCGGTTTTTATGGTGACTTAATCCGCATACACGTGCAAAGCGTCTTCAAAGCCGTTCTCCCCATGCATATGCTCCAACCCGAGGCTCCGGTGAGAAATGGAGTCTTCTTACACACGTACAGCGCATCTACAACACCTGTACTTCACGTGAAATGCCGTATTTCCTTTTCACTTACTGAATTCAAGTTCTATCGTATTTAAAGCTTCAATCTACATTTCATATATTTTATTTTGTTTAGTAATTTTCCTAAGTTTTCTGTTAAGCTTCTAAACTAAAACTAAGTCTTTCATGTATATTCTTTCCGACGTTTACAATATATTCCTTGAAATTAGGTCATGTATTGCATGGTGAAAGAATCTATCAAAAGGTCTTTTAATTTTTCACTAAAATCTTAACAAAATTTTACAGGCTCTAATTTCATCCGCATTTTAATTTGACAGTGTTAAACAATTCCACACCTTGGTTTGGCGTAGGCAGACCAGGCACGTGTGTAAATCAATAAAAAATCTCAGTGTACTTATGCAGAAATGCAGAGACGATTGATGAGATATGTGAATGGCGGAATTGACGGTACTTGAAAGTCTGGTATCAATATCTGTGTACTTTCATTTGTGTTTTAATGACAGTTCTGCTTTAGTGAAAATGGGGAGAATATCAGACACCAACTTCAGTCTGTGAAATTCTAAATGACGACTAAGAAAGGTTTAAGACCATCCGTGTTTAGCTATTAAACGTTTGGGAACAGTAGCCGCTACGAACATAACAATAATGCCATTTGACAACAGAGATTATTTTGTCATTGCTGGAATGGTTGTGGTTTGCACTATGCTGGTAAGGATTTAGTGAAGCATTAGAGCACATTAATTAAACACACATTAATTTTAAAAAATAAAATGTTCAAAAATTCTCTCTCTCTCTCTCTCTCTCTCTCTCTCTCTCTCTCTCCCTCTCTCTCTGTTCCTCTCTCTCTCTCCCTGTCTCTCTCTCTCTCTCTCTCTCTCTCTCTCTCTCTCTCTCTCGGTCTCTCTCTCTCTGGAAAGGAAATAAATATTTTTAAAATCCATAAATGAGATATGCAAACGTATCTTGCATTCGATGATGTTAAACTGGATTAAAGTTAGACAATAATTAAACTTATTATGTGTTTCAAAAATTGCAGTGGCAAATAAGGAGTGAAATAAAATATCGCCACTGTCAAGAGGAGAACAAACGTCTGAAATCTAATGGTATATTATTGTTTTTCAAAATTAAACTAAATCGGTAATGTAAAATGTAATGTTAAAGAAACGGCTTCTCAAGGGATTCCTAATGTTGTCAGTATTATCAATATGCCATAAAAATACAAATAGACTGTTTTCGCTACCGAGTAGCGAAATTTACAATTTTGGGTCACAAAAAATTCTGAATTCTTAACGTCCTACACATCGCCTTTAAGGCCCAAAGGGTCCGAAAAATAAGCTCAATATCGCTCTATGTCTAACCGTTTTCAAGATAATGGTCAACTTCTTGTTTTTGGCTTTGACCATGGTCGACGAGGTCAAGGTCACCGAAGTTCCTCTTGCATATGGTCTATTATCCCGAAGGGTAAAAGAAGCTCAGAATCGCTCTGTCTCTATTCGTTTTAGAGATAATGGTAAAATTCCGGTTTTTGAATTTGACCATGGCCGAGGAGGTCAAGGTCACCGAGTTACTTCTTAGATATCGTCTTTCAGGCCAAAAGGGTCGAAAATAAGCTCATATTCGCCATTTTTGAGATAATGGCCCACTTCCGGTTTTTTATATTGACCATGGCCGAGGATCTCAATCGTTCTCTATGCCTCTCATGGCTATAAAAGTGTGGATTTTACGGCGTCTAATCAGCCTCTATCAGTGAGCCAAATTTCAGCTCTCTTTAGCAATTTGGAATAACCCAAACGCTGCAGCCAACTTAAACTGGCATACACATGTTCTGATGGCGTTCATTGAGAGGTGGGCGATCCATACACCGAGACTGATATCATGCAAGTTTAAAATACTGCTCTCCGCTCCTTGCGTCCTGTTTGGCAAATTTGTTGTGTCGTTTTTTAATTGAAAAATTACGCGAATTAAAATAATACATGAGGATTAACTAGACGTACTGAACTTTATAATATCCAAATTTCATCTTTCTGGCCCTAGTGGCCTCTGACCATTTCCACGGACAAACTAACAAAAACGGAAAAACCTGCCACAACTGCAGCTAAAATGTTCGCACAAATCCAATACACTAGGGGATTTTGGCAAATCCCCAAGTGTAATTACTTGTGAGATATAATTAGTATTGTTTAAAGCTGCCTGCCTGCACATATTGATATAAGTAGTTGTAGATGATGTTCTTAAAGGACAGATAATAGTCTTAAAACAATACCATCTGAGCATGGACGCAATAAGAAAGAGACCGATTCTGTGTAGGAAATAGCAATAAAAATTAGGGTAAAAATAAAGCTGCATGGAATAAAATGAGGGCATCATAACTGGGTCGTTACACAGTATTTTATTAATCATTGTCCTACTTTGAAATGAATTTTTGCCAAGACGGTCAATCATACTTGTAAAAGGAAGTGAGCCAGGCCATTTCGTCAAAAATAATTGGAATAAAAACAAGAATATTATGAATATTTTCTTTCTGATTTAAACTGCGCGTATAGTCTTGGTTAAATAGGGCAGGAACGCGAGTTGCTGAGTGGAATAGGTGATAGCTGCCTTACAGCGTCAAGTTCCTGGCCATCGAGCTTTAAATGGGGAAACCACGGGCCTGAGAATTCAAGACTACATAATCAACCAAATATAGGTAGCCATATTGGGGCGTGGCAAGCCGGCCGGGATAACTTCATTCAGTATATCCAAGTCGATTTAGTCAGAGAATATTATATTAGTAAAGTTGCAATACAAGGCAGACCAATGCATTTTAATCAGTGGGTGACCCGATTTCGACTTGGCTTTATGACATCGTTAAATGATGATTTTAACATATTGAAAAACACAGATGGAGATGAAATTGAGTTCGGTGGCAGTTATGATAGAGACACTGTAATAGAACATGTTTTACCATGGGAGGTGAAGGCTCGATTCGTGCGCCTTTATCCCCGTGGTTGTAATGAGCACATCTCGTTGAGGTGGGGACTGTACGGAACACCTGCCATTGAACATAATTAAACTCAGTTGTATATGTCTTCGTATCTTGCAGAGGTAATATTCTCCAGTTTATGACTCACGTTGCATTTAGTGAGATATTCCAGTGCAAATACCCTTCCGTTGGTCTAAATATATGTAAATAGGTCTACATAGATGTAAATTTTTCTACATAGGATGCCTTTGCAAAGTTTGCTATAAATATATTGCCATGGAGGCAAATAGCACATATGTTCAAAAAGAATTTCATTTACGCACGTGTGAAATTTACAGTTTAAATTAGATGCTGGGAAAGTGAAGGATGAGTTTGATAGGCTTTTTACTTAAATTTAACTGCTTATTCATAAAGATTTATATTAAAGTAGCAGGATATCGCTGAATAAGCATCTTTAAAATTATATATAAATCTGTTGTATATCTTTTATTTAAGCAGATATTGAGAAAGATGTGCAGCTTGAAAAGCGATTTTATGGGATATTTTGTTTACAATTTATTATTATGAATACTTCTGCATATATTTCTTTTTTGTGCATCGACTTTGAGTAAATGCGAAATTTTAGCAGCTTAAAATTAAACATTGTTGGAAATACATTGACGGCTAATTTTGATGTAAATTGAAACATCAGGTATAACACAGTTAAGCTCCCAATAGAATAAGCAACTTTCTATAGATTTGCAAAACTTACCCAATTTTACTAACATTTTAGAAAGTGAAATCAGTCTCGGCACACAGCAGCCTATTGTTTGTAAACAATGATTTAATAGGTGACCATACATATCAATGGAATTTGAAGAGATAACATGAACAATAAAATGAAGAAGAATTAATATCCTGTGAAACACAACTGAAACTCATTTTAGCTCGAGTTCTCTACACAAAAGGTTGTTTCCTATATTATGTCTGACTTTGTATATACATTTGCTTATATGTAGATTTTGGTGTAGTATGCTCACCTATGCATATGATAAAATAAGCTCAGCATGGCTTGGTTACAGGTTTTGATTATGTACACAATCCTTTTAAAATTCTATACGGCACTGTTTGTTTGGGTGAAAGTTATGATTAGGTGATCACCGATAGTGTGTGCACAGACTGATTACTTTCTGTGAATGAACACGACCCGTGGTGAATTGGAGCAATATTTTATCGAATATTTTGCAGTAAATTTCCAAAGCTAAGAGCATGACTATAAACTTCAGAGAAAAGGCATGTCTTTTCTGAATCGTCACACGACGCACATTAAGCGGCATATATTTACGAAAATAAAAAGAAGTTATAATGCAATTATCAGTAAGTTCGTCTTAGTCAAGTGTAAAATATTAAATTTCAAGTACAGTGAAATGCTTAAGCTATACGTAATGCATTCACTGTACATATTTAAAGTGTAAATTCATAGGAACAAACTATGAAACCCAGTAAGCCCACCGTATTGATTTCAGTGATTGGTTTTTTTTGTAGAAGATATATATCGATAAATTTGTCGGGATTACAACCGTAAATCAAGTTTTCAGGTATATTCCGAGGTGTATTTAAAAGCTTCTAGCAAGCATAATAATGGCAGGTTTAAGTAGAATTCAACATAAAACAGGAGAGTCGATTTATAGAACAGTGAAATAAATGTTTCAAACAGTTTAATAATTACGTAGTTACTATTCATATTTCCCAATGTGGAAGACCTGTATGGACACTGAGTAACATTAAATTTGTTTTTAAAAATAATATTATTTTATTTAAATAGCATGTTACATGTGAATGCTCATGAACGTTTGGAAATGGTATTATGAGATACTGAGCTTGCATAGACTGTAGCGAAAGTGATGCCTTCTGCCTAACTTAATCGTGTAAGAAGTTGTTACGCGCAAGTGTTGTAGTGATTGCCACGCCACCGGTACTCATTAATATATATATATATATATATATATATATATATATATATATATATATATATATATATATATATATATATATATGTGTGTGTGTGTGTGTGTGTGTGTGTG
The DNA here is from genome assembly GCA_949752745.1 of Protula sp. h YS-2021. NCBI lineage: Eukaryota > Metazoa > Annelida > Polychaeta > Sabellida > Serpulidae > Protula > Protula sp. h YS-2021. Next base: position 109,359,540 of record OX457024.1, read on the forward strand.
ATTTTCATATCATCTCGATTCTGGGTGCGTGTAAACTAACTGAAAGTTGTGGGGCTCTTTAAATTCATTTTAAGGTACTGTGGGAACAATGGTCAAAATAAAGAGTTTCAAGTGGAAGGAAAATTAAACGAAAACAGTGTGAACCGCTTAATGGCTGAATAGTGATCAGATTTCTTCCTGAAAAAAGTGTGCATTTTAATTTGGCTTTGAGTCGGTCCTACCTGAACAAGACAATTCTAAACCGTATGATAATAGAAACACAACATGGTCAAGAGCAAAGTACACAGAAATTCGTCCCTTACTGAAACTGCACATTGACCTAACCCTACATGTTTAGTCAACATTCACTTTTCACTTCGGGATGTATATCCCTGTACTTTTCTTTTGACCATGTATTTTTCTTTTGACCCTATTCCTATTATATTTCTAACCAGAAATAATAAGAAAGACCAAGTGTATACATATACATAAAATTACAAGTTTGGTTGCAATTACAACTTTAATTAATTAAATCTTGTTAACATTTAAAAGCATTTTGCACCCTTGTATGGCGCATGACAAAACAACATGAAAATTCAAAAACTTATTGGTGTTTGCCTCGTCCATAGGTTAAGGTTCCTTACTGAGTTGTGAAAATTTCAAACATCACAGCAACAACAACAACAAAAAATACTTTTAATCTGAATGACGTTCTTACATAGAAAATTGGTCAAGTTAATCTTCTTATTACCCTGTAATCTGGTGTAACGTCATCTTTGCTGTAGGAATATAGCGATTTCATTGTCTGTATTCCAGCAGATTAGATACTATTTTAGTTCCCTTACTGTTACTGCCTTTTCTTATTTGTTGAAAGGAAATATTGTTTTTGCGTATTTAAATGATAAAATTTTTGTAGAATTGAAAGAAGCGATCGATTTATTATTCTGTCGATATCTTCACTCTGCATCCCTATAATACCATTGCTTGATTTCCGGAAATATGATTAGGTTGCAAGATTATACGCCAATGTGGACATAATTGGAAAAATAGATAAAATGTAATTGATACTTGGGTCATTGTAATTGCTTTACCAGCCATTGCAAAAAGCTTTTAAGTTTTTCTTCCCTTCCCCCTTTTCTCTTTTTTCTTCGTGGTTTGGTTTCTGTCATTCACCAGCGGTTAATTTTCACGGAACCGCAAGGGCTATTAATTTGAAACCTGTTAGCCTATGTCAAAATCGCCGCATTATGATATCATGAAATTTAAAGTGATATATTTCAAAAAAAGGTAGGTATTTACTCTACAGCATTGTAGAGTAAATACGTGATAAGCCTGCCTTTATACGCAATCTTGCCGACCCACTTTTGACGCGTGACACCACAATGACGTTTTACTTATTTTATATTTTAGATTATTTTGTGCCTGATTTGAGTTTCAGATTCTTTGACGTCATAAACACAGTGCTGTACTAACAAAAACAGTAACAAATGCGTTGTTCCGAGGTACATATCGCTTAGTTCAAAACGAATAGCGGTTTATATTGGCTGTAGTTCTGTCTGACAGCGTAAAACAGTTGTGTTTATCAAGACTTTTGTGTTTTGTGGCGTTTAATCAAAGTGTTTTAAGGAAGTTGTATTTACAGTGAATTTCGTGAGGTTTAAGCCCATGTGATCCACTTCCTTGTGGGCTACACCCAATGCTTGGACTGTAAGATTTAGTTCTATACTGATTCTCTAAATTCTCCATTGGATTGCAATAAAATTTGATAGAAACATGATCCACAGGGGTGGAAAAAAGGCATGATATTATTTACGTATTGTGATTCGCCATTTTAACCAATCTGACAAATGAAAATCCGTTTTCTATCATAGGTCATCCTACAACTTTCTCAAATTATTTGACATTTCGTTGAAAGGGTAATCAAGGTATTGCAATTTTCTGTACGTTTTCATGCAATTGGTATCCTAACAATATTGTCAGCCCTTAGGATAGCGATTTCGGTGTCCTAATTTTGCTACTCATAGCAGAATTTCTTAGTTTTATTTGAAATGCTTAATCCCCTAATGATCCGTTTTAGAGACAAGTAAATTGCCTCAAGGTTATTGTTTTTATTAAACTTTAAAAAACACCAAACAAATACTTGCAAAGCATAAGCCTTAAATGAAGTCATATGATATTGTCCTGACATATACTATAACAGTGTATGATGTATAGGAGCTTTGATGCAACTATTATGCAACAAAACAGAACAAACAAACACTTTGTGCAGTGAGCGCGAAGCAAAGTATTTGAAATGAAACAAAGGACTCTATATGAAGCTCGATTGAAAAGGACAAGTTTCATTTTCCTTTATGTGCTACTTGTTCTAAGAAAATATTGTATTTAAGCTGTAAGAAAAACAACGCTATCCTGCGCCAACGTTTCACCGAGTACAGATCAGTTTCAATAAATTCGCGCAACAAGGAGACGAGATTTGAAGCAAAGTAAATGCTTTGGGGTTAATGGTTCCTGCGCTGTCAAGTCACTTATATTTTCAAGGAACTACCGGCTGCCAGAAAACATGGTCTTAATTTCGGCAAAGAAGGTTCAAAGCAATTCGTCACCAGGCATATGACTAGTTTGACACAGGAGATTATTAATTATTGAACGCACTGACTGAATGACTGAATGAGCCCCTGGAAGGTTAAACCGAAACCCGAAGTCTGCTCCAATATTGAGTAAAACTTCTCGAACCCTTTCATTCTGAATCTCTGTGCAAGCTTCTACCGATCTGGTCCTCACAAAGTTAGTGCCTTGGTTTGATTGGCCACGGTAAGACACAAATCGACCTATGCGTTGATGAATGAAGATGTCATTCGAGAGTTTGCTGTTTCTAAGTGAACAGCACGTGAGACAAGACATATAAACAAAAAAAACAGCGTTTCAGTTCTACGCCTACGCTCGTGAATGGGGCCACATTTTCCAATCGATCGGTTGGTAGGTCTGCCATTTTTTGACTGACAGGCGAAATCACAGTTTTCTGCCAATCACGCACGAATTGATTTGCGATGCCTCTGCCTGACAAACAACAGTTATCCAATAACCACATCTGCATAGTTAACCCTCTGATAAAATAGTACACTCTTTCGTGGCAGTGCAGAATCACAAGTCGAGTAAAGTGGTGTGCCTTTGGAAGTAATATCGGGTGTTTTCAACCGTCTGGCAGGGGAACAGGCCCAAACCCCCCGACCGAAACCCTCCCCCCGGCCCTAACCCCCCCCCCGTCAACCCCCCCCCCCCCGACTAAACCCCCCCCCGACCCAAAACCCCCCGGTTCTCAGGTCTATTTTATATTTTGTAATTGCGATACATCGTCGTTGTTAATTACACTTCAAATGCCCATTGAAGAGACCACACAGCGTTTAAAATTGCAATTTCCTAACCTCTGAAGGAATTGATTATCACTATAAAAGAAACTTCATACATCTATATTGATGATAGCACTCAGTTTTTGAAATTGCAAATGATCTTACGATTGATGAGTGTGTACACATTAAAAATTGCAATTCATATGCCGGTTGCGAGATCAGTCGAGTTTACAAATTACAATTTCTCTTGCGGTAGATGTGACTTATATACATTGTGATTCACTTGAATGGGTAATTTAGTGACCCAGATTGCTGTGAAAAATCGTGCTACCATCATGGAATACATCACATCTGCTAAAGGGAATTCAAAGATATTGTACCAAGGGCATTTGTACGTAAAGCAAAAAAAATCTGGCAAATGGCTATGTTTCGTTCAAGTGCGAAAAGAGGCGCCAGAACAAATTAACATTACACTTTTCTTTGAGAACGGGGGGGGGGGGGGTTGGGTCGGGGGGTTTAGGGAGCCGGGGGGTTTTAGTCGGGGGGGGGGTTGACGGGGGGTATGGCCGGGGGGGTTTCGGTCGGGGGGGGTTTGGGCCTAGACTCGTCTGGCAACAAACGGCTAACGTTTGTTCACTGGGTGTTTTCTATGGGTTAGCACTAGACAAAGTGTGTGGGTCAACGGCAAACATTCTAAATTGCACAGATCGTACTAAAGCATTTTCGGCGCTTTCCAATTCCTCAGACCTTAGATACCCACACTGACCTTGGAATTCAATAGGGAAGCACCAAGTAACCACGCGTATCAACAATATCAGTAATGAGAACCTTTCAATAAGTGAAGGTCGAAGAATTGTATCGAGGTCTGTGTCGCAAAGGATTTAGCAGATTTCTGGGTCGCTCTCCTGAAGACTGTACTGAGTTCTCATACAGATTAATGGAGGTTTGCTGCAGTAATTCCGGTCCCGGTCCTTGAAGACATCTAGACGAGAGAAGCTGAGAGGCTGAACAATAGCGAGGTGCAACATCAGCTATAATTTTTCACATAATTCCATTGACTGGAATTCGTGTGTGTTTGAATAAAGCCGACTCGACTTGACTTGCCAATAATGTGAAATCACCTTGACAAATTGGCGAAATAACCGAGAACGACTAACTTTCACACCAGAACACATCAGATGACTATGGGTACTTGTACTCTTCTTTCAGTTGTAAAGCAAGTTTAACAGCCAACTCGGCTGCACATAATTCTGATCTGGAGACAGTACTAGGCCTTTCAGGTGCTACCCTAGGCTTTGCCAAGATGAGTGTATCAAACCATTCTGTCGGATATGAGAGACGACGCCAAACCCTAATAAGCTACCTTCACAAAAATTGGTGAAGCTCGGTCGAAACGAAAGTGAATGTCGGTTTAGTGCATTGCGATATCCGAAGACGGGGAAATCGCTTCAGATCATCTAGCCATACTTTCCTCTGACGCTCTAATTCAGTTGAAATGGGTTCATCCCATCCCATCGAACAGACAGCTGCTGTAAAATGCGTTTACCCAATAAAACAATAAGAGCCTCAAATCCGAGTGGATCGCACATTGACACTACAACAGACAAAAGTCCTCGATGAGTGAAAGGCTTGTCCTTGAACACATCTTCCTGCATGTTCCATTCAACACTGAGAGCCCTCTCTGCAAACCATCAAAGTTAAGACTAGCCTCTCGCAAACCGTCAGCAAGACACGTAGAGTCCATCGAATAGCATCGGCATTTAATCAAAGCCATCAGGTGACTGCACAATGTTGCGACTTATTCTGTTGAGAAATGTCCTATCGCTTTGAAAATCCGGTTAAAGTGCTCTAAGTATGTCTCTTGATGAGAATATTTAATTCGAGCGACTATCAACCGCAAAGATGCACATTCTTATCAGTGAGACACATCGTGGTCATAATGAAATAGCTGATTGGGAACGTATAATTGGTCAATAATACCAATAATTCCCCAGTCCAAATTCGTACGTTGAGCAAATGGACCCGAGGACTCAGGACAAACAATGACCTCACGAGGCATCAGAGCCTGAGAACAGAGAAACGTCTCAGTCCGCTACAGGCCTCAGTTTCTTTGCTACAGCCTGCAACTCTGGCCATTTTTGTGTAATGGAGACACGTAGGATGTGCAATTTGTCAACCCACGTGGTTTTACAAGAGAACAGTTGAGGCTGGTTTATCATCATGCTAGACCCTACACCACCCACTGTCAGGTTACTTATCTTGCTAAGTTCGCTGGAGGAGTGTGAGGAACTCAACGAAAAGGTATATCTGAGGGTCGGTCACCCCCAAGTGATAACATGCAGAATCTAAGACGAACGAAGCGTTTGACTGAGTGTTCAGCATGGCGTATGTAATATATTTGCAGCTAGGATTATCTTTATGAAAAAGATAATGTACTAGCATGCTGCTTAAGCAAGTAGCACCGCTGTTTGCCTGAGCCGAATACACTGCTTGTGCTGAAACGGAGGAGCTATGTATTTAGCCGTAGGATTATCAGTAATCCCACCCTGCTGGATAGGTGTGAATTTGACGAAAACGAACACCATGTAACGCAGTTGGATGTCACTTAGAGCACTCAATGCAAGTAGCTCTAGCTGGCCTGGGCGAAGACACGCTAAGGACAAGTGCTTTGACCTAATTAAGTCAGGAGAATCAGCCTCAGGCGCACCAATCAATTTGCGACACTGATTGTATCATGCGTCCCCTTGCTTTTGAAAGCGTAATGAAACTACTGGACAATCGTTGTTAGTTATAGGCGAAGCTTTCGGTTCCAAACTAGAGTCATGGCCTAGAATTCATAACAGAGATCTCATCGCAGTACGCAGATTTGCTGGTTTTCTTCATCCGCAGTGCGTCGCAGCCATGAGCAATATATCTTACTTTTCTCGATTGGTTGCTGAAGAAGTGGGGAAGTGTTGTTGCAGAATCGAGAGAAATCCATAGAGGATTCCCACCGTTCAAAGAATATACGTCGTTCCTAGTTCGCAATAGCCATATAGCCAATGACCCCGTCACCTCCATTGGTAGTGTGCGATCCAAGACCAAAACATTTATGCAACAATCAAATGGTTTAGTTTCTAAAGCGGATGTCACGAAACATGGTGATTTTAAAGTTCGCTCATTTAACACCAAATTGCAATCGGAGACTAAGAATCGAACGACTCTAACTCGAATCGGAATGAGTCAGAAAGGTCCTATTCAAACAATTGCTTGTTCCGTAAAGGGACGCATGGGGCAAATAAGTGTCGCTAATCGATTGCTGCGCCTGAGGCGGATCGTTCTGACTTAATTAGGTCAATGCACTTGTCTTTAGCGTGTCTTCGTCCAGGCAATAACTTTCGCGACTGCAAAGCTAGAGCTACTTGCATTGAATTCACATTCACACCTATCCAGCGGGGTGAGAATTCTGATAATCCTACGGTTAAATACATAGCAACCTTGACTTGCATAAGGTCTTCTCAACCTCAAAGGAAGTTTTGAGATCAATAGATTCTACGTGTCTTGCTGACGGTTCTCGAGACGCTAGTCTTAACTTTGATGGTTTGAAAATAGGACTCTCAGTGTTGAATGGAACATGCAGGAAGATGTGTTCTTCTTTAACATCGATGCCAAAGACAAGCTTTTCACTCATCGAGGACTTTTGTCTGTTGTAGTGTCAATGTGCAATCCACTCGGTTTTGGATGGGATGAACCCATTTCAACAGAATTAGGGCGTCAGTGGCAAGCATGGCTAGAGGATCTCAAACAACTTCCTTGTCTTCGGATACCGCAATGCACTAGCCCGCAATTCACTTTCGTTTCGGCCGAGTTTCACCAAATTTTGTGAAGGTAGCTTACTAGGGTTTGGCGTCGTCTCTCATATCTGACAGAATGGTTTGGTACAAGTGCCACTCGTCTTGCCAAAGCCTCGGGCAGCACCTGTAAGGCCTAGTACTGTCTCCAGATCAGAATTATGTGCAGTCGAGTTGGCTGTTAAACTTTCTTTACAACTGAAAAATGAGTACAAGTACCCATAATCATCTCACATGTTCTGGTGTGACAATAAGTCGTTCTCGGTTATATCGCCAAATTGTCAAGGTGATTTTACATTATTGGCAAATCAAGTCGAGTCGGCTTTATATATATATAAAGCTTTGTCCCTTATATTATTGCTTATATAAATGTCTTAAAGATGTTTCTGATAACCAGTTTATGGGCAAATGTCATAACAGAGTTAATCAATTTATGACACAATTAATTAATGATTTGCGGTTAATAAGTTCATTACATAGGTTTTTTATCATAATAAGTCATGCCGCAACCATGAACGCATCTTTGATCAAATGACATATTATTTAACTCTTCTAGATATGACAATTATGTGGCAAACATGAAAACTATACAAAGATATTTAAAAGACGGCACTGGTGGCGTGCGAAAAAGTGATGCAGAAGAACGGGCTATGCTGTGTAACGACCAAGTACGGCTCCGCATGGAACAGATTAAATTCCAGGATAACGATATTAATTGCTTTAAGCAATGTCAGTGTTTTTACTTTAAATTCGTTCGTCCTCACGCGAAATTTATATTTCATGCTGCTTTATTTGGCTTTCATAAAATATGCATCGCAACATGTGTGAAATTTTTATTTATATGACTTAGACATATAAACTTTCATGAAATATACACATAAACTCTTGTCATATATATATATATATATATATATATATATATATATATATATATATATATATATATATATATAGATCTAAAACCAGTCATAGGGAGACCATGCCTTTAATATAGCACTTAGGGAGACCATTTGTATATTTTTTACCTTTGAGTTTAGAAAGACAAAAATTACCAAAAAATGTTCCTATACGTTGTAGATAATGGGTGTGATTTTTTCTTCTTGTCATATTAAGTAGCAAAAAATAAACAAAAAAGTTGGTCTACGTATTTTTTCTAGATTTTCCTTGGCATTTTAGGCGACCTGGCTAAAACCACGGAATTTCCCGGGTCTCCGTAAGTGTGTGGTTTAATGCTCTGTATATTTGGTCTCCCAAAGTAGCATATTTTGCTATTAGTTGGGTGTTTTTGAAGATTTATTTTAAACCTATGTTTATTATTATTGTTATTTGTTATGTATATGCATTGTGTATAATTTATACGTATGTACGACAGCCTTGAGAGATGACACTATGCACATATTACCAATGACTGTGCCATTTAGTTCTACTTAGCATGCAAATATGTGCAAGATGCTTCATGTTTCTGGTTAAAATATTGTTACGTGACATTTAAACTCTGTAACATTACTTAGGAAAGAAAAGAATTGAAGTAGTAATTAATGATAAACAAAATGTCTCTTCAAGTTGCATATATGGTCGCCTTAAGTCGGTTTATACACCCAGAAATATACAACCAGCAATAAGGAGACCATATATTTTTCATGAATATGTGCAAGATTTTTATATTATTAAGACAAAAAACTGCTAAATGTTATTTTAAATTCCTTAGAAATCATTTTGTTAGGGAAAAAAGAGTAATGAATATAAAAAAATGGCCTTTGAAGTGTTTTGTATAAGTGTGAAGCATTGTCCCCTTAAGTCGGTTTACACACTATATATATATATATAAAGTAGGGATACGTTTAATTACGTCATAATGTTTATTACGTCATAATGCATCTTGCTCTCAAGTGTTCATTTCTTTGAAAAAATGCCTGTTTACATTGCTAAATTATCCTTTTCTTCAATTTCGTGCTAAACCATGTATAAGAATGTTGAGCAGTTAAGGAAAAAAATACTGGTTGCTATAATATTTTTAAATACATAATATATAGCGGATCTTAAATAAAAATGGCAGTTTTCCCCGGTCTCCTTAAAGCTGAATTTTTGGCACTAATGTTTATACAAGGTATAAAGTTTAGGATCAAACTGAAAGCTTGTTATCAAGTTTCAACACACAAATTTAATTTTAAACCATAGTATGTTATATTCGCTATGCCATATAATCATTCGTTTTTTGTTTGCTAAGTAGTTTCGTAACGTTTAAACACCCTAAGAATTAAGGAGACCTACTATTGGTCTCCCTAAATTTTTGGTCTCCCTAATACTGGTTTTTTAGCAAAAATGGTCCCCGTATTGCTGGAGGTACACTTCTATATATATATATATATATATATATATAAAATAAATGCACATGAAATACAAACATAAACTTGCAATAAATATACATATACGCTCACATGAAATATACACATAGAAGCACAGGAAAGAGTCCTATTTACGCAGAAGAAACAAATAAACAAGTGTCAGTAACTGTTTTAGGCATCAATACGGCGTTGCGGGGCAAGGATTATTTATTGCGGTACAGAAGCGGACGACAAAATGGCTAAATATCTACGTGATAACGATTCCTATGCTATACTGGCTACAGATAGTGAATTTTGTGTGATGGCAGACTGCAGGTTTAATTTAAGTTTTGATTAAAGTAAACTTAAAGTAAACAAGAGTCCGTGTTGTTAAAACGTTGTAAGACATATACAAGCTATAAGTATAGCTTGTATAGCTTGTATAGCTATAGTTTTGTGTATTTATATATAACTCTTTAACACATTACACAAAAAACAGAAGCTCTGGCAAAATTGTATAAACGATGAACTTTTTTAAAGTGTTGTCATGTTATAATATCATCAAGGCTTGGTTTGGTAATAATGACATCGTAACTTAGTAATAATTACATCATAGATAGTTTATAATGACATAATGGCCGGTTTATAAAGACATCATGATGTGTTTATCATGATATCATGGCTTAATAATAATGACATGACGGCTTTTTTATAATGACCTGGCTTGGATATAATGACATCATGGCTTGGTGATAATTATGTCATGGCTTGGTAATAATGAATGATAACTGATTTCATATATATTATGCTGTAAGTTGTTTGGTGTGTTTTGATGTGGCATCATATGGAATCATATGACCTCTCTTTCACATCATTTTTGGTTTGTCTGAAGGCTCATATTATACAAAAAAGAATCCTTTAACATGACCAAGTTGCTTGATGATGATAAGTTGAAATCTTTCCCGGTGAAGGTTTGGACGTTACAGCACACAATTCATTTTACCGGGGTAAATGCGAAAACTTCTACAGTATCTGTTTTTAAAACCAAATTACGTATTGTATGTACTCATGTTGTGAACTAAAGTGAAAACTGATGTGTATTCGAGTTGTGTGTCCGTTTGTCCACTTGTGTATTGGGATGTGTTCTGATTGTCGAGTTTGAGTTCTGGTGTGTCAAGTTACTTGCAGTTATGTACTCCCAGTACAATACATTACGCATTACTTAAAGTGTGTTCTTGACATCGCCATTGCAACTTAACTAACCTGCAGCAAGCGATTCTATAAGAACGTATTTGCAGCAAAAATTAAAACCACACTCGCTTTTGGCCTGATCCTAAAACCCTCCCTCAGCCTTACGCAATCGGTTTGTAAATGTTATGTACCGATATTTAACATGTTGAGAACTGATGTGTTCTTCCTTCTCATACAATCTGTTTTTGAATATCACACCAGATCATGTATCTACATTTACTAATGCAATTTAACTGCATTTGTAAAAGGACAGCTTTCGGCCTCTAGGAATGGCCTACTGTAGCTTACATAACGATTATGTAAACCATTATTTCCTGCTTGTAGGCGCTTTTATAATAAACGTCGTTAGCGAAGAAAACATTATGAAATATATCAGTTATTTCATGACAAGGTATAACATACTGCTAAAATGCCAACATGATTCTTGTTTTGTAAATGTAAACAAAGCTATAAAATCTTCAATTTAAACATATAGAGGGCATTTTTATTGTTATATAGTTGGAAAGCCACGAAAGGCTTATTGGAGCCAGTATCCTGGCAGGCAATGATTTCACAAAACACATTTTGAAAGAAAAGAAGAAAGTTCACACCTTCACGGAATTTATCCAGCACAAAGAAACAATTGATGAACTGTTACGTAAATACGAAGTAAGTTGGGTACCCAGTTGAGAAGAAGTTACCTGATTCATTAAGAAATTCCAGCTAATGCTATTCAGGAACGTTTATTTATTTCGTGATTGTCAGTGCCCGTAGAATAGCACAAGTAGTATTTTTTGAAATACATGTGACGAGTGCATGGCAACAGCTGTTCAAGTATTGCAGACGTTACTCTACGTACTACTTGAATTGTGTAATTTGCGTCGTCATAGCACCGTTACTAAGCAACTGTGAAAATCATTTTGGTAGGGTTCAAAAATGCCTGATTTGTGAAGTCTGTAAGTGTTAAAAATCAGCAAATAAAACCGATATTTTCGTGTGAAAATTACAAAAAAATGCTTAAAATGGATTTTCACTTACGAAGGACTTATATATCATATCTATTATATCTAAACAAATACTTTTTAATTCTTAAATGCTCATTTGATTTGAACTTTAGCAAAACTAAAAATATTGCATGAATGTTTTTTTTTTAAATTTAGAAAATTGAAGAATTCAAGAAAGCGATCAAATATTCATTCGACTTCTACCAACTCAAGAAAAAAGATAGAAAACTCTGTGGTACTCTTGATGAATATATCGTACAGCAGATTGAAGCAGGGAAACTGTCCAAGGTACATACCCTGTTGATCAGTTATCCGAACCGTTTTTAAATAAAGTTCTTACATCGTTTTAAATTAATTTATCGATGACTTTATTGTGCAGTGCAATAGAGAGTAAACTAAAGCAGTTTTCTTGTACAATCCTAAACATCCCATTTAAAATATTTTGGCTCTCTATTTTGGAAATGGAGAAAGGAAGTACGTTAATATATGACTCCAGATAAACGTGTATAAAAACTAATGATTCGGACAGATTGTTGAGTAATGAGTAAGATTTAATAGGTAGTGAGTTAGTAAAATATTGAAAACACTCGTTATGGATAAGCTGAAATATTGGATTGAAACGAAATGAATATTGACGTCAGACTCAATCATATTGGAAGCTCAACCAATGTGTCAGCGTATCCAGTAGAGACGGACGACTCTCCTTTTTGTTAATTGAAAACTATCGAACCCCACATACCGTACCGCCTTACTGAAAAGAGGGCAAGATAGAGAAAACCTAGTTTAAACTCTATCATTTTTTCAACCATTGGTATATATTTATCCCTGCATTTGGTACCCAAATTTGTCGCATTTTTGGTTTGACACAGCCAAATACACCTGGACGAAGTATTGCAGAAAACAAACGACTGATGGATTGCTGATGAGACTGTACGATTTGATGCATGATTTCATATCGTTTAGAATCTTCTCTTTTGACATTTCACTTCTACCTATATCAGTAGCACTTTCTCTACACATCCCATCATATAGAGAGCTTCCATGTCAAACTTCAGTTAACAATATCGTTTGTAATTAATAGTAATATATTTCCAGTAGTGCCATGCATACTTCCACGGGTATAGGTAGGACGTACTAGTATCTAAGTATAATATTTCTAGTATTACCATGCAGACTTCTACGGTCGCAAGTGGAACTTATTGCTATTTAAAAATTATATTTCTAGTACTGCCATATATACTTTTACGAGTCCAAGTGGGACGTGCTCGTATTTGAGTATATTTGTTGTACTGCCATGTATGCTACCACGGGTGCAGGTGGGACGGATTAGTATCTAAACATTAAACTGCCAGCATTGTCCTACACATTACATTGGGTATAAGTGGGACGTACTAATATTTGAGTGTTATATTTGCAGTACTGCCATGCATACTATCACGGGTACAAGTGGGACGTGCTGGTATTTGAAGATATTGATATGACTGATTCCATTAGTCATTTGTGCCTCCCGATGTACACTTTGTTAGGCAGTATGAATACCGAAGAAAAACAAATAGCATTTTATATTCGAGACGGAATGGAACTGATAAAAAGCAAGGCAAGTTCACCATGTGACGTGTCAGCAACTGATATGGCCATTGGTAGTTCCAAATCGTAATGAAGTAATTTTTTGCGTAACGGTTTGCAAGTAAATAAATAAATCAGATTTCATATCCTTATGGCGATGTTGTTATACATGCGGTGTTAACTTACAGAAAGTTTGCCCAGAGTACGCCTGGCTTCCCAAAGTCAACTAAGTTTCAAATATAGGAGAAACGGAAAGGGTTGGTTTATGGAACAGACTTGTGTCATTGTCGTTGAAGGCAACTATTCCAGGTTGTATTAAGACAGTTTCTTTTGAATATTTAATTGCATACGTTATCAAATGTGCTTGAAGAAATGTTCATAGAAATGCAGCGGAGTACACGTATACCCGTTAAACACATGCATGTTATATGTATAGATGCTGTAACCGTTAGGCACACGGATCCGACATGTATATATGGTGAAATGCAGCGGAATAGACGTGTACCCGTCTAACACATGCATGCATCATGCATAATAATGAAATGTATTAAAGTTCTCGTAAGCCCATAGCAACTGACTATATTTTTAAGGGATGACCGAAAGCCTCAGCGGGCGTTAATGTTGAATTCCGTGATAGGCATTCGCATTGGCTTAGCTACGGCTTTTGGAGCGAACGCCAATCTCCTGCTTACCATCCCCATCTGCTATATCTCACGCCGCATTATGATTCGATATTTGCTTGCATTCTTTATCATTCTGTATTATAACAAGATATAAGAGAGTTTTCGACAAGTTTGAGAAGCCAGAGGACGACCTTATGTCCGTCGCAAAAAAGGGCAGTTTCGAGACCTGGGAACTAGCAGCCTTACTTTCAGTGGCTTTTGATAGATTGCGGTTCAGGTCTTCGTGGAATAAACCCAACATAAAATGGCCAACTGGTACTTGGTAAGTAGACTTAATCAAAAGTAAAAAAAACATATATTTGGTGCTCAGGCTACGGCTCTCAGTACCACTTCACAACATCGATTCACAGTGTCAGTTTAAAATCTCAGTGCCACCTCAGAATCCCAGTGCTACCTTGAGATCTCAGTGCAACTTTAGAATTTCAGTGTGACTTCGGATTCTCAGTGCCACTTCAGAATATCAGTGCCATTGCGAGATCTTATTGTCACTTCAGGATCCGAGTTCTTCACAAAAATCGCAATATTGTTTGAAAAGATACTTCTATTAATGTTTTGTATTTATGATATCCAGTTGTCCATCTGTTGCTCAGAAATAAGACAGATTTCTTGTGTCCATTGCTTATTTTATACAAAGTAAATGCATTCCTGGTTGACCTAGGCAATTTATCAAAGATAATGCGGCGTTTTGATTGGTTACCAGTACGTGATGGCGATGCTGAAAGAGCTGTCACAGTGTCTTCAGATTGATGAATTCCCTGAGCCGCAGCACTTTTACAACGGAACACATTTTGTATCGCTCTATATGCAGTTAGGTACGATTTAACTCATGAGTGATCTCAAGATAATCAATAATTTGTCATCGACCTATATGCAGCTAAATAAGATCTAAGTCATGATTTATCTCAAGCTAATCAATAATTTTGTATCGCTCTACATGCAGCTAGATGAGATCTAAGTCATGTGAGAGCCCAAGATAATCGATAATTTTGCATCGCTCTATACGCGGCTAAGTGAGCTCTAAGTCATGAGCGATCTCACGATAATCGATACATTTTTATAACTCTATATGCAGTTAGGTGAGAACTAAGTCATGAGTGGTCTCAAGATAATCGGTAATTTTTATCATTCTACCCGTAGCTAATTGAGATCTAAGTCATGAGTGACTTCAAAATAATCGATAATTGTTCATGAAACAGGAAAATTAATATACCAATCATATCGTAATGCTGGGCGTTATTGTGATTTGCGACCCACCGTATTTATATGAGACCCACTTACTCTTATCTGAAGCCCGGCATATAGCATTTGAGTTTTATTTTTATTATCAAAATATGTATGACACTGACTCTGACAAATTTTATAGAGTAATGCTTTAATCATCTCCAAAAATGTTATTCCCAGAGCCTTTTTCATTGACAATTTTTTTACATTAGCCCTAAACTGTTTTTAAATGCATTCTTTGACATTACTTAATCTGACAATATTTCGTGAAAATCCACCATCTTTAGTTGCTGTCTGACTGTTCAGTCTTGTCTAACTTGAAAATAAATATGCCATGTTTTTTTTCTTGTATTTGAAGCCCTCTTTTCGATTTGAATCCCGGCTTTTCCCATTTCAAACCAAAAGGCGGAAAAAGTGTGCACACAGATCGCTCTTAAAAAACGACAGTGTCTCATATATTAATAATAATATAGCACAGTTTGATATATCGATATATTATTGTTACAATCGTTATTTATAGTTGCATTTATTTAGCTCCTCTTCGCTTCCTCTCCGTATACAGATGAAGTCATTTGCAGCTTCTCTCAACCCAACTACACTTTGTAGACTTTTTCCCTATTTTCAGCTGATCCATCCAAAAGGGAGGACGTACTGGAGGAAGTCCTCAAGAGTTAGCATGTTGCTTAAGCAATCAAGCGTATTCCCCACGCATGAAGCAGGAAATCCACAGTACCTGAAGTGTCGAAAACCACACTGAAGTCTGCATGAGTCATCCCTTAAAAACTTTCGTATTCGCGTAAAGACGAATGTTACCAGAACAGCAGGAAGATTTTTGCCATAACGGCAAGGTTTCGTTTGGAACGTAAAAGAATATGTTATACACAATTTCAATGACACTTTTGGCATAACATGAAGAAGACTTGCACCATTACATCAAAGTTACAAAAATTGTGCTCCTGACGGACTTTGCTTATACTGTCAAGGACACTTTTTGTCAGGCAGGCAGGCATTCGCACGGGCAATTAATTAATTGTTGTCAAGAACGCCTTGGCAGGCAGACTGGGACCATAATAACATTGTATAATTGTAGCGTGTATTGTAGAGATGAATCAATCTAAAAATGCAAAGATATTAGGTGGAGGTTACCCAATATATGTTAACAGAAGCATGGTTTATGTATGAAACATTTTAGAAATACAAAAATAGATGTTAGTTTCACTATTCTTGGCAGAATCATGAGAATTACCACAGACATAACAGTGTAAACCATTTTGAAACGATACAATTCTGTTTGGTGACTTTATTAATTGCCGTGAGGAACTATTTTAAATAACCGTTCAAATATGTTTCTAAATTATGAGTATAAGGCACATTTTAAGTATCCTAGAAGACTGTTTGTATATCCTAGAAGACTTTGTGTATCCCAGAAGATTATATGTATCCTTGTATAATCATTATTACAGAAAAGAGGACAAGAGTACAATAATTACATACAATTAAAATAACTAAATTGGTTAAATTATAGGAATTAATATAAACAAACGTAATTTTGCCAATAAAAATAAGAAAAGTTCAATTGAATTTATGAGCTGGTGTTTTTTTTTCAATTGTTTAAGACCAGCGACTAAAGCTTTTGATGAAATATGGGTTATGGTTGTCTATGTATTATTTTTTCTCCAAATTCTGCAGAAATCAAATTTTACCTGAGTACATCCACTTTCTCTCATACATGCAAGTTGCCTCACCCATCGGCTTTGTCTCATCCTCATGCACCCATATTGTGTCACATTTATGGATCAATGCGGCAGCATGGATGAATTAGGCAAATTGAATGCATGAGACAGCATGGGTGTACAACACAACATGCATGTGTGAGATAACATGGATATATGAAACCACATGGATGTATGAGACAAAATGGATGTATGACACAACATTGAAATATCTTCATTCATCGACGTATTAGGTCGATTTGTGTCTGTCCGTGGGCCAATCAAACAAAGGCACTAACTTTGTGGGGACCAACAGCATGTTGGTAGGAGCTTGGGCAGAGACTCAGGATGAAAAGGTTCGAAAAGTTTTATTCAATAGTGGAGCAGACTTCGAGTTTCGGTTTAACCTTCCAAGTTGTTGTATTGAAACAGTTTATCCGTAGGATGGGCCCATCCAATAACAACGAGGTATTGACTTAACCCATATTCCTTGTTTTGCGCAGCTGTAGCTTTAGCACATATTTGGTCATTGAAACAACACATATTTTCTTCCTCCCTTAAAATGGGAACAAATTGCCTTGTGTTGTGAACACGATGGGCTGTTTTAATGGTTGATGGGTGTAGGATGGGCCCGTGCTATAGCTGTAAGCCATAGAAACAACACATCTGATCAAGAATATGGGCCAAATCTACAGACAGTTGCATAGGAATACCCCACCCATGGAAACAACACATGCAACGCCGGTAGAATTGTACCTAATATTTTGAAATGCTTTATATCACGCAGACCCCCTACCCCTTCCCCCGCGGGGGGTTGGGGGCACTTGTATCAAATATGGCAATAATGGGCGTACAGAACAACGCGGAAAAGCTTAAAACTAAAATAGTTAGTGAGTAAAATTGTCGAATTTTTCTCGCTTTTCCTAAAATAGCAGGGGGGGGGGGAAATGATTATTTCGTTGAAAAGAAAAATTATATTGTAATTAATTAAAGACCTGCATCCATTTCAGGGTAAGAGAATGAACATAACTTAAATCCCCAATAGTCATTGCGAAATTTGGCAATGCCATTTAGCAATCATGCAGATGTGCTTTTTCGTGTTTTTCCAACAAAGGGGGAAATTTAGACACGGAAATTCCGTGTTTAGGGGCTCTTTTTAAATTCGATTTACGCGCATTTTAGTCATTTAAAATGGAAATGCCTCCCCCCTCCTGGGACCGAACCACATACTAAGTGGCATAATGCAACAGGAGTGGGGGGGGAGAGAGAGATTATAGCTGAGATTATAGCTGACTTTTCCAAATAATGTTAACTGTGGGTGTTAAAAGCAAAATGGTAAGTAAGTAGTTAAATGTTATAAATCTTCTTCTCGGATTTTTATTTACATTATTTTCTACATTTTTTACAAAGAACTATAACGGCCCTTCCCATTACACCATCCCAATACATCTGTTAAACAGATGTATTAAATTACATCAGCAATATAATCGTGTTTTATAGGGAGAAATTAAATGTGCTGTTTCAATAGCTTTTGTATTGATATAGCCCAGCCATTGGATGGGCCCATGCAATGATGTGGTGTTTCAATGCTGGGGTGTTTCAATGCTACACAAGAGCTAGTCATTTTGAAGGAGTGTGGGAGCGGCTCATTCAGTCAGTGCGTTCAATAATTAATAATCTCCTTTGTCAAGCCAGCCATATGCCTGGTGGCGAATTGCTTTGAACCTTCTTTGCAGAAATTAAGACCATACTTAATGGCAGACCGTAGTTCCTTGAAAATATAAGTGACTCGACAGCGCAGGAACCATTGACCCCAAACCATTTACTTTGCTTCAAATCTCGTCTTCTTTATGCGCCCCCTGGCGAATTCATTGAACCTGATCTGTACTCGGTGAAACGTTGGCCCGGAATACAATATCCGTGCAGCATTTTTGGTCTCGCTTTCGCTATGATTACGTACACCTTTTGCAAGCTCAGAAGTAATGGACTCGTGAAACTTCAAATTTTGACATTGGAAATATCGTCATGCTGAAGGACAAAAAATTGCCGAGAAATAAATGGAGCCTTGTCTGCGTTTCAGAAGTTTTCAAATTGGACCACTGTTTGGTTAGGCGTCTTAAAGTTATATCTGGTGACCGTGGTCTAAATTCTGGAGCGTCCTGTCGCAAAGTTGGTTCGGTTGGTTTGTGTTTGTATCCGGGGAAATCCCCGCCGAGAAACCTCGGTTACAATGCATAATATGGAATTCTAGACAATATATACAATTGGTTCCTCATTTTCTCAAACCGTTGTACTTTTTGAAATCCTGCTATAGCCCACCCCGTCTGTTGTCACCGTCAGAACCTTTTGCAGATACAAGATCAGTGAGCTTTTCGAATTTACCAAACTTAAGTGATCGCTCAAGCGACTGTTATTTATCCTTAATGTGATTTCCAACATGTCGCCTGTTTAGGAGCAGTGTTTCTGGATTAAGTAGTTTTTTGGGAGTTTATATTCTGTGTGGCCGCCAGGGGAACACATTATCACTTTTAAGACTAAACGCTCCCTCTTCCGTGGTCCAGTTATTGCGCTGAATTATTTCTTAATCATTCGTCTTTCAAACGTTTGTTTAATATAATTAATAAGAATGTGCAAAGCTTCACATGTTTTTAAGTGTATCACTCTGCTTAGGAGAAGCGAAGTGCATTTACATTAATTGTTTAATTATAATGTTATAAGTTGTATAAAGTAGAGTATGTCAGCATTGTATTTATTCCAGTTCAGCGACACAAATACCAATTTCTGTTTATTCTAAAGCAAATAGTTATTGCTTATAATGGGTTAAATAAGATGTGCTAAAATATAGTGCTGGCAAATGTAAAACAACCAGGGGGCACTAACTATCATATGTGTTAGCAAAACCGTAGGGAAAAGCAGAAAAGCTGAGGCCAAAGCGCAAATTTCAGTGAAGGAGTATTTCTGTTTAAACTTGGCGCTCCCTGTCTATTGGTAATTTAAGAAGTCATGGACACGCATGGCAATCAGTTGGTCTTTACGCTTTTGTTGTTGCTGGCATCGTATCAAATAACAGTTATCATATCACAGGAAAGGTGTCCGGTGTTTAAATTTTAGCTCTGTTTTTAGCTATTTTCAATATTGGGTAGGCTATAAGAGTAGGAAAAACTGTGAGGTTTCTAGCTTTGGACAAAGGCTAATATTAATCCACAGTTTCATTGAAGTGATTTTACGGAAATAAAATATAAACTAAACAGAAAAGACTATTTATAAAGTAAAATACCTTTGGGAAAAGCTTTAGTCATGAAATAAAATCAGTTCAAAAATCTATGTCGGCTGTAATTGAACCACTCATGAATCTGTAACACACTCTCTTAGCAGCAGTATTACGGCACTGTTGATGTGTTGCTCTTCTTATGTTTTATAATAAGCTGCAGTACAACTTTGTTTGAAATCCAGTCTCAGTTTTAAGTATGGATCCGGATTCGGTAGAAATAGCCCATAAGTTCAATAGAACAGAAGAAATATCTACCTTACAAATTGACGTTTTTAAAAACCATTAGCATCCTAGCGTTGTTCTCGTTTCGGCTTTTTCTAAGCACATTTAACGACGAAATAGTCGATTTCTTTTCAAGCGAAATAAATAAATAAATACTGACATTTATAATGCCATTCTAGGGTTGTTCTCATTTATCTTTACTATAAACTTTTCACAGAACATTAAGCTGATAAAAGTAAATGTTCTGTCCAGAGGAATTTCATTGTTTTCGTTTTACTTCAAAGACTTTGTTTCGTGTTTTCTTAGATAATATATAGCTCATTGCTCACATAAAGTAAGTGTTTGTCTGCTTTGTTGGCGCGCTGTAGCTGAATAACAGCTGAATAACAGCTGCTGCACAACACACATTGTCTAACATAGAGCACGGTGCAGTCTCGTATGAATTCATTTATATAAAACAGTATATGATTGCAATTATACACTGAATTAGCAATTAAAATGCGAATATATAATACTGACTTTAGTCATTCAAACAAGTGATAACTATGACTCTCTTAAAGGTGACCGGTATTTCAGATAACACCAGGTGGATTTTTCTACAGGTGGCAAAATTAGAAAAACTACCCTGTGAGCTTGCAGATTCCTCTTGGTTATCTCAAAATGCCAACAGCATAAAAAGTACTCAAAAGTCCTTGACTATCTACATACAAAATGTCAAATAACATGGGCAAAATTTGTAGGATGAGGTAGTTTCGATGTATTAGCGAAAGGACAAGATCCGACAGGCTGTCCTTCCAGCTTTGCAATGTAGGGGAAGTAGTATTTAATTAAAGTTCAAAGTTCTTATAGAGGGACGAAGGGACGCAGAGCCGACCATTGAGTAAAGCCCATGTGGACGTAGATCACATGGGCTAAAGCCAAAAACGGTATGGGATGGAAACAAAACTAAACTTAATTATTTTAAATAATATTATTTAACAGCCAGGCAACTGAATTGGAATGAAGTTATAATAAATAAAATTATTTTACACTTTCATTGAATATCTAGTCAGCAAAGAGCTATATGCATTGTCTTCAGAGAACCTGAATATACTGCATTTGTTATTGCAGTATTAAATAAAGTACAGGCTATACAAAGTACTTACACTAATTTAGATGAACTCCTGTCTCAATAACTGGTTGCTATGGTGCTATGTGCTAGGCAGATAAAGGGGCTAACATAAGGTAACGTATTTTAAATTTGCATTTTATCTCATATGTTTTATTCAAAGCCTTCATTTCACATGTAGCCAAAATTGCGTATACAGATCTACAACTAGAAGAAATAAATAGAAAACCGAAGTCATTTTGACCTTACAGGTAAAAAAAAGGTCAGCAAGGTTTTGAAAAAAGCAGTCTGGTAACTTCTTTTGGCTTACAAAGCTGTGGATGCAATTGTTTTCCAGATATTCACTTTGCGGTTTTCATGATGTCATTTTACCAAACATTTTGGGTAAGATCAATGTGCGCGTTGGCTAAGGGACGTATTTCTGTGCACTTCACCCATGATCCTGTTCCTTTAACCAGCTGGTTTAAATATCTGTTGTAGAGTTAAAACCCATTTCGAAACCAATTTAATTTTTGCAGTTACAAAAAAAAGCAAATCCGCTCACTATTCTACCGGTAAGCAGCAGTTTACCTTCACATATTTTGATTCCTTTTCCACTATAAGTTCTAGTTTTGACATTCTTTCCAGAGGATTTTAATTGCAATCTAAACAAACATTGCAAAACATTGCAATTTAAACAAACAAAATTAATTGCAATTTAAAACAAATAATCTCAAAATATCAGTTAGTTAAATGTCTGTGTAAATAACAAGGAAATAATAAATAACATAAATGAATAATAAATAATTAAGATATCTGTCTGTAAATTGTAACTTCGGAGAACGCGTCTGGAACAGAAATGAAAAAAAGAACTGAAGTAATGTGTCACTAGTTATAATATCAAAGTCCCTTAGAGTTAATAACTGAAAAAGAAAATTAGACATATATCATGAAGTGGCGTTTCGCGATTTCTATTTGATACACCTTGCCACAACATTTGAACTAAGTTTCAGCAATATTGTACATTGTTATCAAAACATTACATTCTTTTTCATGAATATTTATATTTAATGCATTCAAATATAAATGCAGACGAAAATCATCTGATATATAATTTATTCACCTAACCCAATGAATTTTTATGCTGAGGAGCGTTCATATTTTTTGAAGACTCCATGACTTGTAAGGTCATAATTGGACGTTTCAATGCATTTTAGCGTCATGGGAATAATTTTATTATTACGCAACAATGAAGATATCAGTCTTATTTCTGTTAAAGTGGGTCAGTGTCAATACAAAAATAAATATATTAATAGATAAAGAGAATCAAAGATGCGAATTTTTGTACTAAAACTATTCACGTGACTATTTCTTCATACAAATTCATGAAGAGAATTGTAAGAAGGTGTGAATTGATACATTATTTTTGCGCTTCACGTAAATTTTTCTTTGACATCTTCAGAGGAAAGAGTGTGGACCTATCAATTTTTAAGTATGTTATCTGTTCAGTCTTTCAAACCACTGATAGAAACCTCACATTAAGAAAAACGCACGAAGAAATGAAGGTATCTACAAATAACGGACAGATTTACTATGCTACTATTGACCCCTGTCTTAGAGGTATATTGTTTCATGCTTGGTGTTGTCTTTACTGGCCAATGAAATACTGTTAACAGTATATTAACATAATTGTACTGCCTGTTACTTATTTAATGTATATTAGCAGTGATTTGTGTGCACAATTGTACTGCAGTTAAACATAAAACGGGCCTCAAATGCAATACGAAACATGGAAAGCTTGATGTAATGGAAAGATTTACTGTTTGGCTACGATTTGTTAATACATTTTGAACTAATAATTATAATAATAATAATAATAATAATACTGATAATAACCTGCAGTGAGGCTGCGTTATTCGGTCGTACGCCTGTCACCCATCTTCATCGGTAATTCGCCAATTCTGTTCGCCTGTTCTGTTGGTAAACAGCGTTTAGCAAATAGCTGAATTATACGACTAATTCTAAGTTTGCATATCTGAGAAATGGATTTTTTCGCGTTAGAGATCCCGGTATGGTTTGGCTTTTACCGCATTTTATCATGTAATAAATATTAAATTTTAAATTAACTTTTGTTTTCATTGTTAACGTGGCACATCGCTTTGTGTAAAAAAATCAAGGAAGGTATATGTCGTATTATAACGTGATTATTTTTTATTAATGTGATATGCAGTGTGCCCTTATATCAAATTGCGTTTCAGTTTTAAATGTGATGTTCGGATTAAATAAGTAAATGAGTCATGCGATTCAATACAAAGAAATAGTGACGTTTAAATAGTAACGTTTATAATGGCTTTCAACATCTGGCGTTGTTTTGTTTAAATCTGAAATACAGTGTTTTCTTAGAGTATTAAGCACATAAAGCCAAATGAAACAAATCCTTTTCAAACCAAATTTATATGGAGTCTTTGGTTTACTTCAAATACTTTGCTTCGTGCTTTGTTACATAATAGGTAGCTCACTGCACAAAGTGTTTCTTTGTCTGTTTTGTTCATTATAGTTGTATCAAAACTGCTATACAATGCGCAATGTATAATATATATCACAAAATCTCATATGACTTCATTTAAGGCTTATGCTTTGCAAAAAAAAGTAGTCGGGAATAGTGTGATTGAAATTATACCCTGCAGAAACTGAAACTAATAAAAATGTGAGTATATAATTATGACTTTATTCAATCAAGTGTATGTTGTTTTCATTAAATCTTAAAAATCAATAACCGTGAGCCAATTAATATGTCTGTAAGACGGTTCATTATGGGATTAAGCATTTTAAATACAACTAGGAAATTCTGTTGTGGGTAACAAAATTGAGAGACCAAAATCACTATCTTGAGGGCTTAAAATAACGTTAGGATGCCAGTTGCATGGAAACCTATGCAAAATTGTAATACCTTGATTATCCTTTCTGCAAAATATCAAATAATTTGACAAAATTGTAGGATGACCTAGAAAACACATTTTTCATTTATCAGACTGGTCAAAATGGTGAATCGCCAAATGAATATAACATGGCTCATATTTCTACCAAATTTTATTGCAATCCAATGGAGTATGTAGGAGAAGCAGTATATAACTAAAGCTTATAGTTCTATTGACGAACAGACATTTGACAGTGTCCAACCATTAGGTATAGCCCACAGGCCACTGGATCAGAGTTTGATTAAATGCAAAACTTAATTTAAGTCATAATAAACATAACGCTCTCAACACAGAACTACAGACAATCTAAGCCGCCATTTGAGCTAAGCGAGGTGTACCTTGGAACAACGCATTTATTACTGTTTTTATTATTGTAGCACTGTGGTTATGACGTCAACGCAGAACAGGCTATACATAGTACTTAGGCCAGTTTAGAGGCCTAAACTGGCCGCTCTATATTAGTGTTTTGTGGTTATACGTGCTAGGAGAATTAAATGCATGTTAGAGGGGGCTAAACATTTTAAAATCGTATTTTATCTAATGTGTTCAAAGTATCTGAAACTGAAATCAAACACAAAATTGTCTATAAAGATAAAACGTCATTGTGGTGTCACAGGTGAAAACTGGGTTGGTAAGAT
This sequence comes from Protula sp. h YS-2021, assembly GCA_949752745.1. Lineage (NCBI taxonomy): Eukaryota > Metazoa > Annelida > Polychaeta > Sabellida > Serpulidae > Protula > Protula sp. h YS-2021. The sequence continues at coordinate 109,384,632 of OX457024.1, forward strand.
GTTCATTGCAGAAAGGTAGGCTCATCACGTATTTTACTTTATTATATGCCTAGAGGTCCGCGTACAAAGAAATGATAGAAAAAAACTAACATGCAGATTTCATAGGCCAGATTGAATGGTGCCCCGCTATAAGCATATCCATAATGCGATCAGATGTAAACAGTAAGCAAAAAAAGCACGTGTTGTCGGACTTGAAAGTGAAGAGAAAGTGGGACACAATCAACTACAACCGTCCTCAAACTCGATAAATGAGTTATTACTGTGACGATATTTACAGCACAGTGTGGAAACGAAACGTCATCTAATTATATAGTCATATAATTACGCCATTTGTATATTTGTTGCGTTGTTATTTCGCGATTTGAGTTGAAATAAGTTACTTCCGTTGAACTGCGAAAAATAAGAGGGAACGTTGGAAAGGAGAAAATACTTGTTTATGAGGCGGGTTTGTGAGGTTAGTTCTTAAGCCACATGAGTATAAGGCATATAAATTAAAGTGTATTGTCACTGATGACAGAAAGGAAGGCCTTTATGAAGGTAAATATTTATTTTAAAGGGTAAATTGTTGGTAATTTTACACAAGTCCTTCAGGTGATTTTGTGTGCATTGATTTGAAATTAGTAAAGATATAACTAATATAATGCCGCGGCTAGGGGGAATTACGTCAGAAATCATTGCACGTAGCAAATAAATACTTAGTCCAAATACTAAGTCCAAAATCCGAGTCAATTATCAATGCTCGCTGCCCGCAGTACCGATTACGAGTCATCACCCCATCTGAGCATACTGAGTGCAAAAATAGGGCGTGGTAAAATTTTGAAGAACGACATAAAATAGCAAAAGTAGGCACATAATAAAAGCAATACATCATTCTGAGTGCAAAAAAAACCTACGGCTTCAAGCAAAAAAAAAAACAACATCGCACGCACTCAAAATGCAGTATTACTATTTTACAAAACTGTAGATGCTACCTTTTTCGAAATATTTCACTTTAAATTTCATGACGCCATAACGCGGCGATTGTGACGTAATAGGCTAACAAGTTTCAAATTCCTAGCAGTTGCCGTTCCGAGAAACTTAGCAGGTGACTGGAAAAACTAAAAACAAACCACGAAAAAAAGGAATTGAGGAGAAGCTTTTGCAATGGCTTGTAATGCCATTACAATGACCTAAGTATCAATTACATTTTTAATTTTTTTCTATTATGTCTATACTGATTTATAATCATGTGAAGTGATCAGATTTCCGGAATAAAGCGATAGTATTATATGCATAGTGAAGATATCGACAGGATGATAAACCAATTGCTTCTTTAAATTCTAACGAAATTTCGCCACTTAAATACTTAAACCATTTCAACGAATAAGAATAAGAAAAGGCAGCAAAGGAACTAAAGTAGCAAATAATCGGCTGGCATGTTTGCAATGGAATCGCTAGATTCCTACAGCATAGATGATGTCACTCCAAATTACAGGGTAACAAGATAGATTGACTTGATGTAAAAAGCGGCGATAGTGACGTAATAGGCTAACAGGTTTCAAATTCCTAGACATTGTCGTTCCGAGAAACTTAACAGATGACTGGGAAGACTAAAAACAAACCACGAAAAAAAGAGAAAAGGAATTGAAGAGAAGCTTTTGCAATGGCTGTTAATATCATTACAATGACCATTCCTTTTTTGTTGTAATGTTTGAAATTGTTACAACTCAATAAAGAACCTTAATGTCTGGACGAGGCGAACACCAATAAGTTTTTGAATTTTCATATTGTTTTGTCATGCCCCATACAAGGGTGCAAAGTGTTTTTAAATGTTTATAATATTCAATTAATAAAACTTGTAATTGTAACCAAACTTGTAATTGAATGTATACGTATACACTTGGTCTTTCTGTTTATTTCTAGTTACAAATTCTAAAAGGAATATTACATAGTCAGGAGAAAAGTATAGGCAAATAGGTTCCAAAGTGACAAGTGAATGTTGACCAAACATGTATGGTTAGGTCAATGTGCAGTTTGAGTAAAGGGCGGATTTCTGTATACTTTGCTCTTGCCTGTGTTGTGTTTCTATTATCATATGGTTTAGAATTGTCTTGTTCACGTAGGACCGACTTAAAACCAAGTTAAACTGCGCATATTTTTGAAGAAGAAATCTAGCCACTATTCAACTATTAATCGGTTGTTTACCTTCACACTATTTTCATTTACTTTTCTTTCCACTTTAAGCTCCTATTTTGACCATTGTTCCCAAAGTACCTTAAACTTAATTTAAAGAGCCCCATAACTTTCAGTTAGTTTACACGCGCCTAGAACCGAGATGGTATGAAAATCACGCCCATACACACACATTATAATAATACGAATATTAATAAATATTAATAAAAAATAGTAAGAATAATAGTAATTAACAATTTTATCCTGTAGTATGTGCAGTGGTAACTAAAACAAAATGACGATATTTAGTAATAAATTGCACTTTTCTCCTTTCAGGAAGAAGTTCTTGTTTGTTTTAACTCTGGTCTGCTTTGTGTTCAATCAAGCAGTGCCTTCCAGTAAGTAGTTCAAATTAAATTTAATTTCGCAAAAAATTCAGATACATTACATTTAACAATGTGCGCGTAATTTATAAGAGAATATATTTACACCAAATCATGAATAAAGACCTAAAACTAGACCTGGTTTTGGAGAGATATATGAAATCCTTTGCCCTGCGCACTTTTGCCCCTCGCCTTCGAGACTGTTTGCACTTGATGTTCCTTGCTTGAAGAGGAATGGTCCGGATAAATCAATGTCACCGCTACCATTGTTATGTTATTGTAATATAGTTATTATCACCTCAAGTTCTCATTTTGTGAGAGACATGAAATCCTTCGCCCAGCCTTGGCCATTTTTCCTCTCGCCTTCATTGTAATATACATATGATCAACTCAAATTTTCATTTCACTGTAGACCTAAAACTAGTCCTGGTTTTGGAGTGATCTGACATCCATTGACAAGCCCTGCGCACTTTTTCCACTCGCCTTCGAGACTTTTTGCTCTTGATGTTCCTTAGTTGATGAAGGATATCACGCTACCATGGTTCTATTATTATAATATAGTTATTATCATTTCAAGTTTTCTGGTTTTGAGAGATCTGAAATCCTTCACCCAGCCTTGGTCACTTTTTTCCCTCTCTTTAATTGTAATGTACATATTTTCAACGCAAATTTTTATTTCTCACACTTGCAAAATGTTGTAGACGGTATGGTCGACTGCTTCAGCTGTCAGTATCACGCTATAGAGCTTGATGGAAACACTAGTACCTCCGGTGACCAAGCCTGTCTTTCTGATGTATTTCATTTATTTGTGTTTTATTAGTATTATCGCACATTGAAGAAATTTATGTGCGTGTTATAAAAAATTAAAAAAATCAAATATTCAATCAATATTATATATATATATATATATATCTAAATATACTATTTAAAAGCTTAAAGAAAAATAATTCCTTTCTTTTCATTTTACTTTTGTTGTACGGAAATGTCAAAATAGTTTGCCTTATTGCATTGGATTCAGCGTTTTAGTCTACAATCATATTGCTGTGCTTAAATTTGCTTTACATTTTTTAACCTTAATTTCGCTTAGGAGGACGTCATGTCTCTAACGCCAGTTAACTGCAGCTGCGGATGTTTTGAGACGAGCTATAGTTTGGTTGGACAAGTAAATGGTAAAAGATATTCCTATTACCTAAAGTCATTTGATTACTTATCAGTTAATTATGTATTAGAACGGCCACTGTTATGAAACGCTGGACTATATTGTAATCTGATTGATTGTTTTCAAAATGAAATATTTGTCAACATTGAACAGAACCAAATATTTTTATAATTTGTAGCTATTTGTAATCACCATTGTATCTCGTATGGCAAAACGGAATGCCAAAATCGATAGGTAATACAGCCATTTTCACACCATAAACACCATCAAATCCCGTAACAAAGAATTTCCTGACTTATATCAAACTAGCAGACAAATATTATTGATCATTTGCAAAAATATTAATAGTCTGGTCAAGAACATGATGGTTACCTCAAAATAGGTCAATATCTACTAATTATTAACTGTTAGTCCAAGATACTAAATATGTAATGTTTTCAGCTGACAGTCTTACATCTGTTACTTTCATTTCTGTATAATTTTTTAGTTACTGTACTAATCTGTTAAGCTTATTTTGGCTGTACGCTTTATTAAACGCCGCAACTTTTTGATATAAATGATCTTTTCTTTAAATTTTGTATTGTTAGGTGTCTCCAAAAGCAATACAGGTGTTCTGAGAGGGTGTATTACTACTGGACCTTGCATATCTAGTGAGCCATATAACTGCACCGACGTTAACCACTTTTATGACCCTGAAAATATCGAAGTAATCAACCATTTCTTTTCAAAATGCATTTTTTTTGTTCTCACAATGTCTGATTTTGAAAGTGCCACTAGTAAAAGAGGACATTTTATATTCACGCTAACAGCTAACTAAGCTTTAATTTTGATTTTTTGGATGATTAAGATAAGTATTGAGGATTAGGGTCAACTTATGGAACAGTTTGGAAGTTCCAGTTTAGTTTAGAAGGTGAAGAGAATGTGGCTACATAGACAAACTGGTCCCATAAACGTTACCATTGTCATAAGAGAATCAGTAAATACCGGCTAATACTGGATGTGATAGGAATTCAAGTATAGTGTTCGCGATAAGTACTGCATGTATAAGTTGCAGCAACAGATGTCATTTCAAGATGCTTTAAGATGCTCTATGAACTATATGGCTTTGGTCGTCCTCTAAACAGTAAAGTGCGCTTGTCTCTGTTTATTACTTCGATACCGAATTCTAAGCGTATAAAGTAAATACTGCTAAATTTCTATCGTACATATCTAATTTTACACGAAACAGTTCCCCTGTTTCGTACATGCCAGCAGATACTCACATGCGGCCCGACGTTTAATAACTAACTCTAAACGCGGAGAGCTGAGATTGAAACGACTTCTTAATGAAACCTACTCTTTTGCGAAATTAAGAGTACGCGCGGGTTGCGTCTTGCCTCAGAATTAAACCTTATCTCAGCGCTCCTTTAGTAAATTTAAATAACCAGCTATCAAGTAAGATGTAGATAACTCATTCGTAGATCGAGAACATGCTTTATTATATAACTTCACAAATCCGTATGTTTGAAGTATATAGAGTTGTAACCTATTAGCTGTGTATATTCTTTTGTTTCAATGTATTTTGTAATACGTCATAATGATTTGCGGATTTTTATTTTCAAAATTAATAATAGCATATCATTAAAATTACTTTATATGTTTACAGCCAGGTATTACCAACTATACTTTCGAAGGTAACTACTGTACCTGTGCAGACGATGGATATCCCTGCAATGTCGCAGCTTCCTGTCCTGCGCAACTAGCCACTCTACTAATGGTAACAATTGGTGTGCTCAAAATAGCCTTTATACCATAGACCATAGAACAGATGGAAAGTACAGACTTTGTAAAAAAAGTAGTACTGACAATAAGCTGTATCTTCGATACCATACCTATGTATGTGAGTCTGAAGTAAAGAAATAAAATTCTAAACCGCTTCGTTTCTTATGACATACTCTTGGCAACAAGTTGACAAAACAGGTACTGCACATAAATACTTGCACCTTTCTTAACCAAAATCCGCTCAAGATTTAATGTGGGCAAAGAAAGCAATCAGATGTGTAGGCTGGTGACCCATATGGATTGTGTCGTAGATGATGTTTCTCCTTATGCAGTCCGTTCGGGGCAAAACCAAAACAAAACATTTAAGTCAAAAAGAATCAGTTATTTTATATATCATCTAATCGTTTTTTAATATAATTAGAACACATGAACACCTTAGGCAAAGACATGGTCAGTTCATTTTTTCCACTAGATTGTTCTTATTTCACAAAGACATAACACAATAAGCCACACATGGAACCTAAGCAACACATGACACCTAAGCCATAAATGGGAATTAAGCCACACATGATTCTTAGGCGTTGTCCAAGTATTACGCCTAAAACCGTTATCTGAAGCATCTTATGTCTCCACATGGCTAGACGGATACCAAATAGCATAGTGTACCGAGACGACTCCTTTATTCAATGTGGTGGCGAAATTGAAAGAAAGTGTTTCTACGACCCCCTCTTTTCTTCTAATTTGTTTTGCCTGCTCGCGATAGGGATGGGCGTTACTCCCATAATGATGACACTTGTGGAGAAAAACTTTGCAAGACTGGATAATTTTACATGTAACTAACCAGAACAAGAGGCAGAAGTGTGTAGTACCCCTATTTTACAGCTGGTATATGTTAGAGGGTAGAGCATGCAGCACTACAGAGGCGGAAGTGTTGTAGTACCCTTATTTTAAGCTGCTGTAGAGGATAGAGGGTACAGGGTAGCGGATGCAGCCCTACAGAGGCGGAAGTGTTGTAGTACCCCTATTTTAAGCTGCCGTAGAGGGTAGAGGGTAGAGGGTAGAGGATGCAGACCTACAGAGGCAGAAGTGTGTATTACCCCTATTTTACAGCTACTATATGTTAGAGGGTAGAGGATGCAGCCCTACATAATGACACTCGGACATGGATGGCGCTACGCACCCAGTATAACTTTACTTGTAAGTAACCACAAAGCTTTAGTGTTTTGGCACACATGTTCCTTTACTACTCTACATTATTTTCAATAGGGAAAATACGATGTGTCAGAGCGTTGGCCGTCACTAGTTTGGATTTATAGACCTTGACGCTCAGGCTTCTCTGTTTTGCCTTGGATATCTTTATAGCATTCATTTGGCAATATCCTCTTATGGTGTTCTTATTAACAAAAGCAAGATCATGCAGAGTGTCAAGAGCACTGACGACAGCATTTATTCTTTCTTCACTCTGGTGTGGAGAATATATGTGACGTCATCACGCGGATCTTCTTTGCTAGACATGATACGGATAAATATAACTTTTTGAAAATCCAGATAGATGTGGCTTTTTCTAAGACAATAGCAATAATAATAATAAAAATAATAATAATAATAATAATAATAATAATAATAATAATAATAATAATAATAATAATAATAATAACAAATTGCTGTGTCATAAAGTATATTATACCCCAACTGTTGATTGACTGTGCGAGGGAATAGGGCTGGGAAGGGGAAAGGAGTGAAATGCACGAACTTGCGGGTGGGGATTGCGGGAAGATGGGTGAGTAAATGTGGCATCATCCAGCATATTATATCCTCACCGATTACATGAGTTGGGGGAGTGGAACTGAGAAGGTTGTCTTGTCAATGTCTATTGAAACTTCTCACCTTTGACAGCAGCAACAGGACACAGGGGTAGATCTCATAGCATGTCGCTATACCTTGTCTCATAGCTTGCTGCTCCACTTTGTCTCAGACAATGTCGTTATACTTGCTTTCCTAGCTTTTCGCTATACTTTGTCTCAGACCATGTCGTTATACTTTGTCGCCCAGCATGTCGCAATACTTTGTCTCATAGGATGTTTCTGTAATTTGTCTCAGACCATGTCGCTATACTTTGTCTGGTCGCCAGAAAGAAATAAATCTGTTGCTTGAGTTCTACAAAGTTTTTCTGCTTTTGACAATCATTTCTTTTTAAGTTTAGCCAAGTTAAAACGGATGAAACAGTAGTTCTTGCGTTTAGCAAGCTATGTGTGCACCAGGAGAGTCAAAAGGATTTGGCGGCTTTGGGAGGCGAAGTAGAGGTGGCGAGGGTGTTAACTGATGTCGGGTATGAGGTGGCGGTAATAATCAAGGTGGTGGGTTATAGGTAACGGTAGTAGCCAGGGGTAGTGGTGGTAGCTATCAGGTAGTAGTCTGGCTGTGGTAGATGGGGGAAGGCAAAACACTTAAAGCACATTTCGGTTTTTCAATATCAAAGCGATACGTTTCATTGCGAGAAATACTCCGAAACGTTGGAAAAACTTAATATCACTTCATAATTTACCTTATTTAATTTATAAATTATAAATGTATGAATACTGAGAAATTCCTTGTATCTGACTTTGATTTGTTGATACATTTTAACTGCTCAAGCAGCGTTAAAAGACAGTCGTTTCCTGCCTTCATCGCTCAATGAACTAATACTTGTGATGTTCATTCAAATCCTTAAGGTTAGATCATGAGTTACTTGAGAAATCTTTAGGACAATAGCGCTCTGAATATGATAGCAAGCTGTCACAACCACATCGCTTTCTTTTTTTTAACTTATTGTTTTGACTTTATTCTCTATTGGCAATATCTTGCAAAGTTATTGAAATAACTGAAACATTGTGATTAATAATGCTGAATAGAACTTAAATGAAATGTGATTTTATTCAGTGATTCAAATATAATGTAGTAATGATAATGGTAAACTTATAAAAAAATTAATGAAGGGGAAATATGTGCACAAAAGGATGCTTAAGACCAGAGAATAAAGTCTGTTCATTCATATCTCTAAGGCCCTTGACATTTTTCAGATCTTACCCAATCTGTGCAACATACTAAATCAAACATCTGTTAAAATGATTCATAAATAGCAAAAAAAATTAATAATGGCAACAATTGTACCGATAATAATAATAATAACAATAATAAGAAGAAGAATAAGAATAAGAATAAAATAAATAACTGAATAACGTGATGAATTCTAAGTTTGAATATCTGAGAACAGGATCATGACTCATTTACAGATAGGTAAATTTTAATATTTTTACAGATAGGTAAATTTTAATATTTGCATTTTTTTTTATAAAGTTGAAGCCATTGTACATTAAAATTGGCGAAATTTACAAACATCTTTTTAAGTGATAAATCTCTTGTAAAATAATTGCCATAAAATCCGCTTTTTAGAACACAAATCATATTTCTGTCCTTAATTTTGCGTCACATTTTGGCTTTAATTTCGCTTAGCAAGGTGTTTGGGATCTAACGAAGGTTAACTGTAGCTCCGGATGTTTTCGCACAAACTATAGTTTGATTGGAGACGTAAATGGTAAATATATTCCTGTTACGTAAAAGAATTATTTATCAGTTTATTAACAATTAGAATAGATATTCTTTAAAACTATCATCTGTCTTTAATCTAAAATCAAATATTTTTAATATTTCAATATTTTCAAAATTGTCTGTAATTTGTCTTTATAAAAATAATAATGACCTATTACTATAATCTTCATCTTTAGGTCAATATGTTCTTACTGATTAATAATACTTTCCTTTGACTCTAGAGAATTCAACATGCGCCAAATGTTACTCTGTTTGGTAAAGTGCTGAGTGATCTACTTCAAAATTAAAATTATTAGCATTAAACGGAATGCAAAAGGCGATAGATAAGGCACCATTTCACTTAAAGCACCATTAAATCGTGTGACAAAGCATATACTGACTTACACCGAACCAACATAAAAATATTATACATCATTTGCGAACATATTTATAACCTGGTGAGGAACACCCTGGCTACCTCAAAATAGGTCAATATCTACATGTTATTATCTGGTTGTACTGGATACTAAATATCTAATGCTTTAAACTGTCTGTCTTGCATCTTTCATTTTCATTTTTCATTTTCATCTTCTTTTAGTGTTGTTTTAGTTACCTAACTGTGAGCATGTTTTGGCTGTATAATCTATTAAACGTTGCAGCTTCTTGGTATAAATTGTCTTTCCTTTAAATCTTTTAAATCCTTTAAATAGTATTTTCATTTTCATTAGGTGTCTCCAGAATCTATGAAGGTGTGACAAGAGGTTGTCTTGCAACTAATACGTGTGCACCTATTGAGCCTTATTATAACTGCACCGACGCTAAGGACGTTTATGACCCTCAAGATATTGCGGTAATCAACCGTTTCTTTTCAAAATGTATTTTTTCTTTTCGAAATTCCAAAGCACCACAAGTAAATTAGGATATTTTTATATTCATAACAACAACTAAAGAAGCTTCAATTTAATTTTGAGGGTCTTAAATGAGTATTAAGGATTAGGCTCAATTTAGGAAACAGGTTGAAAATTCCAGCTTAGTTTCCAAGAAGAAGAGAAAGTGGCTACATAAATAAGTTGGTTCCCTAAACATTACCATTACGATGAGATATTTGGCACATCGAAGGCCGGATGTGATAGATTTCAAGTGTAATGATCGTGATAAGTATTTTGAACATATAGGTTGCAGCAAGCCATGTTATTTTAAGGTGATTTAAGATACTCTATGAGCTACATGACTTTGATCGTCCTTCAAACAATCTACTGTGCGTGTATTTACAGCCAGGTATTGCCAACTATACTTTCAAGAGTAGCTATTGTACCTGTGTAGACGATTGGTCTCCCTGCAATGCCGCTACTTCCTGTGCTGCACAAATAGTCACTCTACTAGTGGCAACACTTGCTGTGCTCAAAACAGTCTTTATACCATAGACCATACAACATATATATATTGAAAGTACGACATTTGTTAAGTAGTACCGACAATGAGCTGTATGTGTGGCACCGCATCTCTATATGTGAGTCTGAAGTAATTAACTAAAAATTTTAAACTATTTTATTTCTTGTATCTATGAGCATATTCTTGCAACAGGTTTATAGTCAGCAAGAAATCTGTTAGACATTACAATTCACTTATAGTTTTTATGTCCTGGTTTTAAATACACAGATTTGTTTAATAAGTTGGAAATAGTAAGACTTAAATGACCTTGTTCAACAGGCTGGCGGCTATAAGATCAACATACTTTATGACTTAGAAGTACAAGAGAACGCATCGTCTTACAAAATACACAATATGTTACACCTTAAAAACGAAATTTTGATAAACTAGAATTTTGGTCATAAATGTATATCCATATCGGCCATGCTTCCAAGCGAATTCACACATCTAGAATTGAAACAAAGTTGTCAAATAATTAAGATTTACATAAAACAAAAAATAACTTCCAGTGGGCGACAGCAAGAGTAGACTGAAGCCAGGGATAGCATAGCGTCTTAAATGAGATACGAAATCGCAAGGATTACATAATGAGAAATATCACTCCCACTCTCCTACTCGATCTTCTAAATTGTTTCTGAAATGCTTTGTCATTTATTCCACATCGATTTCAAGGTATATTCATTCTTTAGGTTAATCGTTGCATTCTTCATTCAAAATCCGTTGAAAGTTTCATGTCAGCAAAGAAAGCACTATGTGCAGTCAGATGGATAGACTGACGAACCGGATGTTCCCTCTGGTCTAGTCAACTCGGGGCCCAAAACAGCTTTATAAATAAAGATTCAGTTATTTTATATTATCTTATCATTTCCTAATATAATTAGAGCATATAGTCACTATACATGAGTAGCTAAGGCCATGCTATCAAACATTCAGTACATTCCAAATGATCATTTCATTTTTCTTAATTAATTGTTCTTACTTCACAAAGGCTTAACACAGTTAGCCACACCTGGTACTCACTAGGTACCAAAGTATTGCGCCTAAAATATGATATCTGAATCGTCTTATCTCTCCAGATTTCTAGCTGGATACTAACTAGTATGGTACACCTTATTAAGAGCAGAAGCAACGAAGTCACTGACAATACCATGAGCAGTGGGATCTCTGAGAGTGTGAGAAGCAGAAGGGTCACCGGCAGTTTGAGGAGCAGGGGGTCACCGACAGTATCAGTAGCAGCGAGGTCACTGACAGTGTCAAGAGCAATCAGTGTCAGGGCATCCTGCGGGATCAACGACAGTGTCATGAGCAGCATGGTCCGTGTCAGTGTTAAGAGCAGCGGGGTCACTGACAGTGACTATCTACACCACCATCATTATCCTAAAGTCACTTTCAACTAATCAAGTCAAATCAAATCAGTTCTTATAGACTGGATACATCACTATGTATTAAGATATGTTTATATATCCAATCAAGGACATCTAATTTAACAAAAACAAAATCAACAATTACAATCAAAGCATTTTGCCGTGGTAACCATTAGACTGACTCACAGAATAGCATTAAACAGAATGTTTCTCCGTTTAATATAGTCAAAAAATATCACCTACTATAATCCAAATCACACAATATAAAAGTTTCAATGAGAAACGATACGCTTCTACCCACAATATTAACTTTGTTATGGCCGAAACAAACTAAGCCAAATATACTTTATTTGCCCTCATGGCACTCTTTTTGAGAGCACCTACACTGAACTTAACCACAAAGAAGCTTAAACCGGAAGAACTAATATTTTTGTACCCCTTTTTACATTAGCCTGGTTTACCTATTTGCGATAGAGGGTTGGCGTTACTTCCAACATAATATCTCTTGTGCAGAATAACTTTACAAGACTGTGCAATTTTACATGCAGACAACTAAAGTAGAAGCCGTGTGTGGCAATTCCCTTATTTTTCAGCTACTTCACATTGTTTGAGAAAGGCCAGGAATGCCACCCTACACGATCACACTTGATAAAGTACGATGGCGTACGATAATGTTTGCTATAAGCAAACACAACTGGAAGCTTAATTGTTTTAGTACGCATATTTCTAAACTACTCTACATTGCTTCCTTTGGAGGGGGAGGGTGCTCGTGGCTGAATGATGTTTCAGGTCCTAAATAGCTTTATATCTGGAAATAACCTTATGTGTCTGGATCTGGCTACTCAGAGTGAAGCAACGAAATACGACTTAATGGATGAACTCCGCCCAGAAGTGGATGTCACCTCTTTTTTATTCAGTTCATTGTATAGCAACCCTGGTTATGACATCCTATCCCACGTTTGATCTTGGCGTGTTTTTTAACCGTGACAGAACTCACCACGTGATATGGTCATTGACAAGAAGACCTTCAGTATCCACTGGAATTAAATTTGAAAAACATGCAGTGTTAGGTAAATACTGTGTGTAACCTTCCAAGACGCAGCGGCATACAACAGTACTCCAATGAAGTTACTTTTACACTCTTACTTTTATCTTATTTTTCATTTTAAGTGTTGAAATTGTTCTCCATCTTCAAAATTCTGTTTTTCAACATCTCATTAAAGGTTACCATCCGGCTTCATTTAACTTCTCAAATAGACAAAATTATTTGCTCGATAATTACCGAAAGGAAAAAAGATGGAGTGTCAGAGCGTTGTTCATCATCAGTTTGGATTTAAAGACCCTTGATTTTAGGAGAGTCTGTTTCGCCGTGGTAACTAGGTTCTCTATTCTGCCTTAAATATCTTTATAGCATTGAGCTAAATTGGCAATAGCATCACCAAATTGAAGATTCTCTCGGGACTCGGTAGTCCTGTGTTGGTATTCTTATTTTTATAAATTTCTATGCTCATGCGCGTTCAAGATCATGTGCTACGATGACTGGCTCGTCTCAGGTTACAATTTGACGTTTCAATACATTTTGACGTCATGGGACTGGTTTCAATATTTAACATAAATAGTTATCATGACGTATTTGAGTTAAACTTGGATTGTGCAAATACAAAAGTAAATAAATTGATAGACATGGGAAGCCAAAGATCCGACATGCTCCACTAGAACTAACCATTGCAGTTTTCAAGTGACAAAAAATCTGAAGAAAACGGTGGGACGATGCTTAGCGTTTAATGTCATTTCCGAAGGAAAGAGCAGTACATTAACATTAAATTTTGATTAACTTTTAAGCATGTTTTTTGTTTGGTCTTTTGCACAAATAACAGCAACAGCGCACGAGCAAAAACGCATTTTTGAATTAAAGATATCTAGAAATAACGGATTGATTTAATATTTCACCACAATTTACTTTCTAACCTTCTTACTTAATATTATATTCCACCTGGTATCGTCTTTATTGGCCAATAGAGTACTGCTATCAAAATGTGGACACTGTGGTACACTAAAAGTTATCAAGAGAACATTAATACAACTGTACTGGCTGTTATTTGCTTACTTACTTACTTTATATCAGCAGTGATTTGTGTGCAGAATTGTACTGCAATGAAGTAAATGTCATTTTAAGCTTTAGTAGCTTGCTGTCTTCCAACGTGAGGGTAGGTACAAATTTTGCCAAAAGAGGAGGTACTTGGAAAAAACTAGTGCACACACAAAGTATTATGGAAACCATATCAGAAGAATCGGCAGTTATTCATTTATCACTAATTGGCTAACAGTAGGGACGATAACTGTTAGAGTTTTCAATACACTGGAAAATAAACAGGAGACTTGGAGTGGATCAGATACAGGGTACCTAAACAAAAGATTGGGCTTTCTCGAAAGTAAGCTTATATCACAGTGTACAGTAGACATACCGATCTATAATGTGCACTATGTGCAATAATCGGTGCGCAGAAAATTCGAAGGAGGCAGATTAGTGGGTAGACACATTACCGTAGGCAGATTGCCGGGGAGTTGGGCAGATTGTCTTGAGGAGCAGTTTACCTACAACTAATTTTTTGGAACCCAACACAACTATTAACTAGACAACTCGAAACTGACAACTGGCAACTGGACAACTCGCAATTGGACAACTTGCAACTAAAGTTGTTTGCCATTGTATTGAAGACTCTAACATTTTTTATCCGTGCCCTTAGTTACTTACTGATAAATAGATAACTCCCGATTATTTTGATATGGCTATATGTGGCCTATTTATTTATGTTAATGCATTGATCTAATTAAGCATAACATACTGACAGCTAATCTGTAAAATATTACATAATTGCAATCACGAATGTACATACATCTTCAAATTTGTTGGAGGCACTACCGTTTGCCAAAAAATTATATGGTAGATAAAAATATCACTCTGGTTGCAATTCCGGCATTCTTTCTGTATAAAGACCAAAGGACTCAGAGATGCTTGCAATTAACTTTCTATAGGCGTATTTCTACCTATACCCCCCCCCCCCCTCCGAGTAAGTCGTATCAGATCATGTAGTCAAAATTGCAATTCTACCACATTACCACTCATATAAACAAATCGCTGTCAAATATATTGTTGTCAACGACTTGTATGTTTGATTTGTTATTTCACAGTACCTATTTTAATGTTATCGTTTAGGATATGAATATTACGAATGGTATGAATAATTTATTACCTAAATTTACAAAATTTAAAAAAATATATATTTGAATTTTTACCTGACATTTGGGACAGTTCGCCGGGACAGGGCGAGCTCGCTTGGGGCCGGGTTTGTTTTATTTGCGGGTTCGCTTGTATTCTCTTAGGACTCTTTCCCAAAAAAGCCTAGCGAATAATCGACTTCGTACGATTTTTTTTGCGTTTCGAAAGACTTCAGGTAGGTAGGTAGGTAGGTAGGTAGATAGGTAGAGATCAAACTGGTGATTAAGATAATACAAGTAGCGAAGTCGGTAGTTACAGATCAAACTGGCAATTAAGACAATACAAGTAGCGAAATAGTTTTATAACATTCCAATGCTCATAGTTCTTTGCGCTTGCATAACGATTTCTTATGCAACGAATAGGCACTCTCCGGTGGTAGGAAAGCGCGCGTTAATTAACTCATTTATGTCATAAGCAATAGATATTCTAGTTAATGCTTATCAAGTTGGTAACGCTGCCAAATGTAACAGTAAAAATTCACTAGATACCAGATGGCCATTTTGTCCCTGGAAATCTTATATTAAGAAAATTCACCTAAACTATGGGTGGAGAAGCATTTATAACAAAATTAGCATTGCCATTTTTCAAAGCACGCACACAGTTAGTGACACTGATCCAAAATATTATGTCGCACCTCCTTATCAATATGTAGAAATTCTGTTGATACTATTTCTATCCTGTGAGAAATCTGTAACCATTTTGCTGGTAATATGTTCTGGTCTAATACTTTTCTTGCTGTGCTACTACCGTAGAGTGTCAGTTTATCGTATGAGAAATAGTTATGCAAGTACTCTGTGGGAGTCGAACCCACAGTTGCAAACAGCGAAAAGTACTGACTAAAACATGTATTTGGCCTTTTCAGTTTCTTTATTATTTGCTATTATTTTCATATGACGTAATTTTCTTATATATCGTCAAAAAGCTCATTTTTAATCGCCCAGCACTTTTTGAAAATTCTGCGTTTTGAATGCAAACTAACCAGGTAAAAATGAAAGAAATGGAGAGATTTTGCCCGAATCTCAAATTTCCCTTGCATCAGCAGTCGTATCCTTAACCACATGTATGCTATTTTAAAAATTCATTAAAAGTCTTAACAAATAGTTTCCAGTTTCAATTTCTTTTATGTTCCGAGTATGAGCTGTTTTTGCTTCATTTCTTCTATCATTTCTTTCAATTTTCACCCGGTGTAACAGCCCAGAATATACCCCCTGACCAGTTTATCCCCGGGTATACACTGGGCTAGCCTAGCATATACCCCGGGTATAATCTGAGTTAGACTATTTTATATCCCGGGATATAATCTGGGCTAGCCCATAATATGCCTTCCCCGCCCAGATTATACCCCCTCCTTTATCTATATGGAAAGTACTGAGTCTCTGTAGGTAAAAGATAATCAAAAACATTCACCTGTAAATAGAATTTCATTTATTACTTCAAAAACTGCAACACCGTCTAGGTTTAACCTCAATTTAAGCAATATTACAGAATCGCTCTAAACTTTACATACAGCAAGCACTTGTTAACCAGATTTATTACATTTTAATCATTTTTATGCGTATATTTTAACAGATTTTAAATATTTAAAAAATGACAGAAATTTGCGAAAGGAAAATCAGGTTCAGAAAACAAGTTATAGATTCATCAGATACATTCAGCACAAAATATATACAACAACTCAGAGTAGGCCCAGATTAACCTTGGAATTTGCCTGGAGTTGGTACAGATTATATTTACAAATAGTTGCTTTCATGGATTTAATTGGAGGATTTACGCTCTTACAATTTTGCAGTAAGTTTGAAGAGGAGATTATCGCTTTTGGTAACTTTAGGTTGTTGCAATTAGCACACCTCTTTACTATGGCGTCCTTCAGGTGAAGCTGGTGAACTGCAATATTATACATATTGTTTGGGCTTGCGATCACAAGGAACTCAGTTTTATCTTGGTTCAGCTTTAATTTATTACGGAACATCCAAGGTCCCTCGTGTCAATTCACCCGTAAACCATATGTTGTAATGAAGTATTGTATTATATATTGTATGAGAAAAATAAAAAGTTAAAAAGCATCATATGTGTTTTTATTGAATATTACAAATATTTACAATTATGATAAAAACAATATTTCAAATACATATTATGCTAATACATGTGCCTTGAACTTTTAAATTTGCAAATGTTATAACTTCACATCAACAAAGATAATGTTAATTCATTTCATAGTCTAAATAAGCATAAAGACAATTTCATTTGAACTAAATATTGAATGTATATGTCCATTTGGGTCAAAGCTAAGTTCTTGTCAAGCTTCAAAAACTCGCTCTAATCTTCAGCACTGAGGGTGATGAAATTATAGCCACACTAAGCTCGTCATACTGTATACAGTCGTCCTTCTACTCAACCATCTTCTGACAGTCACTGCATTTATATACATCCATTTTCTGAAGCATGAGATCCACTGACGTCATTTGCTTCTTCAGCATTAGCCAATCTTTCAATGACAATAAAATTCCCTTCTTGGTAGGATGTAGCCTCCCAGATGTATGATCCGTAATATATTCACGAATGTTAACCGTCACTTTCTGTTGATATTTCGCCAATTTGATAAATATTTCTCCATTAATGGGTATCATAGCCGGTAAATCATCTACACTCATCTTCTTCATGGTGGTAGAAGCTTTACGCTCCGGTTCTTGCTTCATTTTAGGTTCTGTCTTAATTTTTCGCTTTTTACACGGCGACGTCGTAGTTGGTAACTCATCTCTTTTTATCTTTCTAAGATGTGCTCGCCATTGACGTGACTTCACCTTAGACTTTACCATAGCATTGCCTTAGACTTTGCTGTAGGTATTGTCTCAGGCTTTGCTGTAAAATTTTCTATAGGCATTCTCTCAGACTTTCTACAGACATTGTCATAGGTGGTGTTCACTCTTCAGTATATTGATACGAAATGCGTTACGTTTGAGGGCGACTGCCATTTACATTCTATAGGGGAGATGTTACGCTCGACACACTATGTCCTAATATGTTTAGGAATAACTTTACCGAGAAAGTCTTTAAGCATAGCTTTATATACAACATGCTGAACATGTTGAGGATGTTGAAAAACATGTTAAACAACATGTTGAACATGTTGACCAACATGTTAAAGAACATATTGAACATGCCGAACAAGATGTTGAACATGTTGAACATGTTGTTGAACAACATGTTGAATATGTTGAACCATTGTTAAGCAACTTGCTGCTAAGCCAGCTCCCTTACAGTTCTTCAAACATGTTACAAAGTTCTGAATTCACTTCAACTCGTCCATTGTTGAATCGAACAAGTTTTGATACATTCGTCGTCAATGGAACGTCATTATCATAATGTAAAATTTGAGCTCAGCTGCCCAAATTGTATTCGCGCGGGTAAATGCTGAATCAATGTCGTAAGTTAATGGTAAAAGTCGTTCTTCACATTCACGCAGAAACGAGCGGATAAAACGATCTCTTGGAGTTGCCTTTCCAACTACTTGCAAAATCCAATTGGATTCAAAAGCAGGAAGCTTTAAAAACATAGGTTCAAATAGAAGATTATTTATAGGCAACGTCTTACTAAACGTTTTAGTGAAAGAATGGTTCAAATCGGCCAAGTAGTTTTAAAGTTATGCGCTGTTGAAGTTAGCCATCTGACAAGATGAGATGGGGAGGGGGGGGGGGGTTAGAGGTAAAAAAAACAAAAATGTTCAGAATTGTCTGTAACGTGTAAATATGCTATAATCTGAAAATGGCCAGGGGGGGTCAGAGGTCAAAAATCTAAAAATGTTCAGAATTGTCTGAAAGGTGTAAATATGCTATAATCTCAAAATGGTGGGGGGGGGGTGAGATCAAGCACCAACACATTCATACTTATACATAGACAGAGTTAGCTTCATTTCGTAAAATTGGATGGCCCTTAAAAGGGCCGAAAGTTTTAGCACCTCTTCACCAGCACTCTTCACCAGCAGCGGCATTGATAGTCATAATACTGTTTCATCGTTAATGGCCTTCCAGCGCACTTGAACGGATGAGTATTGCAGAAACTCCTCAGCTTCAGCATCGCACCGCACCATCAGCACTCTGTTCATGGTTCTATGCCATGTAACGTCGCCGCAAACTTGTACCATAATAGTCCTCCGCAGGTCTTGCAGCAGAACCGCCGCGGTTCGTTGTGGTGCACCGGGCAGTTGTGTTGCTGTCCTGTGTACTCCTGCCACGTCAAGTACTTATAACACTCCGTGGTTAGCTTCACCTCGCGTCCGTCTCTCATTACTTTCTTACTAGCCATCTTACAAATTGGTTGGCAAACCAAAGGTGAAACCACACTTATATAGGACTTGATTGCGCTGAGTTGACGTCATTTCCCTCTCCACCCCGGGGGAGGGGGGGACCGTCGGCACATTATATGTCCTGGGGGAGGGTCGGTACATAGTATGTAATAGAAAAGGGGGTTGGTCAGTACATAGTAGCTTATATTCATAACGTGTTCATTCATATACGCATTCATAATGGACTCTATGGCCTAGCTTTCTGCAAAACAGTCTAACATTGTTATAATATCATCATGATATCATCATGTTATGACGTCATCATCACATGACTTATGACGTCATTTTCACGTCATCATGATGTCATTTTCACGTCATCTTTTCAGAGCGGCCGCCACATATTGTGAATAAGTAAAGTTGTCTTGGTATGTGTGTGCATAGAACCAAAGATTTTGTTTAAACTAGTGAAGAAAATCTGCAATAAACAGTCAAACTCGTACTACCCCGATTCCAAAACCGACACTGATCTGGCCAATGAATTCGCTCAATTTTTTCGAGCTAAGATTAAGAACATTAGCATATCTTTTGACACCAGAGTTACCAAAAAGTTTACTGCCGAGCATCCTTAACATATCACTTCGTTTCCGTCGTTTGCACTGGTCACTGAGGATGATGTCAGGAAATACATCATGAAATCGCCATCTAAATCGTGCTCCCTTGATTCGATACCTACCTCACTGCTAAAGCAACACGTCGACCAATTTACACAGTGATAACTGCTATTGTCAACAAGTCACTATCAGAAGGTCACGTGCCCTCAGCGTTCAAACAGGCGTTGGTAACACCCGTCCCGAAAAACCGGATATACGTGAATTTAAAAACTTTCGACCAATATCCAACTTGACTTATATATCAAAAATAATCGAAAGGATAGTCGTGGACCAATTAACCATATACTGTGAAAAATCCAACCTCGATGAGCCGCTGCAATCAGCCTACAGGCGTGGACACAGTACAGAAACTGCCCTCTTAAAAGTGACAAATGATGTACTTTCTAACATGGATAAACAACAAGTGACCTTGCTGATGTTCCTGGATCTCAGTGCCGCATTCGACACGATTCCACACGAACTATTCTTGGCACGCTTGCGCGATTCCTTTGGTTCCAGTCCTATTTCGAAGGCCGCACCCAACAGATACAGATTAACCGAGCCCTCTCACAACCACAGGCACTTGATACGGGTATGCCTCAAGGATCAACACTTGGTCCTTGGGGCTACACAAGATACACCAAACCACTGGCAGGTATTATTCAGTCGTTATTGTTTTTGTTCCACATGTTCGGTGATGACACACAGCTGTACAAAAGTGTGAATCCTAACTCCATAGCTGCACAAAATGCAACCAAATCACAGCTTGAAGATTGTATCTTTGAAATATCCAAATGGATGACGGTGAATCGACTGAAACTGAACGGTGACAAAACAGAATTTATGATTTTAGGAACAAAGTGCCAAACAGATAAGATCAGGTTTAACTCAATATCTGTTGACGGAGAAGGTATTTTAGCAAGTTCGTACGTTCGTGATTTGGGCGTCCTCCTAGACCCTGAACTCAAAATGACCAATCAAGTAAACCGACTTGTGAAGATCTGCTACTGCAATATTCGAGAGATTTGGTCCATCCGTAAATATTTAACTCGTGATACTACACGCACGCTGGTGCAGTCCATGGTCACATCACACATTGATTACTGCAATGGTTTCCTGTATGGCATGCCTGAATACCTATTAAACAAGCTACAAAGGGTCCAGAATGCTGCAGCACGGCTCATCCTCGGTCTCAAACGATATGATCACATCGCGGGAGGGCTTAAATTTCTTCATTGGTTGCCAATACGCTATCGGATCCTGTATAAAATTGCCACGATAACCTTCAAAGCAATTCACCATGGCTCTCCTGAATATATTCGGAACCTACTTGTGCTACGTAATTCAAACCGAACAAGATCTACCCGTCCATCCAAGGATAATATGTTGCTTAAAAAGCCGAAAACTAGTCTGAAATCAGGTGGTGATCGATCGTTTGCTGCTGCAGTTCCTGCTGTATGGAATAGTCTCCCGGAATACCTCAGAACAATGCCGACTATTGACACCTTCAAGAAACATCTCAAGACACTATTTTGAATTAGCCTTTCCAGATTCTTAGGCACAGTTTTAAAACGTCTTTTATTGGTTCGGACACGTTTTTCTTTTCATCAGTATTAGTAACTTAACTCTAGTCAATGCCAAACTAAATGCCTGCTCTACTGCCAGATCTTACTTTTTAAGCAATATCTATATTTGCATTTTACTCATATTTATTTATTTGTATCTTTTTTATTTATTTATTTATTTATTTTTTATTTATTTATAAATATTTATAATATATTTTAGTGTAGCAATATCTCCCTTAGGCTCTATGTGAAGCGCTTAGAGCATTCAATATGAATTAGCGCTATATAAGAGTTGAGATAATAATAATAATAATAATAATAATAATAGATGTGTGAAAAAATAAATCACGTGACTTATCACGTGACTTATGACGTCATTTTCACGTCATCTTCACGGCATTATGACTTCGTCCCAACACACGCGCGCTCTGTCCTAAAAACTGGTCCAGAAACCCCATGCCGGTTCTGCGCTACCTATGAAGTCAGGGTGACGTCACTTCCTGGCGCAGAACCACTCTTTTTACCCTACTCTCAACACTTCACAAGTACATCGAGGTTGTTTTTGGGCTGTTGCGGCACACGGCCTTTTCAGGGTTCTTGTATCTGTTTATGGGAATTGTTTAAGCCTAATTGTAATTACCGGAACCCTGGTGCCCAAGATACCAGAATTTTAGTTCATGCACTAAGCTTTTCTATTTGCTCAAGCACCAAGGTGTTTACTGCCTAGTGCCCCTATAGCACCGGTGAAAAGTTATGCAAGTGGCAACATCAACGCTTTAACTTATAACAAAATATAAATTAATTTATGAAACCACTAGGTAAAGCATATTGGGTCAACTTCATATGCTCTGAGGCACGAATCCTGCATACCAGTTCCTACTATTCAAACATTTACAGAAAGTTCATGCCCATACACCCTTTTGTAAATAAGGCACAATTTTTAGTGAGCTGTATGTCTTTTATTTTGTAACGCACGTCGCAAATGCTGGATTATTTGCGGTTATATTGTTTTACGTGTTTTTGAACGTTTATCACGTCGCTCACCAAAACAGTTCAGCAGATAGAGGATGAAGTGTCGACATGTGTGTCTAAAAATGTGTGAATTGTGATCTAGAAATGTCGGATATATATATTTAAGTTTTAAGGCTAAAAGGTACGTTATTTTTATAAGATCCTTAATCGTCTGAAGATTTTAAAGCTTCTTTTGCGTTTAAATAAAGGTAAATGTCGGTGTTTTAACATCACGGTTTTGCAAACTTTCTTAATGGTTTCAAAGAATGCGTAAAGGGTATAAATGGTTTATAAAAGAAAAAAGGTGTTCGCAGTTTTCAAAATGGTAAGGATTGTTTTTTTATCTGTTATAGTTTTCCACGTTGAGTTCAGTTGACCTGAGACGTTGAGAGAATAAAGAATAAACGCTTTAAACAAGCCTTTTTGAGTATCTCCGATGTGACTTCAAGGCGCTTTACACGATGCGTGTTGAATGCCTCCGATACGACATCAAAGGACAGGCTGTATCCTCAAAATACCTTCGAAGAAAAATCAAGGGAGCGGCGGTATCCAGGCACTCCAGACGTTTCAGGAATTAGGTCACGTGCGTGTTAATGAAACAAACGCAAACCTGCTACCACCCTATTCGGCAGCAATGAGCAGCTCAAAGAACCACCATTGAAAAACACGTAAAATAATATCACCGCAAATAATCCAGCGTTTGCGACGTGCGTTACATATTTTTACATATATTGGCTGAGGGCTTAAAAGAGGATGACCTCCACAGTAAGTGGACAATGGCAAAACAGTTTGTCTTGAACCAAGGATACCCACGCGACAACACAGGTTTGTTTCCATAAAAGTTTTTTACATAAAAGTTATTTAGTAAAATTCCTTTATTCTTTTATCAGTGTTTCTCAATCTCAGTGTGTCAGTCTAGCTAAAGAATTGCTATGGCGCGACATAATCTTGTCGCCAGTTAACGCAGGACCCGTATGAGGAGGTTTGCTTAAAACTGTTTTTAAAAGATTATAAGCGCTACTGACAACATTTTAAATTGTACTGACCAGGTTTTAAACGTAACCTATCCTCATTTTTAGCGAACCTGTGGTCACTTATGTACAAGTGTCATAAAGAAGAATAACCGAATCTTATAAAACTCGCAGTACTCGCACTAACCTTGCCGCTTCACACTGCGGATGTTCGCTGTTTTTCTCCACTTTCCAGAAAATGTAATATCCAATATATTTCCTAATATACAAAATATCCAGAGTTTATTCAAGTCAAGTGTACCACTATTGACCACTGATTGTCACTATAACTTCTTTTTAATAGAATAACTTATACTTACTAAAACACGCGGCAAAATGCAATAGAAGTGACGTCTCGGCAGATCTTTCGCGCATGGCCATCAAAATGTTTTTGTTTTGATATTGTGTTTTTGTTTTGATTTTCGACAAATCAAATCGAAGCGCGTGTAATTTGTCAGGAAAGTTGAATTTACGGGCCAAGAATTAAAACAAAAAGACTTTTTTTGTCTATCCTTCATGAAACTTTGCCATATGATAGAGTAGGCTTCCCTAAGTATGTGACAAATTTTAGTTTGCCCATATACAGCCGATTTTGTCAAAAAAATGACAATAACATATAGTCTCCCTAAGTGGTATTTGATATACTTGTGAAATATACAAGGGGTTGACTTTAGGGCAACTTTTCGAATTTGTTTTTCAGTCATAATTTTTTATTTTGTTCGTGTTTTATACACATTATGCTTTAGTTTAGTGTCCGTCTAAAAAATGTAAGAAGAATTGGCTACTTCTGAGTTTTCTAGAGGCCTTAGAAATAAAGAGACCTGTTTTTGTCTCCGAATTTTTTCTGTATCCATAAACCTTATAAATCAGCACGTGAGGTCTTTTTAAGTATGACGCTATATATATATATATATATATATATATATATATATATATATATATATATATATATATATATATATATATATATATATATATATATATATACCTTATGTCTTGCAAAATAGATTTTTAGATGGCTTTTTGTAGAACGCGCTGAAATTGCAAACATTGTAATAGTTTTCTTTTTGAAGTGCTTGTGTTTGATCCTGTAAAAATTGTCAGTCAGGTTTGTTTCTGATTTATTAGGATAAAAAATAGAAATAAAATAACGAAAAGGTGGTAAAATTAGTTGGAGGTTAACAAATTTTTTTTTAATTGTGAACAAAATTGTTTTATTGGATACTTGTGAATACTTTGTATATCACTGGGATTATACTAAACATTTAAGTATCGACGAACGAGTTCTATACACATTGCCCGTTAACATACTTTATCACCTTTACCATCCATTTTGGTAAGTGTGCACTAGATTTAAACTTGAAATGATCATCATTTTGCTCCAAGAATACAAGCCACAAATCTTTGACACAAAAGCCATCTTTCATTTTCAGGTCCATAAATATCATGGTGCCCTCTTCTGGTGTATCTGTAGTTTATTTTCGTGTGCTACAAGGCACCCTGTTAATTTGACGGTTTCGAAGACAAAGTCAATGCACCCTTATAACATACTACTGAAATTCGTTGATTGCGTGTTACTATGATGATTTGTTACAATAAAAGGCTCACAAAGACATAACGTGTTTGTATTCTTTCACAAACATGACTTTAGCATAGCTTGGAGGTCGGTTACTGACGTAGCTGACAATATCAGCTGATGGCTTTTGATTTGAGTAAATTAGTGTCAACACCTGAAGACCACAGGTTTGAGGTTCGGTGTGAGTTAAATAACTACTCTACTCTGTATGAAATTGAACAAGCTTGGACGCAAACCAATCCGTATGGAAGTGAAGTTTTTAGGGATTTCTTGGATTGGCTTGGGAGTAAAGAATGTATTTCATTCTTTTTTAACCTTAATCTAAAAATTTCACTATCTTACCCAAACTAAAATTGTTATTGTTAAAATTGCTTTCATTTCGTTGCAAATTTCATTTGTTGAGAATGACTTCTCAGTTAACATTACGACGTCAATCGAAGACGATTTCATATGGCGATGTCAATGAATCTGATTGTAATCATAAATTGCTTGGGACTATAGATAAACTTCCAACTAACGTCTTTGATAAAACGTTGAGTAAACGTTGGATAATCCATGATTTGACACGCTGCATTTGGTTGAAACCGAAACCTCTCTTTCTCCAACGCCTAATCATCATCTTTAGCACAACGTCTACAACGTTTTCTATAGATGTCGAATAAACTAAGTTGTACAGAGACATAACCAAACAATAGCCTCATCAATTTGCCTGCCGTCGGAAATGAAAGTCACGCCATGGAATCCATTTATATGAGGACGTAAATATGGGAATTTTATGTGCACGCAAGTTTATCCATGAAAATTGACTTCATTCATATCCAAGAGTATGGGCATCTTGCGTAAGGGTTAACACGAGTTTTAGACTAATATTTTCCTGACGTCTATACAACGTTGACAGGCAGACGTTATTTTGTCTTCCATAATCAACCGAAATCCGACGTTGAGCCGACCTCTGTCCAACGTTGGTGGAACGCCACAATGTTTATTGGGTTATGTGATGTGATATGTGAAAATGGGGATTCGAGGGAAACACATGTTTCCTATTGCAGCCAGGCCTCATCCACAAAACACGCAAGCAGGGAAGGATTGGGTTTGCCTATTCTTTTGCGCATTAGTTCAGTTAATTCATTGTTTTCAAGAGTTAATTTGACATAAGGTTTCTAAAATATTGAAGATTTTTTTTCCGTCTCTCTCACTTATTTGTAATTATTTATGGCATTGTCAGTTTAGCGAGTCATAATTCGATTGTGAGATATTTTATGACGTATCAATTGCACACTGTAGGCGTGTATACATGGACACTGCGTCGCCGCGGATGCACTTGTGATAACACTTTTAACCTCAAATATAAGTTTATTGTCATAGACATACGATTCTCGCTATCTCGCTGAGAGGAGCGATCTTTAATCCGCTTATCGTGAAGTGTTCGTCCCGGAGGCCATTGCTTAACTTCTCTAGAGCCTGTAAACACAGTGAAACCTGCACTTAATTGTCTTTGCGTGGGAGACATACCGCTATATAACGAAGCAGCCCTATTACATATGATATATGATATATATATATAAATATTCTATAAGATTATTCCATGGTGTTAATATTAATTTATTTATTAAGTACAACAATTGTTATTTAAAAAACGTGTGATTTATGCATAAATGTTGTACATATTTAAATCTGATATTCTCATGTAACACGACATTGACCATTTTAAAACGTTTGCAATATTTTCAAAGCGACGTGATTTATTTAAGGCAAAAATTTTCCATTTGCATCTATCAGAACCCAAATATAAAATACACAGAAGCGGGAGACTGTAGAAATGTTTTACTGTACCATCTACGGAATGGTTAAGAAATAGTTAAACCGTACCACTTTCAGATATAAAATGACATATACTGTACACGACATGATAACGTGTTTTTGGGTGGGCTGAGGTGTAATCAACACTAACCAAATTAATTGATTGGTTTTTTAATTAAAGTGCATACAGTGGTTGCAGCGTTATGACATCAGAATCATGATAGCTCGGGGCATTTCGTAAAACAGTGTTGCTCAGCAAGATTCGTTTTGAAGCAAGTGTTCATATGTTGGATCATCTGTGCACCTATCCAGAACAAATATGGATCAACACGAGGAACAGCATTGGATAAAGAACTACAAATACGACCATTCGTCTTGTGAGTATCGGCTATGACTGGCGGAAGCCAGGCGGTCACCCATCCAAGTACTAACCGCACCCGACGCTGCTTAACTCTGTAATAGAGGCAAACGTTTTAAGCTTATCGCTAAGAACTCCAGGCAGCGGTCACCCATCCAAGTACTAACCGCACCCGACGCTGCTTAACTTCATCATAGAGGCAAACGTTCTAAGCTTATCGCTATACGCTCGAACCGGTAGTTAACTCCGCTTCACATTCCTGACATTTAGCAACTTTCTTCTCGGACAGAGGTGTCTTAATAATGGCTCCATTATTATTTAACCCTTCCCGTCGCCGCCCCCCCCCCCGCACCCCGCCCTCACCCTTTACACTTAAAGTCGATAATTTCTCCCTTCAATTAAGTTTTTTTAAGAAATAAAGACGGCCCTTACGTCACAGTGACATAGCTCTTTGGTGTCCTTTATTTCGGTACTGCCGATTGCAGGAGTACTCACGTCGTCTTAAGACGGATTTCTTGTTACGAATTTCTTAACACGGATTCCTTATTTCTTAAAACGGATTTTAATACAGTTTCTCAACATGGATTTCCTTGTACTAATTTCTTAATACAATTTCTTAACGCGGATTTCTTTATACGGATTTTATTCACTGCGGATTTTTCCATGCGTTTTTCTTGATAATGCGGGTTGGAATTTTGTTGTACGTGTACCTTAATATGGATTTGTAATTCGGATTTGTAATTCGGATTTGTAATTCGGCTTTATAATTCGGATTTGTTAAAAAGATTTCTTAATACGGCTTCTCGAAACAAATTTTGATATGGATTTTTAATGTGTACTTCTTAATACGCAATTTGTTTATACAGATTTCTTAATACGGATATCTTCATACGGATATCCTGATAACGATTTTTTTTGTACGGTCCCTTTCTTACATTACCATATTTACCTTCATCTGACATTTTGATCACTTAGTTCTGATTCACTATAAGTAGACTTGAGCTCTCTAATTGTCTGTAACTGATACTCGCTGTTTCTCCATCACACCTCCCACTTTAAACCCACGCGACCCGTCCCCCTCCACCCCCTCCCCCTTACCCCCCCCTCCCCCGCCCCAGACACCAGTCTGGAGGTGTAATCGGCTTTCTATCACATCAGATATCTTCAGTTTTTAATGAGATTTGGCCATGCCCAGTAAACATTCAAACGTCCCTTCGACGTTCGTTTGAGGTTGAGACGTCGATCAAATGTTAACTCTGGTTGTAGTTTGGTTGTGATTGTCGCCACAACAGATCAACATCTTACCTCAGTCTTTGACTCGACATTGGATAGCTAATGTTGTTTAGACGTGGATTTTGGTCGCAACTTTCTCCAACATTTAATCAACTTTTTCAATGAACGGTGAATAGACGTCGGAATATCGACTTTTTATAGGCGTCGGACTCACAACCAAAGCAATCTCATTGTATTATCGCTCACCGGAAATAGTAGCCATCTGAGATCACGTCGAAAATCACGAGAACGTAAAATATGAGAATATAAACAACACGCAACTTTTTCCCCCAACCACTTTTGAAAAAAAGATATTCAAGGAAATACAATTCTTACGTACCCTGCGTGACCGGATGACCCAAGAGTGGGATTGCTGTGGGAGAGAAGTGCATCGGAATATAAACGTATAACCGACATATAGCCGACGGTTGGTAATACGTCGGATATGCGTCGCATATATACATAAAAAACTTCGTCGGAAAATATGCGAATAAACGGCTAATAAACGATGAGCAAAACAGAAAAAATATGCGTATTTCCGACGTATGTTGCCGATATTGCCAACGCATTATTTTTAGAATTTGTAGGGGAGAGAAGTCACCACATTAGGTCTGTTTCTGTTTTAAATCTGTCAATTCTAGATTAATATTTTCCCGATGTCTATACAACGACGAGACTTAGACGTTGTTTCGACTTCCATTTGCAACCAAAAAAACTGACGTTGATCCGACGTGCGACGTCTGCCCAACGTTGCTGAGACCTCGCAATGTTTACTGGGGGACAGGTGGGAAATTGAGTCAGTGAAGAGGCACCGTAAGCCGATACCCCCCAGCAACAATTCTGTTGTGAGCTATAGTGTACCGCTAATCAGTATATGTGTCATCTGCTAGAAAAGGAAAGTACAATGTAGTATGCGTGCACATTCTGCCACTCACCCCCCCCCCCCCAAAAAAAAAAAAAAATCCCCCCCCCTTCTCCTCGTTTTTTTTTCTTTCTTTTATTTTTTTCTTTTCTCTTCTTTCTTTTTTTTTTGTTTGTTTTTTGTTTTGTTGGTACGCATGGTAACACATGATGTCAAGCCCCCCTACGCCCCCCCCCCCCAAAAAAAAACCCTGAGATGCCGTTGGTATAATTTGTGATGAGAAACAAAAATAGTTCACAAAGGCAGGTTTAGTATGGCATCATAGGAAGAGAGTTGTTGTAATGTCTGCTGATAATCAAATCCATTACTGGTGTGTGGGAAGGGTTGGGGAGGGGGAACGGGCAGGGGGACGAGGGAGGAGCTTGGTGGTAACCTTTGATAATTTTATTTCAGCACAAGACAAGATGCTTATTTGTGGATTCACAATGGCAGAGGAGAAAAAAGTTAGGATTCTGCTTATAACCAAAGTCATTACTTCATCTGTCACCGATGTGTACGTGTGGAGCAGGAGGGGAGGGTGGAGGGGTCTGGGGCGTGGGGGGCTGGGATGGTGGGGGTGGGATGGGAGAGGTAGAGAGTAAGGGTCCTGCTGATAAGCAAATCCGTTACTGCGTCTAACACCGGTGTGCGTGTGGGGGGGGGCGGCAGGGGGGAGGGGGGTCCTGATTGGCGGTTGGATGGGAGATGTAGCGGGTTAGGGTTCTCTCGGTCGCTTTGTTCACTTACCAGTTATTTTGGAGACATCTCGCTGAGGCAATAAATCCTTTTTTTTTTGCTACACAATTGCGCTGTGATTGGTACATTATTTCTGTATTATATTTCTCAACCAACCCCCCCCCCCCCTTGACATCCCCCTCTGTTTGACACCCCACCCCCTCCCGCATTCCACCAAAACCGTAACTGCCACTATCTAGGGACAACTGATCAAGTGACATTTGATCTAAATGGACCAGAAGGTGACAACTGACGTAAACACTCACATATCGTAGATTCGGGAAAATACTGGATCAAGTTCAAAATATACCCCGGCCGTAATTAGCTTTAAAAATTGTGCCTTTTTTGTTATTAATTAAAAAAAAAAATAGAAAGAGTGGAGTTCTTCACTCTGCGTTTGGATAAAAAAACAGGGTGTTATTTCAAAATTAGCACTCCGCATTTAGGGGTCATTTCAAAAGGTTATGGAGACGCATGGTAACCAGTTGGTACGGCAGTGGGCCTCCTCGGCCCAACCCCTCCTTCCCCCACCGCCCCAAGTTTGCACAACCCATAAACACGAGTGCGCGTCAATATCATGCAAGTTACACGCGACGGTTGACAACTGACAAATTCCCGCCTAATCTACTTCCGTCGATAAAGCACCCAGCTACTCGCCCCTGGTGTAGCATAAAACATCCATTGATGGCAGTTTTTTTTTATACATATATATGGCCTATTGTGCACCCGTCGCCCCTGGGTATGTATACATTAGGTAAAAAAGACCTAACGTTATGTTGTGACGAGTCACAGAATTGCGAGTCAAGCATCAATCGATGAGAAAAGATGCAATCACGCTGTGAATTACAGGCCTCTCAAATCGCCGTGGAGGAAAAGGAGCAATCAGAAATTTGTTTCTCTTGGGGAGGGGGAGGGGGTGGGGTGAGGGGGTGAGGAAGGAGGGGGCGCTTGTGTAAGTCTAGCTGCGTATTGATTTGTAAAGCCTGCAAATATCGGCTCTTGTTTAAAACGAAAATCCGCCCTAGCCATTTTGTAATTTAACGTGTTGAATGACACATATCTGTAACGGTTGGGATATGCGGCATAATAAACTGCTAAGTGGATATGAACACTGGTATTTTTTATATTTTACGTTTGACTCAGAACATTCACTCAATGACTGAAAAATTGTGAATTAAATTTCACCTCAAACAGATGAAACTGTAGTTTGGTACTAGAGCCATAATTCCCTAAAATGGAGAAGGATGGAGCTGTTATGATACGGATAATGATAGATTATCAGTAATGAATGTGCAACAATAGCCCTAGATCTTATATTAAGAAGCTATTAGATTATCATTTTTGTTGAATTGCAATTGCTGGAAGATTCGCTTGAAAATCATAACAAAACAAGACCATTTCTACGCAATAGATGTGAACATTCGCAGTAAACAGCGAGACGTTCGTAGACGTTGTACAGACGTCGCTCCCGACGTTGGATTGAATACAGGGTTTTGGTTGATTATGAAATTCGAAACAACGTTTGCTTGTCGACGTTGGATAGACGTTGATTATTAGACGTCTAATCAACGTTATGAACAAATTACTACTGGAAGTTGAAATAGCTTCTGTGTCCCAAACTTTGTACATATGTTGTAAGGGTGATGGGAGAGTGGCATAGTAAAGACATCAGGAACTAGGAATTTATGGAATTACATAGTGCCGTGGTCAGCCGCCCGTCACACTGACCCCCCCCCCCCCCCACCGTCCTCCCCCCCCTTCGTCCCAACACACACCCTATGGTCATCCGGTAAAACAGGATATACATGAAGGCAATTATCATAAATCTTTGTTTAAAACTAGAAGGGATTTTTTTCTTTTTTCTGTCCTTAATTTTCGAAGTGACCCTGTCATGGCTTTTTTTCTGTGATCGATAACATGAGCTGGTTGTTTGATTGTGACCCCGTGTCTGCACCATGTCTATTTACCGACTCCTGTACAACGTCAAGTTTTCGGACGTATATCTAAGTTTCCAATAAAGATTAGACGTCTAAATAACGTTGCTTATCCAAGGTGGTTGCGACGAATCACAACCAAATTACAGCCAGCTTTCATGTTGCGGCTCGGTCGGGTCGACGTTGCAACCTGAAATCGACATCGGACTTCAGGGTTGAGATTTCGCGGTCGCCCGGTCGCCCATGGCGACCAACTTTTGGCTCGGGCGACCAACTTTTTCGAGTTGGTCGCCCGAGTGGCGACTAACTTTTTTCTGAGTATTTTCAGGTAAATACTGTTGATGATTTTAAACAGCAATTTACATGAAAATGACTTTTGTATAAATTTTGCTCTCAGGGAGATTTTCACATTTGAAATAAACTTCAAATAACTACAAAGTATGGATACTTAAGACACCTATTTGTTGTTTTTTCATGTTAGGCGGGCTAGAGAAATTTTGCAAAAATTGCGCTGGGCGACTAACTTTTGTGCCGGGCGACTAACTTTTTAAAGTTGGTCGCCCTCCGGGCGACCAGAAAATCTTACGAAGTCTCAACCCTGGGCTTACGTCGGAATGTCTAGTAGATCATTTAATTCTCTCCCTCCCCTCCTCTCTATCCGACCTCCCCCCCTCCCCCCCCCCGCCCTCACGTCTCCGAATTGTTTGTTATACCCAACAATCCACAGTTATAAATTTCGATTAAATGTACCAAAGATTCTAATTTCAAAATATTGATCAGCCAGTCAGACTACCATCGGTAATCTAATACAGCATAGGGTGTGAACATTTTTTCAGCTGTACAAGTGAAAGCCGAGTTCAGTTATTGAGAAAATACGAGACGACAAAATCGAAAAGATGTCTGTTTTTATTACGGAAATTACGCGACTTGGAATCTATAGCATGGCAAAGCCATCTATTTATGGAATCTATGGCATGACATGCTTGGCTGAGAGGAGGAGAATCCAATCTCCACGGCAAAATGCCATTTTTTTGTTGTACCATTTGATAGAGCAAAAAAAAAAAAAAAAGAAGAAAAAAAAAAAAAATAGAGATAAAAATAATCTTGCTTGGTTTGTTTGGCCTTTCATAGTAAGGGGTTGGGTTGGAGTCCTCGTTTGCCGGTATTGTGTTTCGAAGAGAGGGGGGGGGGTAGAAGTTTTTTTGAGGAGGGGGCGGTGATTGCAGCGCTCTCCAAGCCGCTTTTTGTGGTAATGGAGCAAAATGGTCTACAGGAAAGAGGCTAAAAAGTAGCATTTGAGACACAAGAGCTGTCAGACTGCTTACCCCTCCCCTTCTCCCGCCAACGCCCGGCCCCCACCCCCCCCCCCCCCCACCCCCGCCCCACCAGAGCCTGATGCTGTCACTTCTACTCGGGTAGCGTAGCATTTAGAATGCCTTTATAGGCTTCAGAAACTATTCGTTTGCGTAGCAAATGAGAAGAATATTTTTTATAAATCAAAATACAAATTTTGCAAGTGTTAAATAAAGACAAAGTGTACAGGATTTAGATAAAGACACGGAGAAAGATAGATAATGATTGACTGTTAAATGATAAGAATTCCTGAAGTATAATAAAAAAAGGACTGTAACTGATGAATAGAAACAAAAAAGGTCTGGTAGTTAAAATCAAGGAGATTCAGAAAAAAAAAACGGATTAGAAAATCGTAAATTTTTCTCTCTGAAGCTGGGAGAGATTACAGATGGTGTTTGTTTCAAATTTCCTGGCTATGCCATTAATTTTTGATTGTATTTTTTCATGGCTGTTTTTAAAATGGTATAGAATTGTGATGTTTCGTCAGAATGGCAGTAAACAAAGCAAGTGACGAGGGTGTCGTGTGAAAATGGCAGCAATTGAAATGGCATCATGTGAGGGTGGCACCCATTAAAACGGGTGCCATTTGAAAACTGCAGTAGTTAAACTGGTGTCGTGTCAAAATGGCAACTGCAACGTTTGTACAACTTCTATTTTCCAAAAACATTTATTAAACGTTGAATAAAGTTGTTGTTCGGTCAAGACCAAAAGCAACATTTATCAGACGTCTGTTCCGTTCTGTTTTGTCCGCTGTACCGAAATGTCCGCTAATTACAAGCTGTTCCAAAATGTCCGCTAACCCCGTTCCAAAGTATCCGCTCGTTCCAAAATGTCCGCTAACCCCGTTCCAAAGTATCCGCTCGTTCCAAAGTGTCCGCTAACCCTGTTCCAAAGTATCCGCTCGTTCCATAATGTCCGCTAAACCTGTTCCAAAGTATCCGCTCGTTCCATAATGTCCGCTAAACCTGTTCCAAAGTATCCGCTCGTTCCATAATGTCCGCTAAACCTGTTCCAAAGTGTCCGCTCGTCCTGGTTTGTCCGCTAACCCCGTTCCGTTTTATCCGCTGGTAGTGTCCGCTAAATCTTCAATTTTTAACCCAACCTACTTTGTCTTGTGACTTTTTTGTGACTATGTAACATCATGTGACATTATGTGACATTATGTGACTTTATGTGACTCTGTGACATCATGTGACATTATGTGACTCTGGGAGATTATGTGACTATGTGACATTATGTGACTTTGTATGACTCTGTTACATCATGAGACATTATGTGACATCATGTGACTATGTGACATCATATGGCTATATGACTCTGTGAGGACTATGTAATTGCTATGTCAGCATAATTAGTCTAACTATGTATGTAATTATCAGACTGTTCAATAGACCAGCTCTGTTAGCTCACTTGGTAGAGCAGCGGACTCGTAAGCTGAAGATCGGTGGTTCGATCCCACCTAGGGGCAAACATAATTGTTTGTTTTCTGTTTGTTTTTTGTTTGTTTTTAACATGGCCATATTTCTATGCCTTTTTTCACTGATAATATTTAATAAGTAATATTTCAGTGGTTCTATTACAGTAAAAACTCATACACACAAAGCGTAGGAATAAGTAAATTAAAGCCCTCAGAGTGTGGGAACGATCAATAAATTTGTGCGCAAAAGACCTCAGAGCGTGAGAACGATCAATAAATTTGAGAACATCAAAGGCCTAGACCGTGCGAACGATCGATAAATTTGAGAAGGAATGGGATTTTCCCCACGCTAAGTCTAATGTTATATTTTATGTTATAGTAGTGGGAAAATGGTGGTTCGAAAGCACATTTAACAAATGTAGTTTTTGGGAAACATATGATGCATAAAATAAGTTTCCCACTACTATAACATAAAATATAACATTAGACTTAGCGTGGGGAAAATCCCAT
This sequence comes from Protula sp. h YS-2021, assembly GCA_949752745.1. Classification (NCBI taxonomy): domain Eukaryota; kingdom Metazoa; phylum Annelida; class Polychaeta; order Sabellida; family Serpulidae; genus Protula; species Protula sp. h YS-2021. Next base: position 109,420,102 of record OX457024.1, read on the forward strand.
TCCTTCTCAAATTTATCGATCGTTCGCACGGTCTAGGCCTTTGATGTTCTCAAATTTATTGATCGTTCTCACGCTCTGAGGTCTTTTGCGCACAAATTTATTGATCGTTCCCACACTCTGAGGGCTTTAATTTACTTATTCCTACGCTTTGTGTGTATGAGTTTTTACTGTAATAGAACCACTGAAATATTACTTATTAAATATTATCAGTGAAAAAAGGCATAGAAATATGGCCATGTTAAAAACAAACAAAAAACAAACAGAAAACAAACAATTATGTTTGCCCCTAGGTGGGATCGAACCACCGATCTTCAGCTTACGAGTCCGCTGCTCTACCAAGTGAGCTAACAGAGCTGGTCTATTGAACAGTCTGATAATTACATACATAGTTAGACTAATTATGCTGACATAGCAATTACATAGTCCTCACAGAGTCATATAGCCATATGATGTCACATAGTCACATGATGTCACATAATGTCTCATGATGTAACAGAGTCATACAAAGTCACATAATGTCACATAGTCACATAATCTCCCAGAGTCACATAATGTCACATGATGTCACAGAGTCACATAAAGTCACATAATGTCACATAATGTCACATGATGTTACATAGTCACAAAAAAGTCACAAGACAAAGTAGGTTGGGTTAAAAATTGAAGATTTAGCGGACACTACCAGCGGATAAAACGGAACGGGGTTAGCGGACAAACCAGGACGAGCGGACACTTTGGAACAGGTTTAGCGGACATTATGGAACGAGCGGATACTTTGGAACAGGTTTAGCGGACATTATGGAACGAGCGGATACTTTGGAACAGGGTTAGCGGACACTTTGGAACGAGCGGATACTTTGGAACGGGGTTAGCGGACATTTTGGAACGAGCGGATACTTTGGAACGGGGTTAGCGGACATTTTGGAACAGCTTGTAATTAGCGGACATTTCGGTACAGCGGACAAAACAGAACGGAACAGATGTCTTTTCAACGTCGAAACTAACATACAAGCTTGAAAAGACGTGTTCGTGGTTTTTTGTGACCTGTCACAACCAAATTATGAATTGATCCAATGTTTCGCTTTGCTCGGGCAGACACCACAAGCTCTGATCGACGTTGGATGAACGTCGGGTGGTTTACTGGGTAATTTACATTTTGCTGAGTAGAGCCATAGCAACTAGAAGCAGTTGTGAACACAAGTCACTTTATTTAACTTTTTAACTGTTCACACTGATCAATTCAATTGTTTCCGTGAAATGTCAACAAATTGCAACTTCGCGTGCTTCCGTGCTGTTCGTCTGAAACACCGCAGCTAATGTGGGTTAGCCCCTAGTTCCTGCCGTGGCTCTCCCGTCTATGTAAGGCAGCTACAGAGCTTCATGGTGAACCCCCTCATTTAGTGAATCCCGCCACAGGTTACTGAACTCAGTTTGATTTTATGGCAGTTATGTAGTTTTTGGCTAGATCGAGACATCGTGTTTTGGACGAAAATGTTTATTCGCACTGATTGGATATATCACTCTTAACAAAGGCATTGAACACAAAGGAATTAGTTGAAAATTAAAAATTTGTTGTTTTTTTTTATAATAATTATTTTAGCTGCTAACATTGTGCAGTTTTCACTGGTGAAACTGTGCCAACTGTCGTTAGTGAAAACACAAAAAACAGAGAAGAAAAGGAGATAGCGAAGACCTCACATTGTGCTGATAAATTTGATTGTCGCGTTGGGAAGTTCTATTTAGTGAAAGCTAAAAAACAAAACAAAAACAAAAAGAAAGAAAAAAATGTGTTGTGAATGCGAACTTGTTGACTAATTAGTGCGTCAGGAAATAACATGGCAGTCATTACTGTACCAGGAGAAACAAATAATGAAATTAAGCAGTGAGTCATTTCGGGACAGGTTTGGCTCTGCAGCTTTGAAGTCTTGGCCGTAACAATTTTTTTTCATCTTTGTGATAGCATTAATTGCTGCTGAGACGGTTCATTCATTGGGTTTTTCTTGTAAAACGGAACGGACCATGCTGGCATGACACAAGGAAGATACGGGGAACATATGAGGAACACATGAGGAACATATGAGGAACACATGAGGAACACATCTGGAACCTAGTTATACATGCGTTTTCAAATAAATAAACAAATAAAAAGCTGGATGTTGCGATTTGAAGCCTTGAAGCAGGCCACAGTTTTCTTGTTGATGTAAATGTTGACCCGCACCATCCCATTGTGACGTCAATGTCGAATATAAAGGTGATTAAAGAGAATGGACACGCTCCGTCACTACCAGGCTGGAGTGGGGACCAGGAAATGGACGAATTTGAGCGATTGTTTCCGTCTTCTTCCGAAGTAAGTGTGACACCTATCTGTTTGCCTGTCGTTGTGATGATGGAGAGGGGTGTGTATCGTGCTCTCATTGCAATGGAGGGTTGTGTATCATGCTGCTCTCATTGCAATGGAGGGGTGTGTATCCTGCCTCTCTCACAGCAATGGAGAGCTGGGTAACGTACCGCTCTTATTGTAACGAAGACAAGTGACTCCACCCTGCTCTCACTGAAATAAAGAAGTGTGTAGCCTGGCCCTTTTATTCCAATCAAGAAATATGCAGTATGCCTGCTTCCTATTACAACGTTGACATTTAGAGAAAACAGGAAGAGGTGGGGTGTAATTATGCGGCCAAAGGTTTATCATTATTTTCTAGACCAGCCGACTTGTTTGTGCTGGTGCTACTCACATCAGAAGGGGATGTCCGCCTTCCATATGCATGCATGTAAAATTTTATTTAAAATTTGAATCGGATTGTTTTCAAATTTTTGGAGGAATGTTCAATAAGTGGCCAAAAATTGGTTTAATGGTTGCATCTGAAAAAAAATGGAAGTCAGTTTTCAAGATAGCTTTTCTCCTAAAACTTTAGTCGGATTTTTATAAAAGTTTGTATTATATTATTGCTCCCTAGCTAGTCATCTCTTAAAAAATACTGTTTTGCTGGACGTGCCAAAAATTATTTTTTAAATTTTTTGAGAGCTTTCATTAAGGTTTGATCGAATGGCTTTAAAATTGATATGAATCTCTTTGCTTGATCCTGATCTTGTAAAATAAATATACCTTCTGGAAGATGCTACAAGCGCTTTGATTAACTATATCTCAGCTGGTCGCAATGTCTCCCGACATTCTTGCATATGTATTGCAAAACAAAGCAAATTTCTATAGACTTCCATTAAAAATACACTTAAATGAAAAAAAGATAGTAAAGAAATATTATTAATTTAATTACAAATTTGAGTAAAAATCATTTCAGGGCAACCGTAATACTTTTTTTTTGGAAAGGAGGGGGGGGGGGGGGGTGGGGATGAACTGTAAGGATGGCGTTACGCTAATGACTTAGTGGTTGTTTTATTCTCATACCGAGAGTTATTTTTAGCTCTCCAGATTGTATTTAAGACTTATGTATAAGAAAAAATAATAATTAGAATGTCGTTTATTAAGATGACTAGGTAAAGAGGTTTGGAGGAAAGGTGACTAGTCTTTGCTTGGGGAGTTCCGGAGACTTCGACTAATGATGGGCGGGGGGAGGGGGGGAGGGGAGGGGGGTGATGCTATGATAGTAGAATAGGGTTAGGGGTTGATTCCTGCAACAATATTCACACAAAGGTACTGCAGTCTGCATGCAGATGTCTGCATGTACACATACCCCACACTTCACTCAGATATAAACAAGTACGCATACTCTACACTCCACACAGACATACACAAGTGCGCATGCCCCGCACTTCACACATACAAACAAGTGCGCATGCTCTACACTCCACACAGACATACACAAGTGCGCATGCCCCACACTTCACACATACAAACCAGTGCGCATGCTGTACACTCCACACAGACATACACAAGTGCGCATGGTCCACACTCCACGCAGATATACACAAGTGCGCATGCTCCACACTCCACACATACAAACAAGTGCGCATGCCCCACACTCTACACAGATATACACAAGTACGCATGCTGCCTACCTTCATCGCTTTCGACCGCATCACAACACCTGGGTGGAGTTTCCTAATACATTTATACAATACTCGCAGAAATAGTGTTTTGTTTTATCACTGTTTTGTAACCCGCGGTTAGAACACGTCTGTTAACACATAAATACCCACATCAGAAAGACATTACCCCTGACAAGCTCAGTCATCAGGAACATTACCCCTGCTTTCCCTTTTACCCTACCCGTTACTCATAACATAATTCAACTGGTGCCATTTTCTACGGCGGGGTTTGCCCTCTCTCTCTCTTTTATCTATGCATATACAAGCTCATTTATTTAGCACACAGTCAATAATAAGTAAGAAATATGGCCGGGACATTCACTGTTACCCCCGAACCATATATGGATCAATGAAGAAAAACCACAAGGCTTTTTCCCAGCCTTTGAACACAATTCCATGTTTGTTTTTATACCTTATAGTAAATAATGCAGGACCTGGAGGGATTATTACGTTACATTCATACCACAGGAAATCAAGGTCACTATTGTTGTGAAGGGTGACGTCACAATGCCGCACATAGGCGGAACTCAGTGTTTTAATAATAGAGGAACCAACGAGGCACTTCACTAGATTTGCAGTGGATATCTCAACGAAATGTCTCCCTTAGCAGTAATCACATTTCTTGGCATGAAACAATAACGGAATTTATTGCCAGTTTTTTTCGGATTACTCTTGGAAAAAGTCCCACTACTTTTACACGGGTCACCAAGAAATATGAGTCGTTATTGGATAGCTTTTTCTTTTGTTTGTTTCTTTGGGCTGTTAAATGAATAAGTGGATGAGAAATGCAGATGACGCAATGACTCATCTTGTGGCCACACATAACGCTCGGATAGCCAAATATAAGTGGTTTGAAGTCGTTTATTTTTTTCATGAATTATTCTGAGGCTGCTGCAAGAAAGTGGAAGAACGAGAACATGTTTAAAAATAGCTCGCAACAGTTACGTCATTGTGATTGTAATGGAGTAAATGCCAGATAAGATAATCTAAAAAAATAATCTGAGTTATAAAAATGATGGATAATCATTATAATTTCCAGCCGGTAGATGGCGCAAGAGCAGGCCGGAAAACAAACCCGGAAGGAGACGTTAACATGGCAACGATCCTCCAACCAACAGAAAGTAGGTCCCCAGTTAGCACCCCCACAAAAAGCCCACGTCGGCTATACGTGGGACATCCCGTGTTCCCACATCGGCAATACGTGTGCTTTTCGTGGGTTGTCCCGTGTAATTACGTGGGCGCTTGGCGATTTTGAAACACGTTCCGACGTATACCCCACGTGGGCTGTCCCACGTTGGCTATGCATAGGCTGTCCCACGTTGGCAATACATTGAATAGCCTACGTATAGGCAACGTGGGTTTTAGGTGGGATGTCCCACGAACTTACGTGGGCGTTTGGCGATTTTAAAACACGTTCCGACGTATAGCCGACGTTGGCTGTCCCACGTTGGCTATGCTTGGAACAGCCAACTTTCCAAAATGAATTTGAAACAATTCGTAACATCCCATTTAACATCTCGCCTGACCATTACTTTAACCATTGACCTGACCACTAATCTTTCAAACTACACTACAACCCGCCATTCTGATTTTGTTTAGCAACTGACGAATCGTACTTACCTGGGTTTGAACCGGGAACCTCTAGCATCCTACGCGTCGATCTTACCCCTACGCCACGGCGGATCCATGTGATAATCAATGTTATTCTTCCCCCAAAAGCTTCTCGTCCTCAGCAGTTTATTTTTTACATTGTCCATTTTGTTAACTGTTTACTCTTTAATTTTATAATTATTTGTTTAACAAAAATCGTTGTGTTCGCTTTTATACTTGGTATTTGCTTATATGGAATATCATCTAGATATCATAATATAATAAAAATATTCAAAATCAAATGAATGATGCCTAAATTCAACATTTGATTTTGCAGTTATATATTAAAATCATAAATAGTATCTGAAATTTGTTAAAAAATGGTTTTTAGTTTATATGGTTTTCCATGACGGTCCAAAACACAACATCCAATAATATTGATTTTTCATAATGCTCCAGTGCAAAACGTTGGGTATACGTGGGAGTAAGAGGGGTCATCCGACAGTGGGACATCCCACATAATGCCCACTTGAAGCCGACGTTGGACAGCCGGCATGGGCTACACATGGGCTGTCCCACGAAGGTTATACGTGGGAGTAAGAGGGGACGTCCGACAGTGGGACATCCCACATAATGCCCACTTGGAGCCGACGTATGACAGCCGACGTGGGCTACACATGGGCTGTCCCACGAAGGTTATACGTGGGAGTAAGAGGGGACGTCCGACAGTGGGACATCCCACATAATGCCCACTTGGAGCAGACGTATGACAGCCCACGTGGGCTACACATGGGCTGTCCCACGAAGGTTATACGTGGGAGTAAGAGGGGACGTCCGACAGTGGGACATCCCACATAAAGCCCACGTACAGCCGACGTTGGACAGCCGGCGTTGGCTACACGTGGGTTGTCCCACGTAGGGTATACGTGGGAGAAAGAGGGCACGCCCCACCGTGGGACATTCCTCTTGATGCCGACGTATAGCCGACGTTGGCTGTACCACTTAGGCTATACGTGGGCTGTCCCATGTCGGCTATACGTGGGCATTAGGTGGGACAAAGTGCAACTGGGACATCCCACATATAGCCAACGTGTATACGATGTAGGACGCCCCACGTCCCACATCCCACGTAAAGCCAACATAATGCCAACGTCGGCTATACGTGGGAGAAAATCTTGTGCTAACTGGGTCATTTCAAATCCTGACACAGCATGTGGTGTCCAAAGAAAAGTCGTTGTTGTTTTGTGGTCTATCCCTGTCCTTCGTGGTCTTCTTAGTTCTTTTTGATTTGCTTTCTCCGTTTGCCAAATTTGTTTTTGCTTTTTACTTAAAACTTTCCTTATACAGCATTGGTACAGAATAAGAATTTTGCAGCCACTGACAAATACTGCAAATACTTCTTCCAAATACTGTTTCTTTTTTTGTGTATGTTGTGGTTCATTTCACCAAAGATATTGCTGTAGCTGGGTCTACCAATTCAACAGTTCGTGGGGTTAATAACCAAAAAACGAAACTGCCCAACAACGGGTTTAGTGATGTCATGACAACGGGAATCAACAATTGCAATATTCCATGTACAGGAAAGATATAATCATGAGTTTAGTTATTTCTCTTGCGAGGAGAGGGCGGAATGCCGGGGATGGGTTAGAACGAGAGGTGGACTAACTAGTGGTGGGAAGCGTAACCGCCCTCATCACCCCCCACCACCACCACCACCACCACCAGTCTTTTACTGGTTGGGTTGAGGGATGAAGTTGGAAAAAGTTGAGTGGGTAGAAATAATGTTGTGTGAGAATGTGGATAATATTGTACTAGCTGTTACTGTATAGCCATATGAGTAATGTTGTACTAGCTGTTAGCATATATCCATATGGGTAATTTTGTACTAGCTGTTACCATATAGCCATATGGGTAATATTGTACTAGTTGCTACCATATAGCCATACGGGTAATATTGTACTAGCTGTTACCATATAGAAAAATGGGTAATATTGTACTGGCTGTTACCATATAGCCATATGGGTAATATTGTACTAGCTGTTACCATATAGCCATATGGGTAATGTCCTAGCTGTTACCATATAACCATACGGGTAATATTGTACTAGCTGTTACCATACATCCATGTGAGTAATGTTGTACTAGCTGTTACCATATAGCCATATGGGTAATGTTTTAGCTGCTACCCTATAACCATATGGGTCACATTGTACTAGCCGTTAGCATATAGCCATATGGGTACTTTTGTACTAGCTCTTGCCATTTAGCAATATGGGTAATATTGTACTAGCCGTTACCATATAGCCATATGATAAATAGAGATCATGAGAAAGACAGTTGCCATATGTTAGAAGCGGGATAGTCACGTGTCCTTGCAGAACAAAATAAATAAAACATGTGCGAAACACATAAACATGAGCGAAACACATAAACATATACGAAACAAAGAAACACATACTGTAACTTGCTGTTTTTTGGGTTTTTTTACATATTAATATTCGCACGTTTGGTGAAAAAATGTTAATATAACTTGCCAAACGTGTATAGAGGATCGCCAGGAAAAGAAGGGGACCACCTCACAAATAGGCCACTTTTCAATAGTCTTGGATGTTCTGCATTGTAAAGAACCCCCAAAATAGGACCCGGAAAATGGGCCAACCTTAATGCAGTCTCAGTGATGGTCCTATTTGGCGGGACCCACATGTGATCCTATTTCCCGGGTTCCGCTGGTGATCCTATTTCCCGGGTGCCCCTGGTGATCCTATTTCCAGGGTCCCACTGGTGATCCTATTTCCCGGGTTCCGCTGGTGATCCTATTTCCTGGGTTCCGCTGGTGGTCCTTTTTTGGGATTTTGGTGGTTGTCTTATTTCAGGGTCCCACTGGTGGTCTTATGTCCGGGTCCCACTGGTCGTCTAATGTCCGGGGTTCTGCCGCGTAAGTCAACTAGTCAGAGCACTTTTAGAACACATGGTGACCACATCGTGACAATCATGTGACTCAAATGGCGACCACATCATGACAATCATGTGATATGAATGGTGACCACATCATGACAATCATGTGATATGAATGGTGACCACATCATGGCAATCATGTGATATGAATGGTGACCACATCATGACAATCATGTGATATGAATGGTGACCACATCATGACAATCATGTGATATGAATGGTGACAATTTAGCGGCTGAATGGTGCCATTCAATAGAATGTTATTTGCCCATTTCTCCACCGCCCCCCCACCCCCTCCCCCTTTTTTTATTTCCATCAGCATGTGGCTTAATATCCATCGTAGGTACAAGCCACAGGAGAGATGTAGGGAAAATGAAATCAACAGCTGAGCAGTGGCAAAAAAAATGTAATAAGAAATAATCACAGGCAGGAACCGTGAGCGCCTACCCCCCCCCCCCCCACCCCCCAGCCCGCCTCCAACCCCACCCTTACATCCCACCCCATCCCTGGCCGAATTGTGCAAGTCCGCCCTTTTCCCCCTCGTCATTAATGGTAAAGAATACTGACTGTAGTTTTCTAGAAACTACAGACGGAAGCAGGGAATAGCAAAGTGCGATTGAACTTTTTTTTCCGGCTGACACCTCTGTAAACGACAATCATTCACAGAGCTATGACAGTGTGTAATGACGTCTGTGTCCTCTTTTCTAAGCGGTTGACTGGGACCGGAAATGATAAGGAAGCTGAATGCTATTCCTGTTAAGTGAATCCCCCCTTTTTTCGCTATTCTGTCCGCTGTGGTGAGGAATTCTATACTAATGCATTTACTCTGATTATCAACTCATCGAACATCTGATAAGAGCGAAGGAATACGATACGAATATTGAGAATTCTGATCATTTACGCTTGGAACTGCATCGCTAGGAGTTAAAAACACTTGGCAGGATGAAGACTTGCAAAGAGTATATTGAAGTTGTACGGGCCAATATTTCTGACCTTTCTTTCTCTTTACTGGTCCGTCATTTTGTCTTTGCTACTCCTCTGACCATACTGGCTCTAGGACCACAAAATTTCACACCTATGTAGTACTTTAATCTGAAGTTGGCTACTTCCCTTTTTATTTTAATTTTATCATTTGCATGATCAAAACGTGAAGCAAAGCACAGCTATTTTCTTATCAAGAAATACAATGCGTAAGGGCTGCAGCAGCATTTGCACAAGCCTCTAGTAAGATAGACAAGGCTATTTCCCCATCCCCCACCCAACCTGGTATTTTTTGCCCCTCCCCCTTCCCCTATTGGTATCAATTTCTAAAATGAAGATTAAGTTGAACATACAAGAAAGCGCTTCTTGGATAATGTGGGTGTTATTTATGATAATCTTAGCGATCAGGAGTATCCACAGTATTAAGAGAAAAATGTAGAACGTTCTGATCAAGGATGCCTTTATATTTTGTTTGAATTATGTTTAATTTAGCCAATAAAGTAGTTCAATTTAGTCTTATGCAGTTTAATTGAGTCCGTTTATTCTCGTGAACAAATATTATCAAATATATTTACACGCAAAAAAGTTCGAGGGGGGAGCTAAATATACTGGAGGGGGAAGATAGCCTGGTGTAGCTTCACCCGGGGGGGGGGGGAAGCTGTACGGGGGGGGGGCGGTAGGTAAGATAGCCTTTTACACCGGCCATAATGTTTCCGAAGAGTGTGAGGGGGGTCAGAATGTCTCAGCCCAAAATGTCTCTATGTGTAAGGGGGGTCAAAATGTCCCCGCCCAGAATCTATTCTCCGGTAACAGTGGCCACCATATAGCATCACTTTTTGTCCAATATACAAACGAATCAACAAGACACAATTTTTATTACAGTTTTAAAAGCGTGTTAGCTCTGTTTTCAGTAAATACTATTACTTCACGAAAGGCAAACTAACTAACACAAGTACCAAAATCTAACCAACACGGTAACTGTGCGAAAAACTAAGTAACACTGTATAGGGTAGTACAAAAGCTAGTAACGACTACATCCGCAAATACGTAAAGTTTATTGATCGGCTTCCTCGATTTTCACGGTTTAAAGGGATCCACTTTCATTCTTTGGAGAAATTTTGGAGACTGTTTGACTCCCCCCTTACGGATAGGGACATTTTGGGCGGAAACATTCTAACCTCCTTTCATTCTTTGGGCACATTTTGGGCGGAGACTGTTTGACTCCCCTTCTTACACATAGGGACATTTTGGGTGGAGACATTCTGACCTCCTTTCATTCTTTGGGGACATTTTGGGCGGAAACATTTTGACCCGGATTCTTTTTGAACATATCATTTTTTTTGCCAAGTGTTTAATATTTCGCTTTGAGAAACAGGTTTTCGTTTACATATGAGTCCCAAGGAGTTATTGTTTTACCGAAAATTCTGGAAGTTGCTTTTCTTCACGCCATTTTTCTGTCAGATGGAGAAACCCATAGTGCTAAGAAATCGGGGATGTCCCACTTCTTAGAAGGTTCGTTAGTTAGAAAATTAGCGATTGGTCGACTGCAGCGTCTACGGCTACATTTTTAGACACCCACGCCTCTGGAGGTTTTTTTTTTTTTTTTTTTTTTTTTTTTTTTTTTTTTTAGTAAGCAGTCGTTGCTTAGTGAGCCTTCTGACCAGTGGGATGTAACCAGCAAAACCAAACCTGCCACACTTGCAGCTGACCTGGGAGCGTGAACCTCCTATAATATGTACACATATGACGTCTTTATCATCGTCTCTTGGCGTTATGAAGCTTTTTAAAGCTAAATATCTCGAGATAGATCACAAGAAAGGAAGCATATGTACACAAATTCATGAGGGATTTTTTTAACATAATTTACAGCTAAATTTTCTAATTTAAATGTGAATAAAACATTTAACAAGTGTACAAGGGATTCAAGAACATGAATAATTATACCAGTGTAATAAATAATTAATCGTGAAAATATATTGTTGGAGAAGTAATGTTTAATTCTGAATCTTTTCGTTTTGCACACGGCACGCACAAAAAAGTAAAAGAGGACATAAAATACGAAAGACCAGGAAGCTCATTTCCTTCCAAGAAATTTCCACATCACTTCCTTGGAAATTCATGGAATTTCCAAGAAGTTCACCCTTGAACAAAGTCCAGAAGACTCAATTCTTCCAAGAAATTTCCATGGAAATTCTTGGAACTTCCTAGAAGTTCTCATCTCACTTCGGAAGAACTTCCGAGAACTTCCAAGAATTTCCATGGAAATTCCAAGAAGTTCTCACCTTAGTACGGAAAAACTTCCGAGGATTTCCAAGAAAATTCTTCACGATTAATTATTTATTACACTGGTATAATTATTCATGTTCTTGAATCCCTTGTACACTTGTTAAATGTTTTATTCACATTTAAATTAGAAAATTTAGCTGTAAATTATGTTAAAAAAATCCCTCATGAATTTGTGTACATATGCTTCCTTTCTTGTGATCCGAAGTGAGGTGAGAACTTCTTGGAATTTCCATGGAAATTCTTGGAAGTTCTCGGAAATTCTTCCGAAATGAGGAGAGAACTTCTTGGAAGTTCCAAGAATTTCCTTGAAAATTCTTGTAAGTTCTTCCGTATTAAGGTGAGAGCTTCTTGGAATTTCCATGGAAATTCTTGGAAGTTCTCGGAAATTCTTCCGAAGTGAGGTGAGAACTTCTTGGAAGTTCCAAGAATTTCCTTTCAAATTCTCGAAAGTTCTTCCGCACTAAGGTGAGAACTTCTTGGAATTTCCATAGAAATTCTTGGAAGTTCTCGGAAGTTGTTGTATTTCCAAGGAAATTCTTGACTAAGAACAAGTTTCGAATTGGCACCATGATTTTATAAAACAACGTAGTGGATTGCATATTATCACCGGTACCTTCAATATTTAACACACAATTTATCCCACAAACTACTCCTTTCTGTCCAAAGTGTTTATTAAAATGCTTTATTTTTCATATGCCGCGTGTTTTGCAAGAATCCATTCGAAACGATTTGTTTATTTTCTTTGATAGCGGTACAGTAATGTCTTCACAGTAGGGTGAAAAGGACAGTTCTACCGCACTTTGTGACGTCATACTGTCTGGAAATGACGTCATAGCGTCTAGACCGGAAGTGCTGTCTAGACCGGAAGTGCTGTCTAGACCGGAAGTGCTGTCTAGACCGGAAGTGCTGTCTGGAGTGGAAGTGACGTCATCATGTCTGGACCGGAAGTGACATCATGATGTCTGGACCGGAAGTGACGTCATCATGTCTGGACCGGAAGTCATGATAAGCGTTAGGATAGGCGCGACCATGTGTGACGTCATCATGACGTCATACTGAGATGATGCTGTCTGGAGCGAAAGTGGTTTGGCCGAGTCAATCAACATGAAGCCAATGAACTCCTGCTGTCAATCATCATGACGTCACTAGTCACGTGACCTGTCAATCATCGGTCATGTGACCCTAACCCTAGCGAGACTTCCAGACCACTTTTTGACGTCATACTGACGTCCCTTCTACCATCTGTCTATCATACCTTCATAATACACATTCATAATACACTCTATGGTTTAGGGGTAGGCTGCCCATACCCGGGGCTCGAACCACCAACCTTCTGAGCATGGGTCCGACCAGGAGTCCCACGCTCTAACAACTGAGCTATTCCGGACTGAACAAGAATGTATTGTGAAAACATGCCATGTAAGGCTATAATGCACGATAAATTTCAGACTGCACTCGTTCAGAGCGTGGGGGAAACCGATCGATAAAATTTCAGAGTGCACTCGTTCAGAGCGTGGGGAAAAAACCGATCGATAAAAATTTTTTAGAGTACACTCGTTCAGAGCGTGGGGAAAACGATGGTTCTGCCAAACTTGATGACGTCATACTGTCTGGAAGTGACGTCATACTGTCTGGAAGTGATGCCGGTTCTGCCACACTTGATGACGTCATACTGTCAATCATTGTGACATGAGGTGTCATAATGACGTCATAGTTACACCTTAGTAACGCCTTGGTTACGCCTTAGTTACCTTAGTTACGCCTTAGTTACGCCTTAGTTACCTTAGTTACCTTGGTTATGCCTTAGTTACGCCATAGTTACCTTAGTTACGCCTTGGTTACACCTTAGTTACGCCTTGGTTACGCCTTAGTTACAGTGGTTACACCTTAGTTACGCCTTGGTTACAGTGGTTACACCTTAGTTACGCCTTAGTTACCTTAGTTACGCCTTGGTTACGCCTTAGTTACCTTAGTTACGCCTTAGTTACGCCTTAGTTACCTTAGTTACTCCTTAGTTACGCCTTAGTTACGCCTTAGTAACCTTAGTTACGCCTTAGTTACGCCTTAATTACCTTAGTTACGCCTTAGTTACCTTAGTTACTCCTTAGTTACGCCTTAGTTACGCCTTTATTTCCTTAGTTACGCCTTAGTTACGCCTTGATTTCCTTAGTTACGCCTTAGTTACGCCTTGGTTACAGTAGTTACACCTTAGTTACGCCTTAGTTACCTTAGTTACTCCTTAGTTACGCCTTAGTTACCTTAGTTACGCCTTAGTTACGCCTTAGTTACGCCTTAATTACCTTAGTTACGCCTTAGTTACGCCTTAGTTACCTAAGTTACTCCTTAGTTACGCCTTAGTTACGCCTTTATTTCCTTAGTTACGCCTTAGTTACGCCTTGATTTCCTTAGTTACGCCTTAGTTACGCCTTGGTTACAGTAGTTACACCTTAGTTACGCCTTAGTTACCTAAGTTACTCCTTAGTTACGCCTTAGTTACGCCTTAGTTACCTTAGTTACGCCTTAGTTACCTTAGTTACGCCTTAGTTACGCCTTAGTTACGCCTTGGTTACAGTAGTTACACCTTAGTTACGCCTTAGTTACCTAAGTTACTCCTTAGTTACGCCTTAGTTACGCCTTAGTTACGCCTTAGTTACGCCTTAGTTACCTTAGTTACGCCTTAGTTACGCCTTGGTTACACCTTAGTTACGCCTTAGTTACCTTAGTTACTCCTTAGTTACGCCTTAGTTACCTTAGTTACGCCTTGGTTACGCCTTAGTTACCTAAGTTACGCCTTAGTTACGCCTTGATTTCCTTAGTTACGCCTTAGTTACGCCTTAGTTACGCCTTAATTACCTTAGTTACGCCTTAGTTACGCCTTAGTTACGCCTTAGTTACCTTAGTTACGCCTTAGTTACGCCTTAGTTGCGCCTTAGTTACATCTTGTTTGCGCCTTAGTTACCTTAGCTACGCAAAAACGAGATAACTTTTGTTGTAGTTGAGCGATTTGCATGAAAATTTTACCGTTTGATTCAGTTTTATATCTAGTTTTAACATTAAGTGATCACAGGCTATTTACGCCGGTGGTTGTATGCATCATGGATTCACCTTAAAAGTTTTTAAACTTAAAAGTAAGATAACTTTCGTTATGGTTGACCGATTTGAATGAAAATTTCACCGTTGGATTCAGTTTGATGTCTTAGTTTTAAAGTAGTTTATGCATAGGTAGGTTGTTGGAATGGCGCGCGCCCACCATTTAAACATGTGTTTGAATAAGTTTTACGTCAAACTATTGTTCAACAAGTTGTTTAGCAATTGTACAACAATTGTTCAACAAGCTGTTGTTGAACATGTTCAACATGTTGTTGAACATGTTCAACATGTTCAACATGTTCAACAACATGTTCAACATGTTCAACATGTTCAACATGTTCAACATGTTCAACAACATGTTCAACAAGTTGAACATGTTCAACATGTTCAACATGTTGTTGCACAAGTTGAACATGTTCAACATGTTCAACTTGTTCAACAACATGCTGTTTAACAAATTGTTCAACAAGTTGTAGTTCAAGCAAAGAAAAAACAAGACATATGTTGAATAGGTTTATTAATACATTTAAATACACTTAAATACACTTAAATACATTTAACTACACTTAAATACACTTAAATACACTTAAATACATACAGCTTAAATCTTTAACAATATTACAATATTTGTTGATCTACAAAGTCTTTATTATAAAGTTTAGTCAAATAAGTCTATTTTTCTTCATCTGCTTCACTCTGTTCACTGGCATCCATATCACTTTTTTCGTCGCTGCTTTCATCTTCCTCCTCCTCATCTAGAAGCTCTTCAAAGAATGCATCGTTTCTTCTTATAGCCGCCTTTAGTGCCTTTGAATACTCGTAATGTTTTTCATCAACAAAGTAATTGAAGTCTTCTAAAATGGTTTCATAATGTTCGTTTTGTTGTAGACGTTGGGCATATTTGAATAGTCTCATAAACAGTTGTTTAAGTCGACGCTTATAAATGGGTCGAAAGTCATCACTTGCTATGTCACGCGCATCTTCAAGCCCTTGGTCTTCATATTCTGAAACCTTTTCTTGAAATTTGGTATCATATTCATCGTAGACTTCTTGAACCATATCATACCAAACAGAGTCTGTTTCTGACTCACTTTCAGAGTCTGTTTCTGACTCACTTTCAGAGCTGCCGTCATTATCACCCTCAACACAATGTTCCATATGTTTGAACAAAGCTTCTTGACTGTTGTATAACGCACCACATTCTGTACAAGCATGTGCATTCTTTTCAGTCATGTTGACGCTTTGACTTTCCATAGAAGACTCATCTAAAATTTCAGTGATAGGTGGTTTTACAGGGTTTTCCACATCTATCTCCAATTCTTCTTCTTCTGAAGTGTGAGCATTCTTTAAGTGCCTTTTAAGACTTTGTGGCCAATTGTAAGATTTCAAACAAATGTTGCATTTATACATCCTTTCGGTTCAACATGCACTTTTCAAATGATGAAAAAGCCTTTAAACATAGCCTTATATACAACTTGTTGAACAACATGTTGAACATGTTCAACATGTTGTTGAACATGTTGTTGAACATGTTGTTGAACATGTTGTCTATGCCTAGGGGAGTTTAACGTCATGACGTCATTATGACGTCATCATTATGACGTCATTATTACGTCATCATTATGACGTCATAATGACGTCATTGGAACAGGCGCATGCTTTGTCAAAAACTGACTCAGCAGAATTTATTGCTGTTTGATATGGATGAAATGCATGTCTCACTCTTCCTTTTATGCTACTTAGATGTAATCAAAATATGGTGTGTAACTCGTCAAAAATGCCAAACTTGTAAAAATTGCTGATTTTGACGAGTTACACACCATATTTTGATTACATCTAAGTAGCATAAAAGGAAGAGTGAGACATGCATTTCATCCATATCAAACAGCAATAAATTCTGCTGAGTCAGTTTTTGACAAAGCATGCGCCTGTTCCAATGACGTCATTATGACGTCATAATGATGACGTAATAATGACGTCATAATGATGACGTCATAATGACGTCATGACGTTAAACTCCCCTAGGCATAGACAACATGTTCAACAACATGTTCAACAACATGTTCAACAACATGTTGAACATGTTCAACATGTTGTTCAACAAGTTGTATATAAGGCTATGTTTAAAGGCTTTTTCATCATTTGAAAAGTGCATGTTGAACCGAAAGGATGTATAAATGCAACATTTGTTTGAAATCTTACAATTGGCCACAAAGTCTTAAAAGGCACTTAAAGAATGCTCACACTTCAGAAGAAGAAGAATTGGAGATAGATGTGGAAAACCCTGTAAAACCACCTATCACTGAAATTTTAGATGAGTCTTCTATGGAAAGTCAAAGCGTCAACATGACTGAAAAGAATGCACATGCTTGTACAGAATGTGGTGCGTTATACAACAGTCAAGAAGCTTTGTTCAAACATATGGAACATTGTGTTGAGGGTGATAATGACGGCAGCTCTGAAAGTGAGTCAGAAACAGACTCTGAAAGTGAGTCAGAAACAGACTCTGTTTGGTATGATATGGTTCAAGAAGTCTACGATGAATATGATACCAAATTTCAAGAAAAGGTTTCAGAATATGAAGACCAAGGGCTTGAAGATGCGCGTGACATAGCAAGTGATGACTTTCGACCCATTTATAAGCGTCGACTTAAACAACTGTTTATGAGACTATTCAAATATGCCCAACGTCTACAACAAAACGAACATTATGAAACCATTTTAGAAGACTTCAATTACTTTGTTGATGAAAAACATTACGAGTATTCAAAGGCACTAAAGGCGGCTATAAGAAGAAACGATGCATTCTTTGAAGAGCTTCTAGATGAGGAGGAGGAAGATGAAAGCAGCGACGAAAAAAGTGATATGGATGCCAGTGAACAGAGTGAAGCAGATGAAGAAAAATAGACTTATTTGACTAAACTTTATAATAAAGACTTTGTAGATCAACAAATATTGTAATATTGTTAAAGATTTAAGCTGTATGTATTTAAGTGTATTTAAGTGTATTTAAGTGTAGTTAAATGTATTTAAGTGTATTTAAGTGTATTTAAATGTATTAATAAACCTATTCAACATATGTCTTGTTTTTTCTTTGCTTGAACTACAACTTGTTGAACAATTTGTTAAACAGCATGTTGTTGAACAAGTTGAACATGTTGAACATGTTCAACTTGTGCAACAACATGTTGAACATGTTGAACATGTTCAACTTGTTGAACATGTTGTTGAACATGTTGAACATGTTGAACATGTTGAACATGTTGAACATGTTGTTGAACATGTTGAACATGTTGAACATGTTCAACAACATGTTGAACATGTTCAACAACAGCTTGTTGAACAATTGTTGTACAATTGCTAAACAACTTGTTGAACAATAGTTTGACGTAAAACTTATTCAAACACATGTTTAAATGGTGGGCGCGCGCCATTCCAACAACCTACCTATGCATAAACTACTTTAAAACTAAGACATCAAACTGAATCCAACGGTGAAATTTTCATTCAAATCGGTCAACCATAACGAAAGTTATCTTACTTTTAAGTTTAAAAACTTTTAAGGTGAATCCATGATGCATACAACCACCGGCGTAAATAGCCTGTGATCACTTAATGTTAAAACTAGATATAAAACTGAATCAAACGGTAAAATTTTCATGCAAATCGCTCAACTACAACAAAAGTTATCTCGTTTTTGCGTAGCTAAGGTAACTAAGGCGCAAACAAGATGTAACTAAGGCGCAACTAAGGCGTAACTAAGGCGTAACTAAGGTAACTAAGGCGTAACTAAGGCGTAACTAAGGCGTAACTAAGGTAATTAAGGCGTAACTAAGGCGTAACTAAGGCGTAACTAAGGAAATCAAGGCGTAACTAAGGCGTAACTTAGGTAACTAAGGCGTAACCAAGGCGTAACTAAGGTAACTAAGGCGTAACTAAGGAGTAACTAAGGTAACTAAGGCGTAACTAAGGTGTAACCAAGGCGTAACTAAGGCGTAACTAAGGTAACTAAGGCGTAACTAAGGCGTAACTAAGGCGTAACTAAGGCGTAACTAAGGAGTAACTTAGGTAACTAAGGCGTAACTAAGGTGTAACTACTGTAACCAAGGCGTAACTAAGGCGTAACTAAGGCGTAACTAAGGTAACTAAGGCGTAACTAAGGTAACTAAGGCGTAACTAAGGCGTAACTAAGGAGTAACTTAGGTAACTAAGGCGTAACTAAGGTGTAACTACTGTAACCAAGGCGTAACTAAGGCGTAACTAAGGAAATCAAGGCGTAACTAAGGCGTAACTAAGGAAATAAAGGCGTAACTAAGGCGTAACTAAGGAGTAACTTAGGTAACTAAGGCGTAACTAAGGCGTAACTAAGGTAATTAAGGCGTAACTAAGGCGTAACTAAGGCGTAACTAAGGTAACTAAGGCGTAACTAAGGAGTAACTAAGGTAACTAAGGCGTAACTAAGGTGTAACTACTGTAACCAAGGCGTAACTAAGGCGTAACTAAGGAAATCAAGGCGTAACTAAGGCGTAACTAAGGAAATAAAGGCGTAACTAAGGCGTAACTAAGGAGTAACTAAGGTAACTAAGGCGTAACTAAGGTAATTAAGGCGTAACTAAGGCGTAACTAAGGTTACTAAGGCGTAACTAAGGCGTAACTAAGGAGTAACTAAGGTAACTAAGGCGTAACTAAGGCGTAACTAAGGTAACTAAGGCGTAACCAAGGCGTAACTAAGGTAACTAAGGCGTAACTAAGGTGTAACCACTGTAACCAAGGCGTAACTAAGGTGTAACCACTGTAACTAAGGCGTAACCAAGGCGTAACTAAGGTGTAACCAAGGCGTAACTAAGGTAACTATGGCGTAACTAAGGCATAACCAAGGTAACTAAGGTAACTAAGGCGTAACTAAGGCGTAACTAAGGTAACTAAGGCGTAACCAAGGCGTTACTAAGGTGTAACTATGACGTCATTATGACACCTCATGTCACAATGATTGACAGTATGACGTCATCAAGTGTGGCAGAACCGGCATCACTTCCAGACAGTATGACGTCACTTCCAGACAGTATGACGTCATCAAGTTTGGCAGAACCATCGTTTTCCCCACGCTCTGAACGAGTGTACTCTAAAAAATTTTTATCGATCGGTTTTTTCCCCACGCTCTGAACGAGTGCACTCTGAAATTTTATCGATCGGTTTCCCCCACGCTCTGAACGAGTGCAGTCTGAAATTTATCGTGCATTATAGCCTTACATGGCATGTTTTCACAATACATTCTTGTTCAGTCCGGAATAGCTCAGTTGTTAGAGCGTGGGACTCCTGGTCGGACCCATGCTCAGAAGGTTGGTGGTTCGAGCCCCGGGTATGGGCAGCCTACCCCTAAACCATAGAGTGTATTATGAATGTGTATTATGAAGGTATGATAGACAGATGGTAGAAGGGACGTCAGTATGACGTCAAAAAGTGGTCTGGAAGTCTCGCTAGGGTTAGGGTCACATGACCGATGATTGACAGGTCACGTGACTAGTGACGTCATGATGATTGACAGCAGGAGTTCATTGGCTTCATGTTGATTGACTCGGCCAAACCACTTTCGCTCCAGACAGCATCATCTCAGTATGACGTCATGATGACGTCACACATGGTCGCGCCTATCCTAACGCTTATCATGACTTCCGGTCCAGACATGATGACGTCACTTCCGGTCCAGACATCATGATGTCACTTCCGGTCCAGACATGATGACGTCACTTCCACTCCAGACAGCACTTCCGGTCTAGACAGCACTTCCG